>CM053034.1:161381058-161396058 GCA_028564925.1 Lithobates sylvaticus | reverse complement strand
TACATGGGGCAGAGCACATTACATGGGACATGGGACAGGCCACATTACATGGGGTGGGGGACATAACTGGGGCCATTACATGGGGCAGACTGTTGGGCACATTGTGGGGGGGGGACACAGCTTGGCACAGTACCGGTGGCTTTCTTCTTCTGGCTTTAGAGCACAGTTCATATCTTCTCCAGTGGCGCGCTGTTCCCCCTCGGCCCCTCCTCCTATCCGGTCCACCCCAGATGAGGTCACGTACTCAGGAAAGACAAGAGGGGAGGAGGGGCCTGCAGGGAACAGCATGCTACAGCTAATAGGATGCCAGCCGCTTCCCTGCCCATCTCTGTGCGATCCTCCTGTCAGCTGCCTGACTGTCAGATCGCTGCGGAACTCCTGGGGACCTCTCGTGGAACTCCTGGGGACCTCTTGTGAACCACTGAAATACGGTGATACACAAACCACAACAGTATAGAATGCACATTGGATAGCATCCACATACAGGATCTCTTGCCCATACAGCTCTTGGCCTTAATGGTCCAAACACAATGTGGCTCTCGCCGTTGGTTTTGAGGGCTAGGAAGTCTCCGTATCCCGCACAGATTTTTTTTACTTTTCTACAACCTCTCTCTTAATTATATCAAGAGAATAGGGAGATCAAGAATACCCAGAGGGGGTCGAACCAAAGGAGAGATCAGAGTCAAGAGTATAGTAGCAGGGGGGAAAGAAAAAGGAGGGGGGCCACCACTGGCCAGTTCCGCATTCGGTGGTATCCCTCCTCAGGGTCCAGCTCCTAAGTGATACCATTATTTCTCATGGGGAAATTTGCTTTGGATTACAAGCATGTTGCTCACAATCCAAGGTGTGTGTAAAACTAAATAAAAAAAAAATTATTTTAAATTATATTATATTATATATATATATATATATATATATATATATATATATATATATATACATACACATACATACATACATACATACATACATACATACATACATACATACACATACGGATACACACATACGGATACACACACACACACACAGGCATTTTTCCTTTTGATTATCCAAACTAGGTTCAATCTTATTCCATCAGATATCAGGGACCTCCTCTTCCCAACGAAGGCAGAAAAAAAAAAAAACGGGCTTTCATTGTCTATCCTATTGAAATTACTTGTTGCTTGGCCATTCTGATGATTGAAGGACTTTAATGTTTTTGGAGCCAGTGACCTAAAACAAAAGTATACACAAAAGGATAACTAACTTTCCCCTAATGTACTAGCTACATGCTTGATCTAACTCAGGGACTAAATGTACTGAGGCCAGAAACCGCCAAAGAACTAGTATTTTTAGAAAGAGATCCTTAATCTTCTAGGCTTTTAGATTTTTTTTAGTACACATTTACAACAATTTACCTACAAACACCACTTGTTTAAAGAGGTATTAAACTGAAAAGCAAACCTTTATTATATTGCAGATTACCAGTTATTAGATGCGATGGCTGCAACCCCCCCCCCCCCCCCCCCCCCCCCCCCCCCCTCTACAAACCCCCTTTCTGAAGGCATAATAATATGGCAGCTGAAGGGAAAATAAATAAAACAAAAAAAATAATAATAATAATATAATAATAATAATAATAATAATAATCGCACACATGGCTCAGCCACAACAAAATTTAGCTTGGCTTATCGAGTCGGAAACAAAGGCAATACCTGACAAACTCTACTATTAAAGTCAATGAAACCATGACACCGTACTGCAGCAGTTTAATGCAAACATTTGGAAGGAAAAATAAAAACACCACCAGCCATTCTCCTAAATGAATGGAGCCCCTGCTCCTACTGGGTGGTTGAACTACCACCACTGTGAACCTAACCCATGGCTGATGTCAGAGGGGCAATTCTGTTGCTAAAGACAAATAGCCAGCTTATTCATATCATAGATGCAATAGTATGGATCCAGCCTAAAGCACTCCAGACTACACTAAACCAGAATTGATGAAACGATCAAGGAGCAGATAAACTTTTTTTTTTTTTAAATGAATAAAAAAATAATTGTATGTGATCGTTCATGTAGCTACTATTTGTGGACAGAATACAGAGCCACCAATTTAACCCATATTCTGGAAATTATTTTCTGGCACAAGGTGAGTTAATCTAAATCTCCTTGACAAATGTTCTCTGTAACATTCAAGCACTGATTTAATTACAGAACGTATTTGCTTGAGAGATAACCTTGATATGAATGCACATGACTGGCCCCAATTCATAACTGCCCTGGAACGTCTTGCAATAATATTTCCCATACTGAGGACTTATTGTGTCCTTTTATGAAGTGACTTTATGTTAAACAATACATTCGCTCAAACCCATCATCATCATCATCTGGCAAGGAAGAAGTGAACTTGCAGCACCTTCCTAGTTTTTTTGCCAACTTTATTAAATCCTTCCGTCTTTCAAAGCTCACTTATAAACCAGAAGCCACCAGGCTGAGATTTGTCTCAGGGAAACCTAAAATCACAATGATCGTGTAAACCTAGTCGCAGGATCCTGTAGATGGGACTGTATAAATTCAGTGGTTGGGCCTAAATAATAATAGCATTCCAAACCAGAAGAAAACAGTTATAGCATGCAACATCTTTAACTGGCAAGTCTGTCTGAGGCAATTTGTGCTGCAAATGCACTTGCAGCAGCACTTGGCTAAGTTCAGTGAAAGTAGCATACTAGGAAAAAATAAATAAAATAGATATGGTCTGATCTGGGTAGCCTGGGAACTGAGGTCAGTATCAAATAAAAATCAGTTTATTAAAATAAGCAGCACACTTACATTGAAGTTAGCTTGAAACAGCATGGATAGGAAACACCCGAGACCAAGCAGCTGTGATCAGTGTGAGGCTGTAGGCATCGATGAGCAAACAGAGATCAAGGATAACAGGGAGCCAGCCAGCTTAAAGTGTGGATATTAGTGGCGGCTTACTTAGTTGCACACAAGAATGACAGATGTCCAAATGCCTGGTGGATGTCGGGAGAAGGGTGTGCATGACGTGTTTCTGGGGACTGCGCCCCCTTTTTCAAATGCATTTAGGATGCCGTTGCAGACTCTTGCATCTCCTTGTCCCCAGCGATTGACCTCCTCTCCCTAGTTCCAGGCTCCATCTCAGACAAAAAAGGGTTACAATGGTTCTGATTGCAGCCAGGAATGCATTTGCCAGGCACTGGAAATTGGTGGATGCCTCCACGATCACTGAATGGATTTCTGAACTCCCTCCTTTACAATGCTTAGGAGGAGCTGGTAGCACAACATCATGACTGAATTCTCCATTTATATGGCCACTTGGTGTATCTGGCTATTCTTTTCAGACTCGCTGTAGTTTAAACCGGTTTTCTGCTCATTAAAAAAAAATAAAAAAAAAATTGTACCAGGTTCAAGCTGTGCCTCCTACACACCGCTTTCCTGCTTGTTTACTCCACCTACTTTACCTGCTTTCCTTTTACTCTAATAACCCCCCCCCCCCCTTTACCTCATCAATAGGCTTAAATCCCAAATGTATCCACCTTTTCCTTGTCTGAATTAGTTATCCATAGACTTCTCACTCCAATGCTATTAGTGATCTTCTGGGAAAAGACTTCTCTCTGTCATACACGTATCAGTTGAGGTTTACCATCCAAGAACTTTACAGAGACCTCTGCGACACACCTACCAAGTGACTTTGGTAACCTCTCCTTTCTATGTTCCCCAGCATGGCGTTCGTATTACGATCATATATATTTTTCAAGTATATTCACAAGATTGTTTCTCTCTGTATGATCTTTGGTCATATGGCCTCAGGCTACTGTAGAGTAAAGCCCCGTACACACTAATGGGTTGAACGGGAAAAAAAAAAAAACTGTTGCCTTGGGAACGACAGATAGCCGGCTTTTGTCGGACCAACTCCAGTACAGATGCCGAATGTTGGTGGGTTTCTATTGAATGCGTTAACATTCGACCTGTGTGTGTACTAGGCTTAAGTTTGACTCTTTGTATTTTACAGTTGGATTGAGAATGTCTTGATGAAGCCTTTTTGCTTTCAATGTCTACATGAAAATTAACAAAAAATAATAAAAACAAACTCTTCAGCAGCTCAGATGCTCTCACTTGTCCTTCAGACCCAGCTCTCCTGGTTCACTCAGCCTTTTAGTTTCAGCACTCAGCTACACAGGCCCACTACTTGGCCTCTCAATAAGGGGTCTCCTGGCACACTGGGCGCTCTAACTGCACCAGACACATTCAGTCCCCCTAGACTCGCCGATTCGCCTCAGCTCTCCCAGACTCAGCTGTCCCCACTCTCTGTCCTGTGGGTAAGGAATCTCTCCAATGTTGGAGTCTCTCAAGTGGTCCACATCTCCTAATGGAAGTAGGCATCCCTTCTGGCTGGTGCCCTGAGCTTTACCCAAGACGCATTTTTGACGAGTGAGCACACCTGCACACTCACACAAACTGTAGGTCTCCAACAAGACACCTGGGCGTTAGGGTTGCCACATCATCCCTTTAATCCAGGACACACATTAAAATTTACACAGGTTCTGTGGCTGATTAAGGTGGTAATTAAACTCATCTTGGTGCCTTATCTGCATTAAATCAGCCTCAGAACCTGCGTAATTAATATGTGTCCTGAATTAAAAAAGGGATAAAATGGATGATGTGGCAGCCCTACTGGGCATAGAATCAAAGACTTCGTCCCACCCAAGACTCTTTAAAGCCTTTGGACTCCGATCGAGGATTACAAAACACGGCAAAAAACAAAAACCTTTTTTTGCTCAGACACAATACTACAAAGCCCAGAACTCTGCAATAGTGCAAACCCTGTGTCAATCTTCCCTATACCCACACACACACACACACACACACACACACACACACACACACAGTGGCATTGCCTAGCACTGTAATAATATAAACTGTATACACAGTGTGAGAGATTTACTAAAACTGGAGCACTCAGAATGTGGTGTAGCTGTGCATGATAGCCAATCAGCTTCTAACTTGTTCAGTTAAGCTTGATCAAAAATCATGGAGGCGGATTGGTTTCTATGCAGAGCAGCACCAGATTTTGCACGCTCCAGTTTTAGTAAATAACCCCCAGTGTGTCTGTGTGTAAAAGACGCATTTATATCAGACAGTATCACTTCACACAAAAAAAAAAATAAAAAAAAAAAAAAAGAAGGAGGAAGAAGCCAATTTAAGCCTCTGTTCTAACCTGTTTGTTCCAGCCATAAGAATATATAACCGGTCATTGTAAGGCATGGAAATCTCCCAATCTCAACTTTCATAAAAAGGTTTATAGTCTGCGAAAAAAAAAACACACAACTGAATAATTCCATGGATAAATCCGATAGTATATGGACCTCTTGCATAAACTACTTGGCCACCTAATTTTGATCACTGACTCCACCACTTGTATTTGGCACTTGTTGGGAGGTCTCCTCCTGCCACCCCTGCAGACTTCCCCGGGGCCACCTTCTCTTTACCAATATCCCTCTGCCCGCTTCCTTCTTTTCCACTTCCTTTGGTTTTCACATTCTGTTGCCTGTTAACTTCATCTAGTGTACAAATATGCCACCATTGTCTACACAGCCACTCATCAGATGGTCCATTATCCTTCAGTCTGCACCCATCTGCAAACCCACTGGCAGGGTCGGCACTGTCGCTAAGCGAACTAGGCAGCCACCTAGGGCGCACTGCTGCCTAGGGGGGCACAGCCATGGCCACTGACTTTCCTACTAGCCTGGCTGGGGAATACGAGGGGCTGAAGCCTGCCACTCTACATAGGGCTGGGGCACTGAATGACTCTCTGCTGTCCAATTTGTGGAGGACATCAGTCACGGCTGCTGCGGAGGTCAGCAGCAGCTCAGCCAGTGAGAAGGGCAACATTGAGCCGGCTCCCAGGAGTCCAAGACAGGTGGGGGAGGGGGTGTAGGAGGTGGGTACCATGTCTCAGGATGGAGGAGAATTTCTGCTGCCCCGGTGAATCCACTCTGACATCAGCACCCAGCTGTAAGTTGATATTGGATGTGGTTGGGGGTTGGTGGTAGTCTTGCCTAGGGCACAAAATATTCAAACACTGGCCCTGCCCACTGGATACCTTATCTGATATCAACCTATTTCTGCACCAGTGCCATTACGATGGGTCCTACTGTGTACATTATTAATGAGATTCACGGTCTCTTTAAAATGTCAACAAACATTTGTTATTGAAAATAAATTTGCATTTGTGTCAAAGTGTTACTAAACCCTGCGTTCACTATCTCTTCCACAATACACAGAAGAACATGGAAATGCAATCATTTTAGTAACTATAAACAGCTAAATACCTTTTCTTAGCAGTTAGAGCAGTCTTGTGATTTCTATCAGTGCCTGGTTAAAGCTTGGAAGAGTTTTCATACTGCACTGGCTGACCCATCAGGATGCAGGACCCCTGACCCTCTGTCTAGACAGTGCTGATTGGCCCTGTGCTGATCACCTGCACTCTCGCAATAAAAAGAAGCTCTCTAGTAACACACCAAACTGAGCATGTGCAGCCTGACTCCAGTAATGGTCTTATCTGGACATGTTCTGGAGACAGTGCAAGAAGGGGAGGATCTGTGCATACAGGATCAAGCAGCCTTTTTACACAATGGAGAGGATTAACCCCTTAGGTTCCACAGTGAGTATAACAAGCATGCTTTACTGCATATAGAGACTGATTTTATGGTTGTGGGTTTAATAACACTTTAAGCTTTAAAATTGCCCCAATTAGTAGTAGCCAGTTCATCCCCTCCTGTCTAGCATGCAGGCTATGAAAGTCACTACCAATCAACATATTGATGACTCATTTATGAGTAGCAGAAGTTATAACACCAACAATCTTTGCAGTTTTTCACAATTTGCCTGGGTAAAGCCGGCCATAGATGGATCGATATTCAGCTGGTTCAGCAGGCATTTTGATCCATCTTTGGGCAGGCTGGTTGTACAGAAGCTGGATTTACCACTATTTTTTGACCGACTTCTGTACAACCAACCTGTTTCCTGTTTTTCTTTGCCACCTGATCAGTGCTGCCAGCTATAGTCAGCAACACTGATCATCATTGTATTCTGCCAGTGGGGGGGGGGGGGGGGAGGGTCCTCGCTGCCAAAAAACACAACAGTGCTGAGGAAGCGATTCCCAGCTCCACATCGAATGTATGGATGGGGTGGAAAATCTGCACTTTTTTGAAGGAACACAAAAAATGTAAAATGTATGGCCTGCGCAAGTCAGCTACCCACTAGTATTCAGGTGTAACAAAACTAGAGGGAGTTAAAGTGATAGCATGAAAACGGGAGACTACATAAATGCTCTATAGGCAGGAAAAAAAAAAAAAAAAAAAACACAACAACAACAACACAGACACGTGTGGTGATATGGCGATATCTAAAATGAGTCCCGACACCCATATATGGGTGCTATCTCTTCAAAATATCGCAGCAGCGCTAAAAACTTCAAATGAAAAGTTCATAAATGATTCCTGTAATCATGAATACAGTCTGTACGTAGTGCAGTTTAACCAGTTCTTTCTGTGATATAGTGATGAGACTTCCACCCGGCAATAATTTCTATCACCACGTGTTGGTAAAAACTCCCCTTTGGGGATACACTCACCAGAGCAAAGAAAGATTTAGGCATATCAATCAGAAAACCAATGCACTCTGCAACATCTTTGGTCCGTCCGCCTTTCCTGCTCCTGCATACATCAGAGTGGTTCCCCTCCAATAATATCCAGCATAGAAGAAAAAATATATAGCGGATAGCGTAGTACAGTTTGGAAAAAAAGGGGGTTTTTATTTCAGCTTCCCATATCCCCCCAAGTAAAATAGTCTCATCACTATATCACAGAAAGAACTGGTTAAACTGCACTACGTACAGACTGTATTCATGATTACAGGAATCATTTATGAACTTTTCATTTGAAGTTTTTAGCGCTGCTGCGATATTTTGAAGAGATAGCACCCATATATGGGTGTCGGGACTCATTTTAGATATCGCCATATCACCATTCTTGTTTTTATCACACAGCAGCTGCTTTATTTATCATCATATGTAAATACATTTTAACCCATCCATATCTTACCATATTTATATATTTATACTTTTATGTATATATATTTATTGATTTTCATACTTTACAGATTTAAATCCATGAGCGCAGAGTGATACACCAAAGGGGGCGGCATTTTCTTTGGTTTTATCCACATAGCACAACAACACAGACACACCTGACTTTTTTCTACAAGTATTGCAACTATATAGGGCAAAATTGTATATGGCTAAACAGCAACGTAAACAAGCAAGTCTCTGTATACTAGTCCCATGTAGTTTAACACCTTCACTCTGACGTAAAAAGAAAATATGCGGCCTACGGCGTGAAGGGGTTGTACCGAGGTGAGGAATGCATTTCAGGGTTACTAGACTTATTTAAAAAGTAAAAAAATAAATAAATAAAATTGACGACAGTATTTAAAATTGCCAAACTTGTCGTTTTGAACGCTTAAGTGCAAAGAAGGGATTTGGGGGTCTTATAAAAGTACCGGTCACTGCCTACCTATTACTGTCAGAAGGGATGTTTACATTCCTCGTGACAGCAATAAAAGCGATCAGATTTTTAATTTTTTTTTAAATAATTGGAAGCATCCCATCCCTTTGTGCTGGCGCGCAGAAACGAACGCATACGCAAGTCGTGCCCGCAAATCTAAACAGTGTTCAAACCACACGTGAGGGAGAGCAATAAATTCTAGCACTAGACCTCCTCTGTAACTCAAAACTGGTAACCTGTAAACATTTTTAAAACTGGTAACCTGTAGAAAATTTTCAGATTATACAAAATAAATAAATAAACAAGACTAAAAACTTTATGTTTTTTTTTTTTATTTTTATCTTCCAAAAAAAAAAAATTGCATTGAAAGACCACTGCGCAAATACAGTGCAACATAAAATATTGCAACGATCGCCATTTTTTTCTCTAGGGTCTCTACTATAAAAAAATAAAAATAAAATCTATACAATGTTTGGGAGTTCCAAGTAATTTTCTAGCAAAAACATATTTTAACTTGTGTCAGGCTTAGATATGAATGGGTAAAATTACCATTTAAGGCCTAACAATTAAAATCTATGAATAGAGTATATTGTCTTTTAACGTTAATTTACCACTGGCTCTGTATGTACATATTTAGTCATGTTTACTGGGCGCCTTACTGGCACGCAAAAGGGCTTTTTTTTTTTCTTTTCTAAAAATAGCATTTAAAATAGAGAAACACTTCTGAAATGTAGAAGACAAACAATGTTGGGTAACAGTACCACCACAGGGACAGATGAAACCAATTAGCATAATGCACAGTATCAAAGGGCATTTAAAACTCAAACGTAAATATACTAAAAATTCCTAGAAACTACATAGCTACAGTGGAAAAGTATACAAAAAAACAAACAAAAAAAAAAACAAACAAAAACTCTGTCCATTACTACTTGATTGGCAAAGGAAATCCTGCAATTATAAACAGAGGTGTTGATGATGAACGAGCAGGAAATGCAATCTCTAAACATGAGCTTTCATGTTCCCAAGAACCTCAATTGAGAGTGTTTAACCACTTCAGCCCCGGAAGATTTTCCCCCTTAATGAGCAGGCCATTTTTTGCGATATGGCCCTGCGTCGCTTTAACTGACAATTACGCGGTCGTGCGACACTGTACCCAAACAAAAATTGACGTCTTTTCCCACAGAGATTTCTTTTGGTGGTTTGATCACCTCTGCAGTTTTTATTTTGTGTGCTATAGAAAAAAAATAAACATAAAATAAAAAATAAAAAAAAACAAACACAAAAAAGAAAAAAAAAGTGCAATATTTACTTTTCTATCTTACTTACTATCCCAAAAAAAAAAAAAAGAAAGAAAAAGAAAATTCTTTATCAGTTTAGGCCAAAATGCAATCTGAAAAAAAAAAAAAAAAAAAAAAAAATATAATTATATGCCTTGCAATACGCGTATATTGATTGGTTTGCGCAAAAGTTATAGCGTCTACAAAAAATAGGGGATAGATTTATGACATTTTGATTTATTTATTTTAACTAGTAATGGCGGTGATCAGTGATTTTTTTTTTTTAGCAGGACTGCAACATTGCTGCGGACAGATCGGACACTTGAAACTTTTTTGGGACCATTGACATTTACAGTGATCAGAGCTATAAAAATGCACCGATTACTGTATAAATGACACTGGCAGGGAAGGGGGTAACACTAGTGGTGATCAAGGGGTTAAATGCGTTCCCTGGGAAGTGTTTCTAACTGGGGGGGGGGGGGAGTGGACTGACAGGGGAGTACCGAGAGATCTCCCTGTTCCTAATCACTAGGAACAGACGATGACTCAATACTCCCCTGTCTGAACGGGGATCTGTTTGTTTACATTGACTGGGCCCTGTTCTGGCTCTCTGTGGACCAATCGCGGGTGCCCATCAGACATCGCAGCCATAAGCAGCCGGCGCACCTGCTATAGCTGTTAAAAAAAAAAAAAGGGATTGACGTACAACTACGGCAATTCACGGGAATGAGCTGACCTGCCACAGTATAAATGATGACGGCAGTTTAATATTCAAAGCTTAATGACGAAGGCACCTCAGACAACATATCATTCTGTCATCTTAAAAATTTATTTTCTTTTGTTTTATTTTTTCTTTTACGCTTGACAACACCCAGATAGAAGCATGGGTTAAAATGCACTGAGCCCAGGCACCACAGCAAATATTCCCTTTTCCGCAGAAAGCCTCGGGGCACAACTGGGTAGCACAAAACTCAAGACGAAGAATGCCAGGATTCTCAGTGGGCTCATTCACACCTGAGCATTGTACTGCTTGTCGCCTGAAGCTCAAAAAGTAGAGGCAGAATGATGCACTTTTGGCCCACACACTTTAATGGCCATGCTACGGCTGTGTTTATGCGCGTTTTCCAGGCACGCTTAAAAGTCTATGGAGCGAAAAAAATTGCACAATTCTTCTTCTGTACTATAATTGACACACAAAAAAAAAAAAACCGCAAAAGGATACAGGCACAAAAAAAATAGCCTCTAAATTGCCTAACTACGCTCAAAGTGAAGAGCAACTTCAGAAAAATAGTAAAGTGCAATTTTCAGGGCAACAACTGAAACCTATCAGTAAGCTACTACAGTGCATCCGGAAAGTAAAGTACTCACAGCGCTTCACTTTTTCCACATTTTGTTATGTTACAGCCTTGTTCCAAAATTTATTAAATTTATTATTTTCCTAAAAATCCTACAAAACAAAATACCCCATAATGACAACGTGAAAGAAGTTGGTTTGAAATCTTTCAAAATGTATAAAAAAAAAAAAATTAAAATAAATCCACATGTACATAAGTATTCACAGCCTTTTGCTCAATACTTTGTTGAAGCCCCTTTAGCACCAATTACAGCCTCAAGTATTTTGGAGTATGATACTACAAGCTTGACACCTATTTTTTAAAGCGGTTCTACACTCATTTCATTTAGTAAATCTCTTTGCCTTCCAAATCAGGCAAAGAGTACTAAATGAAATGTTTTTTTTTTTTTTTTTTTTTTTTACTTACCTTGTAATTGAAGACTTCCGGTCTTCTCCCTCTGCGGCGGCGGGCGGGGTCTTGCGTCGATCGTCGTCACGCCGCACTGTCTCCTGGGATCTGGTGTCATTGATCCCAGGAGCCAGTGCGGGCATCTTCCGAAATCTCGCGAGATTTCGGCCACATCTTCCGAAATCTCCCGAGATTTCGGCCGCATCTGCCGAAATCTCGTGAGATCTCGGCAGATGAGCCGTTACTGCGCACGCGCGAGTAACGGCAGTGCATGCTGGGCCATCTAAAGTCCCTGTGGGTGTTTCACATGCCCACAGGCAAGATGGCCCCCAGCACTAAAGAAGAAGACGAGGAACTTCATCGGACGAAAACCGGCGGCGATCGAGATGGAAGATGGAACAGGTGAGTCCCCTAATAAAGGTAAGCACACTTTATATTACATCCTAAAAAAAAAAATTTTTTTTCAGAGTGCAGAACCGCTTTAAGAGAGTTTCTCCCATTCTTCTTTGCCTGACCTCTCAAGCTCCAATCAGGTTGGATGGGAAGCGTCAATGCAGCCATTTTCAGATCTCTCCAGAGATGTTCAATAAAGGTTCACGTCTGGGCTCTAACTGGGTCACCTCAAGGACATTCACAGAGTTGTCCTGTAGCCACTCCTTTGTTATCTTGGCTGTGTGCTTAGGGTATTTTTCCTGCTGGAAGATAAACCTTCGCCCCAGTATGAGGTCCAGAGCGCTCTGGAGCAGGTTTTCATCAAGGATGTCTCTGTACATTGCTGCATTCATCTTTCCCTCAATCCCAAATAGTCTCCCAGTTCCTGCCACTGAAAAACATACCCACAGCATGATGCTGCCACCACCATGCTTCACTGTAGGGATGGTATTGGCCAGGTGATGAGCGGTGCCTGGTTTCAGACATGACGCTTGCCATTCAGGCCAAATAGTTCAATCTTTCTTTCAGACCAGAGAATTTTGTTTCTCATGGTCAGAGTCATTCAGGTGCCTTTTGGAAAACAGCAGGTGGGCTGTCATGTGCCTTTTACTGGTGGAGTGGCTTCCATCTGGCCACTCTACCATACAGGCCTGATTGGTGGAGTGCTGCAAGGATGGGTGTTCTCCTGGAAGGTTCTCCTCTCTCCATACAGAAATGCTGAAGCGCCATCAGAGTGACCATCGGGTTCTTGGTCACCTCCCTGACTAAAGCCCTTCTCCCTCGATGGCTCAGTCTGGCCTGCTCTAGGAAGTGTCCTGGTGGTTAAAAACTGCTTCCATTTAGGCATAATGGAGGTCACTGTGCTCATTGGGACTTTCAATGCTGCAGACATTTTTTGTACCCTTCCCCAGATCGGTGCCTCGATACCAGTGGCGGCAGGTGAAGTTTTAGGATGAGAGAGCGCCAGACCCCGCCCTTCCTTTTTGATCCCTCCCACTTCCCAATAAGCCCCACCCCTTATAGAATGCACCCCCTCCGTCCCCTGTATTCCTCCCATAGTGTCAGGAGTATACAGCTCAGCACCACAGATGGGGTATACAGCTCAGCACCACAGATGGGGTATACAGCTCAGCACCACAGATGGGGTATACAGCTCAGCACCACAGACACTGACAGCACACTCACAGCACCTGAAACCCCCCCACTCCTTGCGGGTGGCTCACGGCACTTAGCAAGGCCCGCCCGCAGGAAGTCCGGCATAATGCACGGGCCGCCACTGCTTGATACAATCCTGTCTCGGAGGTCTACAGACAGTTCATTGGACTTCATGGCTTGGTTTGTGCTCTAACATGCACTGGTAACTGAGACCTTATATAGACAGGTTTGTGCGCGGGCGCGCACCTTTCCAAATTATGTCCAATTAATTGAATTCAACACAGGTAGACTCCAATCGAGCTGTAGAAACAGCTTAAAGGATGATCAATGGAAACAGGATGCACCCCAGCTCAATTTTGGAGTGTCATGGCAAAGTCTGCGAATACTTATATACATGGGAATTAAAAAAAAAAAAAAAAAAAAAAAATATATATTATATATAATAAAATAATAATAATAATAATAATAATAATAATAAAAAAAAAAAAAAAAAAAAAAAAAAAACACACGCAAAACACGTTATAAAATTCCTTTTTCCTCTTTTTTTCCTGCAAGTGATCACAGTCTCGGTTCTCAGCTGCCTAAGCAGCTCAGAGAGCTATGGGAGAAAAAAACAGCAGTACAGGAGTTTGTCCCAGTGAATGGCTGTGCAGTACAGGTCTGATCACTGGAGGAGAGCAGGTTGAGTTCTCAGCACAGCTAGGAACGGACCACGCTGGGCTCTGTCTAGTGTGGTCAGTTTTTGATAAGAAAGCAGAGAGACACGAACACAAATCTGCACTCTGGGATGTTCTTGGAGATCCATGCAGCTGGTCCCCTGTCATCGATTTGAACAGGCTGCCTGCATGGCACCTGTGCATCCCATGTGGGTGAAAACAGCCTTTCGCAGGGGTGTACGGGTAGAACAGTTATGGAGAGAAGTCATTACAGAGTCATCACTTGCATGTGATTTTAGCTACTGAGTTATGCGATCGGAGGTCCAACAGGTCATGTGACCGGGCTCCTCTCCACTTTTTTCCTCATTAATTGCAATAGCACTCAGATTGCTTTGGAATTGGAGCACAAAGCAAATTTGGAAAGCACACCAAAACACCTTTTTTGGTTTTGATGAAATAAAGTTTTGAGTATCTTCTGTTATGATCCTCTACTTCTATTTTTTTTTTTTAATTAAAAACTATAACAAAATATGAGGATAGCTACTTAAGGGTGCAAACCTTCTCAAAGTGCAACTAAAAAACTAAAGAACAAAAAATGGAATATGATGCAGCTTACCAATCCTTAGATGTGGTGGCTGCATTAGTTTTCTCTTTCCAAGCTTTTTTCACCCAGTGATTCTGCCAGTAACACATTTCCAATCCTAGAACAATGGCACCCACTCACCATACTGCATCTATGAGGAGCAGCAAGCCCACTCTAAAATATAAAATTAGGACTACAGAACCCCTCTCCTTATCTTGATAACACAGTGGCGGGAGGAGTGTACTGCAGTCCACAGAGTGAAGTGGTAACAATGTGGTTTACAGGATTGACTAAAGCTGTAGAGTGCAAAAAATCAGACTGACATTTGCATAGAAACCAATAAGCTTCTAGGGGTTTATCATCAAAGCTTAATTGAACCAGCTGAGGTTAGAAGCTGATTGGTTTCTATGCAGAAGTGATCCTGATTTTGAACTCTCCAGCTTTAGTAAATAAACGCCAATGCTAAAAAATGCTCACTGGATTTTGAGGATACCGTTTTTTTTCCCTTATGTAACAGATGTATTACAAGACTTTGCATGGTATGTTTATTCGACCAAAATGAAGCAAATAAGATAAGCAAGTTAG
>CM053034.1:161266058-161376058 GCA_028564925.1 Lithobates sylvaticus | reverse complement strand
ATGACAGGGATCACTGCCCTCAATGACTCATGTCACTAGGCAGAATGGGAAATGCTTTGTGTTTACAAAGGCATCTCCCTGTTCTACCTCTCCGGTCACAGAGAACACGGCGGGCACGCACGCCCGCAGTGCCGCTTCTTAAAGGGGACGTACCTGTACGCCCTTTTGCCCACCCGTGTCATTCTGCCCACGTATATCGTCATGCAGCGGTTAAGTGATGCAGTATTTTAGTAGTGAAGACTTGCATCATATGGATTGCCAGCACATGCT
Source organism: Lithobates sylvaticus (assembly GCA_028564925.1). Classification (NCBI taxonomy): domain Eukaryota; kingdom Metazoa; phylum Chordata; class Amphibia; order Anura; family Ranidae; genus Lithobates; species Lithobates sylvaticus. Next base: position 161,375,788 of record CM053034.1, on the reverse strand, counting down.
GGTGTCCTTAACCAGGTAATAACTGGTTATTAAGGAGCCAGCACCTGCCGTGTCCTTAAAGAGGAGCTCCAGGCTCCTTCAGAAAAAAATTGAACTTCTGGCTAAGTTTGCTGCAGCGAACCTTACCCAAAGTGAGAGCGGGTACCTGTCAAAAAATCAGGTCCAGGTCCCCCCCCCAGAATCCATGACCCTTATCTGAGCAGGCAGCCTGGAAGGCCAGGAAAAGTGGGAAGAACAAGCGAGTGCTCCCCACCCTGAACCATACCAGGCCACATGCCCTCAACATGGGGGGTGGGGGTGCTTAGGGCATGCTGAGTTGATTATGTCACAAGGAGCCTTTCTTAATAAAGGACTTGTCAAAGCATGTTTTTTTTTGTTTTTTTGTTTTTTTTTTACTTTGCCCATTTTTGTTGGGTGAGGTAGAGGTACTATGAAGCCCATACTCTTCACATGAGGGGGCCTACAGATGCCAATAAGTCACCCCTCCGCACCCCCACAACCACCAAGCCAGGGCTGCGGGGAAGTCTCCTCGCCATCAGAACATAATAGCACAGCGGTAGCGATTCCCCCATCCACAGAGTGTGGATGAGGAAACTGGGTTTTTTTTTGGGGGGGGGGGGGGGTTTGTTCAATGCGCCTATTGAAAAAAAAAAAAAAAAAATCAATCATGTATGGTCAGCCTAAGAAATTTAAACGGACAATTGGATGCATTTATAAGTAAAATAAGAAATCTAATCAAATTAATGGATGCAGTAAAAAAAAAAAATAAAAAGAAGGATGATAGTCTGCATGTAACCCTCGATCGTTAGAAATGTATTCCATAGCAACACTTCACTGCATAAAGTTCTTGTACAGTAAGAAGATACAATACATAGGGGGGGGGAAAAAAAAAAAAAAAGATAAAAAAAAAAAAAAAGATAAAAATAGTAAAAGTTGTAAAAATTTTTAAACCGAAACATAATGTCATCTTTTTCTACTCTCGTTCACTAGTTATTTTTAGTATTAAGAATACACCCTGTAGTCCTCATTGCAAATTCAATTGCTCAATCAGTCCACTGCCCTACATCAGTTTAATGTCACTGAGCTTTGTGTCCCATCTAGGAGGCTTTTGCCTTTTTAACGACTGTCCAAAGATTCCTGAACATTTGGCAACCTTGCCTCTCCACTGCCCTTGAACCTAACCTACAACTAAAACCTTTCCAATGCATACCTAGCAGCTCCAGGTTCCTCCTCATTACTCATTTCAGCAAGAGGGGGGCAACAAGAGAATGTTATTCACAAGCCAAAGAGGCTGATCCAAAAAGGGAAGCAAGGCTGTGTGTCGCAATAGGAAAGAGGATGGCTCTATTGTGTACACCCTGGAAGTGGAGAGAGTAGGATATGTGATAGACCTTTAAAAGCATCAAGGAATGGAAATGGTAAAGGATGGAAGGATTTTCCGGATAAAAGTTCCAAAACAAGATGTGTGACGTTCTAAAATGTCGGGGGCGTAGACTTGAAGGAAGTGTGATAAAAGTCCATCTTCCCTGGAATGGCAACAGATGCCTCACTTGGCCGTGAAGGAGAATATAGACGCAGCAGAGAAAAATATGTGCTCCGCACCTATATTTAGACGGGAGGAAATCTTGACCAAGATAAAAAGGGCCTCGGTGGTGGAGCAGTGAGTGCAACAAGTACCTCACTTTACAATTAAAGCGAAACGCTAGTTTTGTCTAGAAAAAAAAAAATATAAAATATATATATATATATATATATATATATATATATATATATATAATAATAATATATAATAATAATAATAATAATAAATTATTAAACACACACACACACACAAACACACACACACACAACTAACTATATACACTGCAACAATTTCGGTAATTTTATTTGTATCTCTTCTCCCAACATTGAGACACGCTACTCATTAGCTCAGGGATGCCCAACCAGTGGCCCGAGGGCCACATGTGGCCCGCGGAGCCCTCTGATGTGGCCCGCGACCTCCTGCTCTGGGATAGAATAGAAAGAATACCGTTATTAAAGTTATTACTAAAATCACAGTGTATATATGGGCATATCTTTTCTGCAGTGGTTACTGGGCTGCTTTCAAACTGATCCGCAGGTGCAGAGCAGTTTACCTGCACTGAGACATAGACTTCTATTATTACCTGCGAGTTTGGTGAGCTTTCTGAAAGTGCACCAAACCTGCAGAATATAATAGAAGTCTATTGCAAACTGCAGGAAATTTAAAAAAGGTACACTGCGTTGCACACGTGGTGCTGGTAAACCGCAGCACATCAGTGTGAAAGCAGCCTTGGACCCCTTTCACACGGTCAGTCCAACAGTCTGACCAATTGAACCCTCCATTCACCTCTAAGTAGTGGAAACATAAACCGACTTGTGTTCTACCTCCAATATGATCCGCTAAAAAGTATTGTGGGCTAAATGCAGAGTGGACAGGGACATGCCATCCACCCCCCCTTGTGGCCCGCGACCGGTTACCAAGACGCTTAAGTGGCCCTCGCTCTTCAAAAGTTTGGGCACCCCTGCATTAGCTGAAAGAGTGGGAGATTCCAAGGGTGCTTTTACACTGCTGCATTGCAGTTTGGCCGCAGCGTGGGTGCGGTGCAGTGCAGTGTACCCATGGTTTTTGTGTGGATTACCCCTGTTTTCCCATAGACTTCTATGAGATCAAGCGTTTTTTGAAAGCGCACTATAGGATGCAGTATGCAGGACTTTTGGTGCCCTTTCAGGAAATGCACCAAAAATGCCCGATCTAAGGCTGCTTTCACACTGGAGCGGTGGGGGGCGCTGGCGGTAAAGCGGGCGCTATATTTAGCGCAGTTTTATCGGCGCATTGCGGCCGCTCGCGGGGTGTTTTTACCCCCCGCGAGCGGCCGAAAAAGGGTCAATACCGCCCGCAAAACCGCCGCTGCAGCGGCGTTTTGCGGGCGGGTTCGGCGCGCTCCCCCATTGTTTTCAATGGGACCGGGCGCTATAGGAGCGGTAAATATACCGCTCCTATAGCGAGCCAAAGATGCGGCTTGCAGGACATTTTTGAGCGCCCTGCAAGCGCACCGCTTCAGTGTGAAAGCCCTCGGGCTTTCACACTGAAGGAACAGCAACAGCTGTTTCGGGTCGGTTTGCAGGCGCTATTCTTAGCGCAATAACGCCTGCAAACCGCCCCAGTGTGAAAGCAGCCTAATAGAACAGTGGTTCTCAACCTCAGTCCTCAAGTACCCCTCCAACAATCCAGGTTTTGGGAATTTCTCTTAGATAAAATAGCTGTCCAAAATACTAAGCCATTGACTCCGATTTCAAGCACCTGTGCAAGATAAAAAGGAAAACCTGCAAACATGGCCTGTTGGGGGTACTTGAAGACTGAGACTGAGAACCACTGTAATAGAAGGCTTTGCGAAAGAGTGGGTAACGCACACAAACTGGGTATGCTGCACTCACGCTGCGGCCAAACCACAGCAGTGTGAAGGCACCCCAACTTTACCAGTGTTATAAACAAAATATCCCAAAAGCACTTTGAGAAATGCATTGCAGTAAACCTAAGGATATTGCTGGGGATGCCAACAAGTTGGCCTCAGGTAGGGTTCACACTGGTGCGATGCCAGACATTGCATGTGATTCACACCGCATGCCTGTGCAGTGCGATTTCAGACAGACAGTTTTTATGGCTGAAATCGCATCACATTTGCACCAAAATGGTGCAAGACCTTTTTTTGTCCGCACTGGAATCGGATCGCATGCGTGTTCAGACCATAACTTTATGACTACCCACCTAATATTGAGTGGGTCCCCCTTTTGGTGCCAAAACAGCCAGGACTTGTTGAGGCATGTATGCCACTAGACCTCTGAAGTTATGTTGTGATATCTGGTACCAAGCCGTCAGTAGCAGATCCTTTAAGTCCAGTTGTGAGGTGGGGGGCCTCCATTGATCAAATTATTTTTCCAGCACATCCCACAGATGCTCGATTGGATTGAGATTTGGAGAAATTGGAACACCTCAAACCAAAAGTATTCTTAAACAATTTTTGCAGTGGGCCAGAGTGCACTATGCTGCTGAAAGAGGCCACCAGGGACTAGCGTTTCCATGAAGACGTGTACTTGGTCAGCAACAATGTTTAGGTAGGTGGCGCATGCCAAAGTAACATCCACACAATTGGCAGGACCCAAGGTTTCCCAGCAAAACAATGCCCATAGCATCACACTGCCTCTGCTGGCTTGCCTTCTTCCCATACTGCATCATGGTGCCATCTCTCTTGCAGGTAGGAGACGCACGCGCATCGAGCCGTCCACATGATTTAACTGAAAAATGCAACTCATCAGGCCAGGCCACCTTCTTCCAATGTACCATGGTCCAGTTCTGATGCTTACAAACCCACTGAAGGCACTTCTGGACACAGTTCAGCATGGGCAGCCTGAGTGGTCTAAGCTCCAGATGCAGCAAACTGCGATGCCCATTTTATCCGCTTTGAACACATCAACTTCAGAGACAACATGCTTACTTGCTGCCTTATATACCCTAATGAAATAAGCTTGTTTGGCTGTACTTCTCCTGTGGATCACAGTAGTGCACTCCTGTTGCCCCTTTTTTTCAGAGAGCGGGCTGAAGCTGGTCCAGGCTTGGGAAAAGATCATGACCATAGGGTCAGGATCTGCTTACATGCCTGGACCGGCACACGGCTCAGCCTCTCAGTGAGCCGTTGAGAGGCGAACGAGGATGCCAGTCAGCAGTGTTCAAACTCTAATCAAGAAGTGGAAAATTAGGGGTTCTGTGCAAACCAAACCATGGTCAGGTAGATCAACTAAAATTTCAGCCACAACTGCCAAGAAAATTGTTCAGGATGAAAAGAAAAACCCACAAATAACTTCTCTCTCTGAAAACGTGTTGTGACTGTTTCAAGATGCACAACAAGGAGGCACTTGAAGAAAGATGGGCTGCATGGTCGAGTCGCAAGAAGAAAGCCATTACTACGCAAATTCCACAAAGTATCCAGCTTACAATACACCAAACAGCACAGAGATAAGCCTTAAACCTTCTGGCACAAAGTCATTTGGAGTGATGAAACCAAAATTGAGCTTTTTGGCCACAACCATAAACACTACATTTGGAGAGGAGTCAACAAGGCCTATGATGATAGGTACACCATTCCTACTGTGAAACAGAGGTGGATCACTGATGTTTTGGGGATATGAGCTACACAAAAGGCACAGGAAATTTGGTCAAAATTGTTGGCAAGATGAATGCAGTATGTTATCAAAAAATACTGGAGGAACATTTGCATTCATCAGCCAGGAAGCTGCGCATGGGACGTACTTGGCCATTCCAACATGACCATGATCCAAAACACAAGGCCAAGTTGACCTGTTATTGGCTACAGCAGAATAAAGTGAAGGTTCTGGAGTGGCCATCTCAGTCTCCGGACCTCAATGATCAAATCATTGAGCCACTCTTTGATCAGGGTCATTTGGGTAGTTTCTGTTGCGATTATGATTTAAAAAAAGAGTAAAACACAGTTGATTGATAATAAATGGCTTCAGCCAAACACTAACCATGAGTGAAAGAAAAGTTTTTTTGTGTCATCATTCATATTCTCTGAAAAATGGCAAAGAAATCATACATTCTGCCAGGGTATGTAAACTTATCAGCACAGCTGTATCTAGCTTAGGTGCTGCTTCAAGTAATCAAGACACCTTTGTCGTTAGTGTAACAGAAGGAAGCACATTTTAATCATTTAGGATTTCCCAAAGTACATAAAACAAAAAATTAAAAAAAAAAAAAAAAAAAAAAAAAAAAAAAAAAAACACACAATACACACGTTCTACTAATGCAATGTACCAGAACCAAAGGACATTTTCTCACTGCTAACCTGACCGGTTTAACAATCAGGTATTGCCACTAGTGGTTTAGAGTTTTTATTTACAAAATACAGGGCACTAGGGGTTGCTAATTGTTTCAAATCACAGTCATTAGGCCATATAATCTGTTATTGTTCTACAGGATTGAAAATGATCCCGATGTCAAATGACAGACTCGTTCTAATAGGGCATAAAAAAGTAACAATCATGCAGTGTGAGAAAGAAAAACATTATATGCTGGGTCTGAGAAGGAGTACAGATAAGAGCAGTGAATATAACACGATTCATTAACTTTCACATTTTTCCAAGAACACAAAATGCATTCAACTTAAAAACTTTTTTTTTTTTTTTATAATTCACACACACAAAAAGGGAACACCCCCCACAGTTGGGCCATTTCCAGTACCACATGCAAACTGAACCACAGGGGTCAGATTCTTGGGTAACAATTATGGGCATAGGTCAATTACTAAATTTTTTTTACAGTCATGTTAGTAACTTTTGCCCGAATCAAATAACATTTGGAACGCCCCATTAGTGTCCTGTTGCTACATCCCTAATGGTTGTTAAAAGTATAGTGTATATTCAATAACTAAATTATTCAAACATATTTATGTAGTGTTTATTCTAAAATTATTGTAACATCAAGGGACAGTGCATTAGGACGAAGCCACCAGTGTGCTGATCTGTTTGTGCACAATCTTTATTGAAATATCACAAAAAAAAAAAAAAAAAAAAAAAAAAAGAAGGAGAAGGAGAAGGAGAAGACGAAGGACAATTATGCCTAGGTTCACTGATGCGATTTACATATCAAAAAACAGCGGCAATTGCACCGCCCAAATCCGACGCCGCACCGATTCCCAAATGTAGTTTCGTGAACTACTTTAGGCAACTTTAGGGTGCGATTTTTATAGACATATGTGCAGGAACCAGCACAGATGTCTCTGAAATAGCCCCGAAGTCGGACTAACACGCGGGAATGAAATCGTGCGAGTTCAGCTGAAAGAACTCGCACAATTTCGATCCCGCTGTCAGTGTAAAACCTAGGTTAAAGCGGAACTTCACCCAAAAGGGTCTTCCTACCTACTCCCCACCCCCCTTCCTTTTCTGGCATATTTGGAATTTTTTTTTTTTCTGAGGGAGCGGGTATCTATTTTTGGTCTAGGCGATCCAAGCATGAGCAATGTGAAGCAGCCTCCCACAGAGTTAACATGTTGGCGCAGGGGACCTGAAGACCGGGCGAAGAACTGACCCAGGTGAGGACAGCGCTGGATCCCTGGACTTGTGACTAAGTGTTACTAAACCCACAACAGTAAAATCAGTCTGTATGCAGTAAAGCGGGCTTGTTATACTCACTATGGGACCTAAGGGGTTAAGCATCTGCATTGCATAAAAAGGCTGTTTGATCTCGTCTCCTCTTCTTCCACTGTCCCAAAACCATCTCCTGATAGTACAGATGCTAGGGGGCACTCTGCACATGCTCAGTTTGGTGTGTGTTAGAAGATTTTTTTTTCTTGGAAAAGTGATCAGCGCAGGGCCAATCAGCACTGTCCAGAGTCCAGGGTCAGGGGTCCTGCAGCCTCATAGGATAATCAGGGGAGAATGAAAACTCCTCCTACAAGCTTTAACCAGACATTGATAGAAGTCACAAGACTGCTGGATGAGAAAGGGCATTTAGCAGCTTATAGGTACTAAAATGATTGCAATTCTGTGTATTGTGGGGAGACCAGATATAGTGAATGCAGGGTCCTGGGTTTAGTTACACTTTAATTTTTGGAAAACTGTCTGAAGCTCCTCCAAGTTATATTGGCCCCAGCACAGTGCAATGTGGTGGATTGCACTACACCATGTTGTGCTGAAAAGTACAAATCTGCCCAGAACAGTTCCAATAAACTTGGTGTGAACGGGCCTTAAAAATGTTTGCTGTTGCGTTTTGGAATTGTACTAAACTAATTTAAACAGTGCAATACACTAAAACAAAACATCACACCACTTTGTCATTCCCCGGAAACCAGACAGCAACCTGCAAGCTAAAATGGAGCGCAAAACGGTCATTTTGTCCCTCTGCCACTACATGTAGACTTCTAGTATGAACGAGTATGCAACTTGCTTTCTGCTCCCTTTGGACAGCTCTGGAGCATCATGATAGGCCCATCACTGTCACGGTCTGGGAAGAAGTGTCCATGGGCCTATGTAAGCTCAGACAAGTCAATATGAAGCTTACACAGGAATCTCTTCCCCTGGTCCCAGCAGCTGAATGGAGGTAGTGCTGGAACAAGTATAAGCTGCTGTGAAGAAGAGGGGTTAGGTGACCCTTTCTCCTTTTACTCATGTAGAACAAAATGAAGAGTCACTTCAAAAAACACAAAATCCTTAATTTGATAATAAATGTAGCACCCTCGTTAGTAGGTTACTAGGATGTACATCGTTAGAATAGTGTGGTCTTCTTAACAGGAAACCAAGGTAAAATATATTATTTTTCCTGCCCATCAGGGATGGTACAGCCAGGGAGTCCTGTGTGTTTGACAAGTGTTACTGGGTTTCCATTGACTCATCTGTATCCAGGCAGTTTTGGAAATTGCTGGGTGGTCAGATCAGTACGAATCATGAATATGGATGCCATCCCCAAGCCAATTGCAGGCATAGGGGCATGCTGCAAAAGGGGTATTTCTATTCAGTGAAGAGACACGGGAAGTGATCTTTTCCTGGAGAGGAGAGTCCAATTGCGGAGGGGGCAACTTGCCCTCCTCAGCGCTTGCTGCCATGCGGCCTCAGGCTGGAGGCCTGGAAGCTGGAGAGTTGACCCATGTGTTCTGAAGTGCTGACTGAGGGGAGCCATGCCTGAGAGGATCTGTTTGAGACTCCTGTGAGCACAGACCAAAAATCTAGGGGCCTGTTTTTTTTTTTTTTTGTGGGCTACCCCTCTGGGCTAGGAAAGTCAGCTACTGGGTACAGCAGAAAGGGGATACTGGCTGGTGTTCTGAAGAGCAATAGCCTGTCCTTCCTATAGATTAATTGCTCAAAAGTGCATGTCGCTGCAAATAGGAATTCCAGAGAAGGAGAAGGAAGGAGAAGAAGGAAGGAGAAGAAGGAAGGGAAGAAGGAAGGAGAAGAAGGAAGGAGAAGAAGGAAGGAGAAGAAGGAAGGAGAAGAAGGAAGGAGAAGAAGGAAGGAGAAGAAGGAAGGAGAAGAAGGAAGGAGAAGAAGGAAGGAGAAGAAGGAAGGAGAAGAAGAAGGAGAAGGAGAAGAAGAGAAGAAGGAGAAGAAGGAAGGAGAAAGAAGGAGAAGAAGGAAGGAGAAGGAGGAGAAGGAAGGAGAAGGAGGAGAAGGAAGGAGAAGGAGGAGAAGAAGGAAGGAGAAGGAGGAGAAGGAAGGAGAAGAAGGAGGAGAAGGAGGAGAAGAAGAAGGAGAAGTTGTCCTCCCTGTAATTAGTTGAATCTGGGGAGTATCCCACCATCTACCCTTCCCTAGCCAAGTTCTCAAATAAACTAAAACCTCTAGACTGATTATTCAAGAAACAAGCCCAAGTGTGTGACTGGCTAAAGAGTTAATGCAAGAGAAAAAATATTCAAGTGGCTCCTACGGGGGTAGCGCTACATAAATATAATATGAAAGAACACTTGTTAAAATGTGAATCATTATAAAATGAAGGTAAATACAAATAACAAAAGCAAAACCTATGGGGGGGGGGGGGGAGAGAGGCAACTGCTTTCAGATGGAAGGAGCCTGCTGGAGAGTGGAATAAAGCATTACACCTTTTTCCTCTACCCTTAAGACTTAAAGTGGTGTTGCCACCAAAAAAAATGCCTGTTGCTATGGGGTGCCTCGTAGTCTGCCACCTTCATTGCCGGGCAATGACATCACTTCCCCTAGGCGCCGCACAGTCATCTGGGACCTGTCATGTGTCCCAGATGAGTGAGCGTCGAATGACGACGCACATTAAGAATGCCGGCGCGGGGAACGAGGGGGGGTCTCGTTCCCCCCATCGCTGGACCCCGGGACAGGTAAGTGTCCGATTATTAAAAGTCAGCAGCTGCAGTATTTGTGGCTGCTGACTTTTAATTTTTTTTTTTTTTTTTTGTGGGCCCTCCTCTTTAACAAGTGTGGAAGGGGCGGGTAACAAGGGCAGTTTTTTTTTTGTAATTCCCAGGTTAGGCCGGGTTCACACTGGTATGACACAAATGTTATCCTACTTTGCCCTACGACATCCGTCCTACTTCTATTTGACTTGAATGAACAGGATACAATTTTGCTCCAACTTTGACATAGTCCGACTTGTCCTTTGACCAATCAAAACAATCCCAGGTGTGACAAATTCCTTTTTCTGCTGCTGTAATCACCATGTCAGATGTCACAAGTCGGATGGTTAGGACGAGAACCCGAATTCAATGATATTGAATGGGCTGAAAACAGACCAAAGTAGTGCAGGAACCTTTTCTAAAAATCGGACCGACTTGTGTGGGTCCAGTTAAGATGGCTCTCACCGATTTATATACATCATGTGCTCCAAAAGTCAGAGCGTATGTTGCACCAATGTGAACCGGGCCTTAGGGCTTTAAAGAGGAAGTAAACCCTCTTTTACAACTTTAGCTTACAGGTAAGCCTATATTAAGGCTTACCTGTAGCTAACAAGGATATCTCCTAAACCTGCACGATTTAGGAGATATACCTGTATTTGCATGTGCCGACGACATGCGGCACATGCGCACTTGCAACAACTGAAGCAACGGCGCTATATGCCGATGCTTCAGTTGTTACTATGCCGCTCTCGTGCGCATGCGCGTGACATCATCGCAGCTCCGGCAAATCACAGCGCCGGAGCCGCGATACCCGGAAGTCACTCCGGGATAATATGTCGGCGGTCGGAGGGGGAGAAGAGGACCGATGCCGGGGCTTCGATCTCAGGTAAGTGATACATAATTAGCTAGTATGCTATGCATCCTAGCTAATTATGCCTTTGTCTTGCAGGGTTTTTTTTTTTTTTTTTTTTTTTCGTTTTTCTTAAGAGGGTTTACTTCCTCTTTAAGCGTGACAATCAAATTTGCATGCACTTGGTGTACTTCAGTCTCAAAAGCTAAAGCTCCAACCTTCATATGCAGAATGGGAGAGCCTACCTGAAGACTTACAGCTGCCACTTAATAGCAAGGCACCACTTTCTTGCTTCTAGCACTGCTGTACTGTCACTTGACAGCCAAAAGATATATTGCACTTGGCTCTGCCTGGGGCAGGAATTCGGGGTAGCACCCTGGGTGGGACACTAATAAAAAAGGCAAGTATACACTACATTAGTGAACACGACCAAACTGCACTGCTATAGCTTTGCGTTTCTACAATGGCACGGTGTCTTGGTCTAGTCTGAAGCACCTCACATAAACTGCCAAAGAGAGTTTATGCAAGGATTAGAATAAAACTCCGTAAACACATGTAAGGCCGATTCATTTACAAGAAGACTTAGCAACAGCCGCTACAAAGAGCCCTCCAGGCCAACACCAACAATCGTCAGAGTCAGGGGCCCAGCAACAGAATGAAACAAGGAGTTTTTTTTATTTGTAGAAATAGAAATGTCTACAGAAAATTGACAAACCTTTTACACAAGCTTACTCCGCATTTAAAACAGAATTAAAGAAAATAAAAAATAAAAAAAAAGAGCTTTATTACATGGTATAGATGTGGAAAGGTTACCATGGCCAAAATGATGAGTCGTGAAGTTATTACATTTTTCTCCTGGAGCAGGAAGGAGGGTTTTGAGTTCCTGGTGAACTGGGCTGACTTTGGCCATTTACCCGCTAGATTGCAGAGCCATACAATAAGTGGGCAGCTCTGTTGGGGGGGGGGGGGGGGAAGAAGATCACCAAAAAGAGGAATTTTTAAACTAGGTGGTGGGGGTGAGGAAGCTATTCCAAGTCAATGAGTGAGGAACTCCAAGTTCTTATGGTAACCAATGTTGGTAGGGTATCTAGCATGCTTAGGACCAATGCATGTCGGCTGACAGAATCCTATTGCAGCGTCAGAAAGCACAGGGATAAAGTACAAATGCGGATACAAAATTAAAAAGCATTTTCACAAATGCTAAGAGTTGGGTGAATAAAATTACAGAACTAGAACTGCTGAACCACAAGGAATACTTTGACTTCATGTTTGACAGCTCACATGACTGGCTTTTACGACTGTCTAGCTGTACTCATTGTATTGGGAGGGGCAGGGTAGGCAGAAGAGGGGGAAGGGTGTGCATGTACATCTAGAGTGATATGATAGTGAATATAAAGGATGACATTACTAACAGGGCAAGGGAGGAAGTGGAATCAATGCGATTGTAGCTTCAAGGAAAAAAAAAAAAAACAGGAAATTATTAGCAGGTGTAGGTTACCATTTTCCTCTCACTGATAGAAATCGCGACAAGGCAGGGCAATGTTAATATGGGGGACTTCAATTATTCAGAGATTGATTGGGCAGACAGAACTCCTTTGTCATCCAAGACTCAGCATTTCTTGAATGTCTTGCAGGAGAATTTCATGTGTCAGATGGAGGAAGCCCCAACTAGAAATAAGGCTCTGCTAGACCTACTAATTACAAAAACACAGAACTGATTGCAGACATGAATGGGAGAACTTAGGAAACAGTGATCACAGGGTGAACAAGGTGACACGAGGGTAGGACAAGAAAAGTGGGAGATCATATTAATGGAATCAGCCAATATATTCTAAATGGACAACAAATTGAAAAAGGACTAAGAGTCAAACCAGGGTGGCTAAATTCTAGTGTAAAAAAGGCAGATTAAAAGATAACAAAAAACATATTATATATATACACACACACACACACACACACACACACACACACGGGTCACAGTCAGCATTCCAACACTACAAGTAATGCAATAAGAAATGTAAGCGTGCAATCAGGGTAGCGAAAATAGACCACAAAGGGACACAGATGAGAGTAAAAAGAATCCCAATTTTTTTTAAAGTGTATTCATATTTAAAAAAAAATAAAATAAAAAAAAAAAAGGTAAAGCCGGAGCATATTGGCCCCAGAAAGCATGGTCTGGGGAATTTGGTTATAAGTGATAAGGCAACTGTTAAATCCATTCTTCTCAGTTTTTACTAAGGAAAGGAGGGGTATAATATAAAAGAATATATAGTTATGAACACAGCAAGGAATGCTCCCTTATGGCTCACTGAAGCCACTGTTTAAAAAAGACTGGGAAGACTAAAATGTGATCACCAGGACCAGATGGCTCAAACCTGAGAGTCCTCAAAGAACTTAGCCAGGTTATTGCTAGACTGTTATCCTTAATCTACAAGGACAGCTTGCAAGCGAAAATGGTACCAATATTTAGAAAAGGGCCGCTGATACATACCATGAACTACAGACCAGTCAGCATAAGATCAATAGTAATGTAAACTATCAGAGGGAATCATAAGGCATTATATGGGCAGCACAGTGGCTAAGTGGTTAGCACTTCTGCTGGGTAGCACTATGTCAGGGCTGGGCTTTTAGCAGCTCTATTCTTCATCCATAGTGCTAAACCAGTATGGATTACAGGAGATTCTAATTGGTCAACACAGTCACATGGATGGTGCTAACCAATCGGAAGTAGTCTAGGCCATACTGTCAGCACTGTGACAAAAGCTGCCACATTTACAAATCCCAGGACCCGTGAAGCGGCTTATCAGTATCTGACAGCAGGACCGGGTGGGATGGGGAGGGGGTCCAGTGTCAGGTCACCTTAGCGAGGGGCCTCAGTGCTCTGTCCTGGGAACAATTCTTGTACAAAAATGAAATAGATGTTGGAATAAATAGTTAAATTTCAGTCTTTGCAGACAATACAAAGCTATGCAGAGCAATAACCTTACAGCAGGATATAGCAACCCTACAGGAAGGCCTTGGGGGCAACTGCATGGCAAACAAGGTTCAAAATTGATAAATGTAAAGTAAAGCACCTGAGGACTAAAAATATGAATGCAAGTTAAACGTGGGGGGGGGGGGAGGGAATCTTGGCTGGAAAAGAATCTAAAGGTCCTTGTAGACCACAGGCTTAGCAAAATCACAGAATGCCAAGTTGCAAGCAAAGCTAGCAGACTATTAGCATACATTAACAAGGGTATTTACTCCAAGGATGGTCTCCGTAATGCACATATGCCTGCTCAGCGGGGAATCCTTCCGCTGAGTAGGCAGATGACAGGTCAGGGTCTTCTCCGCTATGCAGAGCGGACATGGACACTGCCTCACTGTTCTCTATGGGGCTGTCAGATGGAAACAGAATGCCTGTCCGTTTACATACGATCCAATGAATGGTTGGGGAATGGATCCTCCATGCATCTGCTTTTGGCCGACAGGATCGGATGCCGGCAGGTGTCAGCGAACACATGTCTGCTTACATTCTCCACTTCATAGAGAGCAATGACTGGTCAGATCAGGTCCGCCTGAAAAACTGACAGATGGACCTAATCGGAACAACCCGTGTGAATCCAGCCCAATTCTACCACTGTTCAAAACTCTGGTTCGGCCACATCTGGAGCATTCTGTCCTGTTCTGGTCGCCAGTCCTCAGGAAAAATGTGCTGGAGAGTCCAGAGAAGGGTAACAAAGCCAATAAGGGGACTGGAGGCCCTCAGTTATGAAGAGCAACTACACACATTAAACTTGTTCTCCATGGAGAAGAGACGTTTAAGATGAGATATGATTGCAATATACAAAATATCGATTCTATTTTTTATAGAAAAAAATATTCGGTTTCAGCTCACTTAAAGCGGGATTCCGCCGAAATACGTTTTTCCCCCCCCCCCAATCAGTGTAAAATACACACATACATAAACATGTCACTTACCTGCTGCAGTTCTTCTCGCCGCCGATCGCCGATTCTGTCCGTTTGGATAACTTAGAAAATATCTTGCTGGACAATTCCATCTTGCTTGTGGGCACAAGCATTTACTTCCGGGATGCGGTGAATGCTGCGCTCCCAGCATTCACCGCTCGATCCCGCGCATGCCACATCCCGCGCATGCTCAGTTCGTAAAATTTCTGGTTGCCATCACAACGGCCGAAATCTCTCGAGATTTCGTGCTGACAGCGTCCCCCGTGGCTTCATGGGAGGAATGCAGAACAGCTCCCAGAAGTCATTGCGGAGCCGGGGGACAGCCGAAAACACGCCTACTCCCACGGGAGGACAGACCGGAAGCCAGAGGAAAAAGCTGTCAGGTAAGTTAAATAATTTTTTTTTTTTTTTTTTTAAATGGTCATTAGTGCATCAGCTTTACTAACTGCTTTTAATAAGCTAAAGAAGATTTTTGGAGTACCAAACCGCTTTAAGACGACACATGGCCACTCAATGTAGTCAGACGAGAAAGGGTTTAACCATAAATCTATGCAGTGGGTTCTGTACAGTTACAGTGGTAAGGATGTGGCAATCCCTTCCACAATTGTTGGGGGTCAGTGGGGAGTGTCAATTTCCCCCCCAAAAAATAAAAAAAATCTTAGATGGGCAATATACAGGAATATGGAAAATGATAGAGACAAATACACAGTTTGAATTGGATATGACTGGAGGTGTTTATTCAACCTTATATTAGAAGGGGGAAGGTGAATGTGGGACTTTAAATGAAGCTGTGGCGCTTTCCCGTGGACTTCTATGAGGTCCTGCAGATTTGGTGTAGTTTCAGAAGGCACACCAGAACTCCTGCATGTTGCATCTTTGGTGCACGTCTGAAACCTCCATCATCCATTTCATTCAGCTTTTTTTTTCCCTTTTTTAGCGGATTGCTTTTCAGAGGCAACGAATGTGACAGGGATAAAAGCATTTGCTGCACCTACAAAATATAATAAATAATGCATTTTTATATTAAAAAGTTGGGCTTTCCTTTATAGGAGAAGTGCAGTTTGGACAGCGTTCCGACCCTTCCTAGGACTGGAACCCATACATACAGACTCTGGTGGCAGTGTATGCTATGCTGCCTGGAATCTTGTCCTCGTGCTTATGAGAAATATGGAGGCTGCCATTACTGGACACCCTCTGAAAACATGAGTGGTTTAGCTGTGTCCGATTTTAATACTTCTGAGTCCCTGCATGTTCCAGGACTGCAGCGCAGAGAATAGACACCAAAGCATCAGTGTAGTGCAACAGCCACCCAACTATCGGCCCACTCCTGCCTCGGATTTCAGGATTACGCGAATGTAATTTATCAGTCAGCATATCATCATCATCATCATGTACTCATCAAACATCAAGGAAGAGCTGAGAGACTGAAAATAGATGAAAAAAAAATGTGCCTGGGCAAAGGTGAAGCTGCAGAATGACTACTGAAGTGCTAGATTACTCACAATGTCCGATGAATAAGCTTGCCTGGGAGTATAAAAGTTCACTTTAAAAAAAGACGATAAAAAAAAATAAAAAAAACACATCCTACACACATTCACCTCTACTAGGGTTGTGAAAGTTTCTCTTTGTAGGAAATACCAGATGTATACATAACTCAAGATGTTTTCATATATAGATAATTTTAAACTTTTTTTTGTATAACTTTTCTTTAATTACATCCTGGTGTCCATTGATAGGCAAATATCATACATTACAGGAGTCTACAAGAGGGGTGTCCACAGCTAAGCACACCCTCTTGCCTGGATGCCTGACCTAAGGGCCGGTTCACAACAGGCATCGCACATGTTCCTCTTAGTCTCTCATGTGGTACGATTTAATTGTTCGGCCAGCCTGCAGCTCTCATCGCTCTATTTCAGACTCGTAGCTATATTGCAAGTATGGGTGGATATTTGCCATACTTTTGTTTTCCCCCCTCCCCTCTTATATTGAGGTTGATTATTAATGTGTACAACTCATGAATTATAGATAGAAATCAAGCATCTGCTCCTGATGAGTGGAGGTCATCCACAAAACGCGTCGAGCTATATCGATGCCATTATCATGTTTACAGTCAGGATCATTCCATCAATTTTATTCTGTTTTCTTGCAATATGTTGTAACAATCATGCTTTTATATATGTATTGTGTGATACATGGGTTATGTGTCTGAAATTATTATGCTATATTGTTATGATGTTTTGGTTGTACAGATCATATATGGAATACATTTTTATTCTATTATACTCTATGTGTATTGTATTGAAATTTAGTAATTACAGTTAAATAACGAACTGGTCAGACATAATTTGCATCATGGTCATCTCTCCCCCCCCCCCCCCCCCACCAGCTGTATGCTTCCATGTCCAAAACCTCCTTTCTTCAGTGCTGTGTGATGAGCCCATTCATTTTGCACAATAAAAAAAAAAAAAAAAAAAAAAAAAAAAAAGCACTGCAACTGGGTCGCAAACTACTTGTGCACAATGTATTTGCAATCTGCATTTGGGGTGTCACATTGACACCAGCTGCAGATTGGTTTGAAAAAGGAGCGACTGGGCATGCTCCGAAACGTGCAACCACCCACTCTGACGTCACTTCCGGCTGCCTAGATTCCATGCCGGTCCTGACATCACGGCCCTCCATCTTGGATCAGAGCGACAGCATTTACCACCACTGGAACTTCCACCTGCAGCCCCCTTTACTTCCAGGAGGCATCCCGCTGGACTTTTTGGATTGATCAATAGGCCTTTTCTTTCACTCCCATCTTGTAAGCGTTTTTAACCCTTCCTCGTCATTAAAGCATTTGGTTACTGCACTTTCTTTGTTTTTCCTATAGTGTGTGCTTCCCTCTTCTGAAGTGCTGCTGTGGTGCAATCACCTTTCAAGAGCCAGTCATGTACCGTTTGTTAAAGTCTCCTTGATATCCAGAGCGCCCTATTCACCACACTCCTTGACCTGCTGCAGATTGCAATTGCTTTTTTATTTTTCCTCCCTTTTGCAATTTTGAATACGATCCTGGAAATGCACACAGAACACGGCCCTGGCATGAACGGGCACTAAGGGCAGATGGATTTCAGGAAGTAAATGCTACATGAATCTGCCTAAATCAAGATGGCAAGTGTTTTTCAAAGTGATTCCTCAACAAAATAATAACATGGAGACATGGAAGGATGGAGAAGTTTGCTTAGAATATTAACAATAATTAACTAGCATTGTTGGTTTGTGGTGCCCAGATGCAGCGTAGTTCCTCTTTTAATTTCCAGAGAAAGACGAAGAATGATTAACACATAAGTGAAAGATGTCACAGCCCCATAGAATGGGATGAATACAAGGGCATGCAGCCTCAGCACTGCCTCGTTCCCAAATGTTAAGAGCACGTCAGCCAAAAATATGTGAAGAATGCAGAAAGAGGACGCTGAATACTACCTGCAGATAAAGTGGCAACTCAACCCTTTCTGTTAGGAAGCTTTTTATTATTCTTTTTATTAGAAAGTTGCAACAAAGAAGCTTCACTAATATGTTCCCAGCAAAGACGGACACAGCTGCTCAGATCAGGGCAGCTCACCAGCACCCCTGACAAATTAGTACGAGCAGCTATGTCCATGCGGCCTCTGCAACCCAATACTTCCATGGGCTGCCCGTCTGAAGGACCTGGTGGCTAAAGCCGCCTAAAAACAGGACAGCCCCTTCAGTCCACAAGCCTCAGCATCTGTGTGAATAAGGCCTACAACCAAAACAGCTGCCCGTTGCCTACTGTGCCCTCCACTTTATTTTAAAAAAAAAAATACAATTTTTTTTTTAATAAAAAAAGAAAAAAAACGGCCTAAGGTTAGAACAATGGGATATACAAAACATACAAAAAGGTTAGTGAAGGGTTAGGCCAGTTGCTGTGCAGGGATTGACCAAAGTTGTATAAAAAGTCTGCATCTCCTCTGTTGGTTTAGTGGTAGGCTGCAATGTATTCAAATGGCGTGGAAGATCTTGGGAGCTTAGGCTAGCCATAGTTTTTTTTTTTTCGTACAGATCCCTCCATACAGGAGGATACAGGAATCCTCTCCATTGGGACACTGCATTCCAACAGTGAGGACTCTTTGCTGTCAGAATACAGCAGCTGCAGCCAATGAACTGCAGTTACTGGTCAAGAAAATTATTCCATATCCCATTCCTTGGGGAATGCTGTGGAAGCCGATAATCACTGTAGTATTCAGCCCTACTACAATAAATCGCAACTAGCTTCTGAGTCCCGTGCCATGTGCATACTGACCACAGGGGGTTGCTTGCTTGACACTGCTGCCCATCACAGAACACCTTATATTGTCTCAAGGAATAAAAGGGAGCTCCCTGATTGGATGAGTTGGAGGTCAATGCAGCCCCTCTCTACCGGTCTAATCAGAGAACACCTTAGAGCCCTTTCATACCGCGCCACCTAGGGCATCAGCGGTTAAAGTGGCGATATTTTTAGCGTCGCGTTACCGTCGTTTTAGCTGTGCTATTCTGCCGCTAGCGGGGCAGTTTTAAGGGGTTAAATCTGCCTGCAAAGCGATGCCCGAGCGGTATTTGCCAGTGGTACCGCAGTGCTGCCCCACTGATTTCAATGGGGAGCAGCGGTGGAGAAGCGTTGAGTTCACCGCTCCAAAGAAGCTGCTGGCAGGACTTTTTCTGACAGCCTGCCAGCGCACCGCTCCAGTGTGAAAGCCCACACTGGAGTGCAGAGAGCAGCCGTTTTAGGGCGTTTTGCAGGCGCTATTTTTAATGCTATAAACGCCTGCAAAACGCCCTCAGTGTGAAAGGGGTCTTACAATCTATGAAAAAAAAAGCAAGGCATTCCGTGAATGGCAGCAGTGCCAAGAAAGCAACCCACTGATAGCAGCAATAACAGTAGTAGTGCCAACCAATAAAGGGATTGACAGCTTCCACAGCAGCCCCTTTAGGTATGCAATTTCCATACAGCACTTAGGCCGGCCCTACACAAAGCAAATGTCTCTTTCCTGCAATCACGGGCTACAGGAAAGAAATTTACTCAATTCCCCCCATCAACACAGACGTGTTGATTTGGGCATCCCTCCTGCTGGGTCATTGTCTTCTCTTGGCAAGGGCAGGTGGGGGGGAAGCTATCCCTGCCAGGAGAAGACAATGATTATCGCTAGTGCCTATCTCAGCCAATAGCGATAATCACAAGAGAATCCAGCAGGCTGGTTGTACCAAAGTTGATCAACTTGGTACATTCAGCCTGCTCATTAACGATTAAAATCTCATCCGGTTCCTGCTGAGCCAGCTGAGATTTGAACAGTGTATGGTCAGCCTTACTGGTCCAATGCAACTATGCAATCAGGATGATATGTGAAGTTCAGCTTTAAAGTGCATGTCTGGGGGGGGGGGGGGGGGGGAACAAAAAATAAAAATGCCATCTTTGCAATACATGCACATTTCCATGTTTGTGGGTGCAGAAAGATACCAGTTGATCCTGCCAGAAATGCATTCATCTCCTAACAACTTCTTGTGGGCCAAAAACTATGCATATGCTGCACTGAAATTCCAAAACAGTGTTGTCAGCCCTGCTCAAGTTCTCTCTCGCTGGACTTCAGATTACCTTCCCTTCGCATCAGCTCCAAGGCTCGGTTTCCACTATTGCAACCCCCCCCCCCCCCCCCCCCCCCCCCCCCCCCACCCCCCCCCCCCCCAAAGTCCCGCAGCTTGAAGCAATGCCTGTGTATTCTTGAGGTCGCATAAAAAGTAGTGCAGGGACTACTTTGAAGTCGCACAGATGTGAACGGTACTCATTGGAAATCATGATGTACGACTTGTCATGCGACTTTCAGTCCCAAGTCACATGAAAAGTCGCACTAGTGGAAACCGAGCCTTAAACATAGAAAATGTTCCCCTCTTGCTGGTGATCTCAACTTTTATAAGCATCTTTATTCCTTACATGATAGCAGAGAAAAGAAAGAATCAAGGACAACAACAACAACTACGTTATTGTGTCAACTGTATATCTATAGGGAGAAGAAGCACATCACAATATGGAGCCGCAGCTGCACCAAAAGCTTTGACTCCATTTTTGCCATCAGTACAAAAAAAAAAAAAAAAAAAAAAAAAAATGTTCAAATAAATATAAAATATATATATATATATATATATATATATATATATATATATATATATATATATATATATATTTATATACACACATATACATATACATATACATATACATATACATATACATATATATATATATATATATACATATACATACACACATATACACACACATATACATATACACATACACACTTTTAGATTAATAAAAAAATAAAAAATAAATAAAACCCAAGCATGTGTGAGTAATCCCTACCACCGCTGCAAGCAGTGTTCCAAATGAATCACCCTTTACCTACCTAGTGTCAGTTATTTTACAATTCTCTAAATTCCAGGTGTTAGGGAAAACCCAGCCAAACAAGAACAGCAAATCATTTAATAAGCAGCTCTATGTCACGTCTAATTTCTGCCTTATATTTTCTTTTGCTTATCAGATTTATTGTCATCACACTAAACGCCTGCTTTAACATGAAGCAGATCTTCAAAAAGTAGGGGAATTACCGTACATTTTCCAAACTGGAGTCACAAGACTGGTTTGTAAGTAACAAGACTGTGCAAGGGTGCATGTAAACCACCCATTTTATGTATTGCAATCTGCCAGTGGTAAGAAATGGTGGCTGCATTAGTTTTCTTTTCCGGCATTCACCCCCCCGCCCTTTTTTAAATTTCTCTGGGTTAATCCGGCAAATAAATGCTTCCTGTCACTAATTTCTCCATGATATCTTCAAACATGTCTGCCTTTGTTCATTTCCATTACATAGTGTTGATGGGATTAGTAGTTTACACAATGGAGATAACATTGTTTGTGCTTTTTCAGCTCACAGGAAGTGACAAGGACACAGCATTTATGGCAAGATCAAGGAGGTATTTTCTTTACTTACAAAAAAATTTTCTTATCCTAAGAAAAGAAGTCCATCGGTCCTTTCACACGGCCATCCGTAAACAGATACCTCGCTGAATGCGAATGAATGTCATCATTTTGGTTTTGTTTTATGCATTTTGCAAGCAGACCTTTGTGGACTTGTGTTGCATCTATTGGCGGCCAGATGAAAACAGATAATCATCCATTTACATCAGTCTACCTCCAAAATCGGTCATGTTAAGGTTCAGAGAAATGCGTTTTTCATTTATTTTTTTTCCCAGGCCTGCACAGACTTGTTGGTAAGTGAATGTAAAGGGGGGGGGTTGGGTAAATACATTTAAAGTAGAAGTTTACCTTTCATAACATGTTACACCCATATTCAGGGTGTAACATCTTACGAACGGAACGCCCCCCCCCCCCCCGATTTGATCAAACCACCCCCCTCCCCCGCTAGCAGTCACATTTTTTGTATGGCTTTGTCAGCCCAGCCGCATCACTCATTCAGTGTTCTGTAAATGGAAGACTACAAGGTCAGCCCCCCCCCCCCCCCCCCCCCCCCCCCAAATTAAAAATATTTCTATGCTTCAGTACTGATTAGTCATTGTGTTCGTTCAGGAGATGAAGGGGCTGGTAAATGTGACATTTACCGGACCCTTCACCCACTCACATCCTGAAGGATCCTATTGTGTGCTTGCAGCTGCCGGAGCATTGTGGGAGTGGGGGCACACAGGGGTGCCTGGGTGGCAGGGAAAATGTATGGTGCACAGGGAGGGTGGTGGGTGTGGTGCGATTACTGGAACCAATCGCCTCTATGGCTCTCTCTGCAGCAGCTGAAAGCCAGCTGGAGGGGAGAGGAGAAGCCAGCTTTCAGCTGCAGCAGAGTCATGCAGGGGGATTGATTCCAGTAATTCCCCCCCCCCCCCCGCTGTGCCGATTACCCTCCCTGCCCACATTTTATGATTCACCCAGCTGCCTGGGCCCCGTACAGGAGGGCTGGTGGTACCCCCTTATCTGCGGGCCTAAGAGCAGGCATTAAATCACTAGAGGGCACTTTAAAAAAAGGCAAGTATGCCATAATGTGCAAGTACTTTCACAATTTTGCAAAAGACCACCCACTACAGAAGCAAAATTCTGCTTCAAGAACCAATCTTTTGCAAGAAATTCAGTAGATCCAACACACTGATAAGGATTTAACAAAATGACAGGCAACTCCACAGACTCTTCTCAGGGGTGAATGCGCAACCATTGCTAGGCATTCCATTAGCAAATCAGACAGAGGTGGAGGTGTTGCAATAACCGTTCTGAGTCATATCCCTGGGCATCCCCCTCTTACTAAGTGTTTATAAATCCCACTAACTGACTTATTTTCTTTGGCGTGTCCGGAAATGAAAACTTCTCCATGTACTTGAGTAAGAAAGGCAGCACTTTAGATTAGCATACCTGCCAAACTCAGCAAAAGCTCAACTTCTAGCTAATAGTTAAAGGAATTGCATACATGGGAGCTGCTTTACCTGCCAAAGGATTTTAATTGCTGTCCATCCAGTTCAGAGAGTTACACAGCTTTGGCACACAGCCCTGTCTGGCATAACAGGAGACCAAATTTTTCTCTGCTGCAGCTAAAGCTGCTCATACACGGATAGAATTTCAGGTTGGTTCAGCAGGGACCGGACAACATCACTGCATCAAAAGGGACGATGGACGGGGCCATGTACCATCAAATCTTGGGTGAGAACCTCCTTCACTCAACCAGGGCATTGAAAATAAGTAATGGATGGGTATTCCAGCATGGCAATGACCCAAAACACATGGCCAAGGCAATAAAGGAGTGGCTCAAGAAAAAGCAAATTAAGGTTCTGGAGTGTCCTAGCCAGTCTCCAGACCTTAATCCCATACAAAATAAGTGGAGGAAGCTGAAGGTTCAAGTTACCAAACGTCAGCTTTGAAATCTTAATGACTTGGAGAGGATCTGCAAAGAGCAGTGGGACAAAATCCCTACTGAGATGTGTGCAAAACTGGGGGCCAACTACAAGAAACGTCTGACCCGATTGCCAACAAGGGTTTTTCCACCAAGTTATGTTTTGTGAAGGGGTCAAATACTTGTTATAGCCACTAGAAATAAATCACCATGTCCAGGAGAACACAATGGCTTAACGGCAAGGATTCCCCCATCAACACCTGTGGTTGCGGGAAAGAAAACCACTCCATCTATAGCCGGCCTTAGCCTTGTTTCCACATCGGAGGTATGGCTTTTTCATGCAATTCTTCCAATAAGACCACTTCTTTTCAGGAAAACACACACACACACACACACACACACACACACACGATATGCATCAAGATAAAAAGCCTTCTGTGTGCAGCAGCCCCCCTAATACGTTTGAGCCCACGAGTGTCTCGGCCATCCGAGACTCTCCCTCCTGATTGGTGCCATTGGCTCCCGCTGCTATCAAAGTCGGCTAGCCAATCAGCAGAGAGAGCGGGCAGGGATGGGCTGCAGCTCTGTGTCTGAACGGACACAGGGAGTTGTGACTTGGCTCGGGTGCCCCCATAACAAGCCGCTTGTTGCAAAAACGCTCGACAGGAGGGAGGGAGGGGCCAGGAGCACAGAAGAGGCACCCGAGAAGAGGAGGTTCTGGGCTGCTCTGTGCAAAATCCACTGCACAGAGGAGGTAAGTAACAGGTTTATTATAGAAAAAAAAAAAATTGACTTTACAATCACTTTAAGGCTGAAGTTTAGGTATGGCAACATTTACAGTTATATTGGTCCAGCTTAAGTATGCATGAACCTAGCGGAGGATTCCGTCCGCGACCATAATGCCTCCCTCCACACGTTACAAGTCAGGGTTAAGGCCCTCGAAACAAGGAGCAGAGGACCAGGAGAACAGAAACAGGAGGAACAATCTCCGCCTGGTCGGTCTCCCGGAGGGTGCAGAGGGACGAGATACTGAGGCCTTCACGGAGCAGCTGCTGCGCAACCTCCTTCCCCAGGCACAATTCTCCTCACACTTTGTGGTCGAGCGGGCGCACAGGATGCCCTCGATCCGGGGACCGCCGGGCGCCCCGCACATTTATCTTTCGCCTATTAAACTTTAGAGACCGTGATCTCGTCCTTAGAGAAGCACGGAGGACCGGGGAGCTACGGATGGACAACGCCAAACTAATGCTGTTCCCCGACTACTCAATGGAGACACAAAGGCAGCGGCGTACATTCGACCAGGTCAAGGCCCAGATGCGGGCCAAAGGCCTGAAGTACAACATGATGTTCCCTGCTAAGCTCAGGGTGGTGGATGGTGAGTCTGTTAAGTTCTTTGTCTCCCCAAGTGAGGCATCCAGATGGCTTGATTCCCTCCCTCGGCAGAGATGAATGAGAAGTGCACCAATCTGCCTTAAGGTAGACCTCCAGCAATGGCGGCCCAGCCGGGTGTTTGCTGTGGCGGCCCTCCTCTTTTACTTTTGTTGCTCTCACATGGACTGGCCTGATCTTCCCCCAGGATAGATGTGACTAGCTGAGTCTCCCGGTGGAATGGCTCCTCCGGGGTGGAGGGGAAATAGAACAGATTTCCCCCAGTTGATACATATCCCAGAGTAGTGCCCGAATCTGTCTATTAGGGAAAGGGCTGCCGGAAGTGACACCCCGTCATCTTTAAGATACAACAGGGTGTCATCCGCATAAAGTGACAACCTTTGCTGCATAGAGCCCCGCACAATCCCTTGAATTTCGGGAGAGGCACGGAGGAGAGCTGCCATGGGTTCGATCGCCAGCGCAAAAAGTCCCGGGGAGAGAGGACAGCCCTGTCTAGTTCCTCTGCAATCTGAAGGACGGGGAAATAACCGTACCCGTACGAATCCTAGCAGTGGGGGCCTTGTAGACTGCTCTGACCCAGGAGACAAAGGCGGGTCCAAACCCAAATTTGCGGAGAACCTCCCAGAGATAGCCCCACTCCACGGAGTCAAAGGCCTTCTCCGCATCAAGGGAGGCGACCATCTCTCTGTCCCCGCCCTCGTCCCCAGAGGCCAACACAGCGTACAGACGGCGTATGTTGATGTCCGTCCCTTTCCCAGGCATGAAGCCGGATTGGTCATCCGCATTATCACCTCCTTTATCTGGGGAGGGAGGGCTCCCAGAATAGCCAGAACGACGCTCCAACTGCCTCTCAAGCTAGGGGGGCTTGCCCTACCCTGCTTCCTTAAATATTACTGGGCCGCGGTCCTGGTGACGCTCAGGTGGTGGCTATCGGTGGCTCCGGCTAACCCCGCATCCTCTTTGGAGGCGGTGTTGGTGGGATCACCTGCGGAGCTCAGAAGCTTGATATACAGGGGCCCCCGTTCCAACACGGCCATGACCGAACCGATGCGTACGACCCTGAAGGTATGGGACACAGTTCATAAGCGGCTCACGAATCCGGGGACCTGGTCCCCAGACACTCCCCTCTGGGGGAACCCCCGTCTGCTCCACTTCCAATCCATCCCGGACCCTGGAGTCTGGGCTGGACGTGGAATTTCCACATTAAGGGACATTACTTTAGGGGGGCAACTTCTACCCTTCGACGTTCTGAAGGCGCAATATGACCTCCCGAACTATATGTTCTTTAGGTTCCTCCAGTTGAGGCATGCCTACCAGGCACAATTCCCTGCCCCGGTAAACCTGGAGAGGTCACCACTAGAGGAAGCGTTACGCTCACAAGATGAGACGCACACTCTCAACCCTATACAGTATACTGGCTACGCAGGACACGTCTAAAGTGTCCCATCTGTTTAATCAATGGAAGTCTGACATTGGGGAGCTCACTGCGGAGGACTGGGAGGAGGGTATCCAACAGTACCTGCCCCTGACGGTATCGGCTAGAGACAGGTTCACTCAGATTAAATTTCTCCACCGAGTATACTACTCACCGGCACGATTAGCTAGGATATATACTGACATATCATCCACCTGTCATAGATGTGACTACCCAGACGCAGATTTCTTCCATGTAGCCTGGTCCTGTCCTCGGTTGGTCGATTTCTGGAGGGAGGTGTGGGCAGACATTAATAATATAGGGAAACTGGCGGTTCCGTTCAGCCCGATACCTCTCCTTCTGGGTGTGTGTGATTTCTTAGAAATTGCCTGGGGCAAGAAACTATTTGTATTTTATACCACCATGTATGCACGCAAGGCCATCCTTCTCCACTGGAACCAGGCCCTCCCCCCTACCAAACAACTGTGGCAATCACTGATAAACTCGGCTTTGCCACTCTACAAGATGACATACCTGGGTAGGAATTGCCCTAAGATATTTGGGAAGATTTGGGAGGATTGGGTGGAGGCGAAACACTTGACCATTGATTACTGAAGTAGGTAGTTGCTATATGTCTCCGCACAGGATGACCTATGGGTCACGACCTGTTGATCCCATACTTACCCTGTGAATGTTTGATCTCACTTTCTAATGGCTATGTACACCTGCTGCAGATTTAATGGATTCTTGTTTATTCTGCTCTTCCATGAGGATGACTGTCTGTAAGTTTTTTTTTTTTTGACACCTGATAATGTATGTTTGTTTCTTGTAATATAAAATAAAAAGTTTATGTTAAAAAAAAGTATGCATGAACCACACCTTTGGGATCCCTGCGGAAACTGAAAAATAAGTCTGTAGTAAGTCACTGTAGTAAGCAAAAATAAGTCACTGTAGTAAGCACAACAAATACAGCAATCTCCATAAGCTTCCAGGTCCTGTGCGGAGCAGCTAACCTGCTGCATTGTGAACATGGGATCTCGCTTGATCAGCATGGGACCCATTCAGAAAAAAATAAAAATAAGCATTTTCTCAATGAATGCAACGCTTTATCTGATTGGATGAGGTGGAGAGGCTGGGTGGTGACATCACAATCTCCACCTTGTCCAATCAGAAATATCTTTGCTTTAATTGAGGAAATGTAGCAAGGCCTCTACTAAGCACATGACCCATAAGCTAGTGGAGATCACTGTAGTAGCAGCGCCTTTCACTGGGACACCACAGGTATCGGACATATACACTTAATCTAGTCCAAGCTGAACCAAAGTTAAAAGTAAAAATAAATAAATAAAAAAAAAAGTTTACCTCTGTAACATGTTACACTTTAAAAATGGTAACAGATTACTGTAATGCACCTGAACGCACCCATCCCCCACTGTAACAGTGGGTGGGGATCTTCTCCCTGCAACTGCTGTCACAACTTACAAACAGCACGGCTGTGCGGGGCTGTGAGGCAATTCAGTTCGCATTTGCAGAGCTATACAAATCATTCATTCATTCATTCACCCCCGTCATTCATTCATAGAGTTCTGTGGATACAGAAGTACCGTCTCCCTCCACAGCAGGCAGCTTGTAGTTTTCAATGAACTGCAAGGGCACTGGCACCCTTCCAGCAATTGTCTGCCTGTACAGGAGGCAAGGGCAGACGGCTGTACCGAGTCTGCAGGAGCCTGGCATTGCCCCCACAATCTGCTGAACTGCAATGCTTTACAGGCTGCAGTGTAGAAAATATAAATAAAAATAAATAAAATTTAACATAACATTTTTATTTTTATTTTTTTTCACAAAACTTGAACTTATTCTTTAATTAGGTTTGCCGAAATCTAAACTTCAGCTTTAAAAATTACTCCAGATTTGCTACCTGAAAGGAATCCGATATATTATTAGATTTTTCACGCCCAGCGCATGTGCATTGCAGGAAAAACACATTCACAATTACAGTTTTGTCCATTCAAGAAGAATTTCTATCTTGCTCCTTTTTTCTCATTGCCAATACTAACCATTAGAAAATCAAAAAGGAACATTCCAAAAACAACGTCAGATGTGGCCAAAATCTCGCTATACTTTGCTGTTACTGCGCACGCGGGAGATCGGCGGTATTGAGAGATATTGTATTTTAGGTTGATGCATGGTGATATGATATGGTGATCTGTCATAAAAGTGGCCAGCCTTGGAGGAAAGAGAAATGCATGGATCCGGGTTAAAAAGGGAAATGCATGCTGGGCCATAGAAGGTGCCTGTGTGGCTTCACATGCCCACAGGCAAGATGGCACCCAGCAGGAACACTTTTTATAAAAGTGTTTCTTTCTGACGAAAACCGTCAGCAGTTCCCTCTTAAAAACGGAACACGTGCGTGTGCAATAACCATCTCCTATTCCTTCTCATTACAGAATTAAAAAAAAAAAAAAAAAAAAATACATTACAGACAGTGTCATTCCGCTTTAAAGAAGAGTTCCACCCAAAAATTTAACTTCCGCTTTAAGGGAAGGCGACCCCCTGACATGCCACATTTGGCATGTCATTTTTGGGGGGGGTTCCAGCTCCCACTTCCTCTCAGGGCACCAGAAGCAAGTTCACCTCTCCCCCCTCCCTCTCTGCAATCATCTGGGACACTTTACAGGTCCCAGATGATTGCCCGGTCAGTGAAGCCATAGCCAGGCACCCACAGTGACAATGCCGGAGCTGCAGAGAGGAGGGGGGGGGGGGGAAGACAAGCGGGGCTTGGTTCCCCAGCATCACTGGACCCTGGGACAGGCAAGTGTCCGATTATTAAAAAAAAAAAAAAAAGTCTGCAGCTGCAGTCATTTTTATTTTTTTTAAGTGGAACGCCGCTTTAAATGTTGGCAATATATTCAGGTAATATGTGCAATGGCATTACAGCCAATAGAGTTTACCAATTTTTGGGTTTTTGTATATTTTCAAGTTGTACTTCTGCTTGTCAAAAAGCAAAATTAAAAACAAAAGACGTTATATATCACAACGGCTAAATTTGTGCTTTGTTCAAACTTTAATACAATAAATAACATGTAGATTTTTACTCGGATTACATAATGTTTGGCAATTCTAAAGAAATAATGCATTCAAATTTAACTAAACCCATTAGAATTTAGTTGACTAAAATGTACTGGAGATTTTAGGCAACTAAAATATGGCTAAAACTAAAATGGCATTTTAAGCTGGCCATACACCTATAGATTATCTGCAGATTTTCTATGGTTAGATGGAAAAAGTGCAACAGATTTCGCCATGTTTCGCTAAACTGTGTGGATGGAGAAAATCATAGAAAATCTGCAGATAATCTATAGGTGTATGGCCAGCTTTAGTCCCAAGACTAAATCGAAATTTGACGTCAAAATTAACACTGCTAAATAGCTCCTAAACCTGCACGGTTTAGGAGAGATTTACACTGCATGCATCTGCAGATGTCACTGGCACATGCACTCTGAAGGGACAGCATACCCGTGCCGTGACTCAAGCAGGCATGCACAGAAGTGACGTCATCGTGGCGCCGCCGGAGGATGTGAACCTGGAAGAAAGGCCAAATGAAGATGGAAGTGCCTGCAGTGGTGAAAGCGCACCACTGGAAGGCTTCGTTCTAAGGTAAGCATTTCATAATCTGGTAGTATGTGATGCATACTAGCACATTATACAGTTGTAAAAAAATAATGTAGTTTACCACCCCTTTAATTGAAGTTATTTCATTTTTCAGGGTGTCAGTAAAAAAAAAAAAAAATAAAAAAAAAAGTGTGCTCCATGTTTTGACAGTAAAAAATGCTGCGGGAGGTTGACAACACTGCCTGCTACTCTATTGATATTGCAAGCTGATTAAATAAAGCATGTGCCCGCTTTACAGTTGGATTACCAGAAACGTGGCCGCACTGACGCAGGAACTAAAGTCAAAGGGGCTATGCCACGGGCCAATCTCCTAAACAAGTAACATCAATAAGGGGGCAGGATGTCTCCATGGGTTGTCAGACATCCGGGCCCTTTACCATCAACCTGACTTTCTACAAGCACCAAAGAAACAAATAAAGATAGCGCCCTCTTCCGAGGTAAAAGGTTAAGATGGACTCTTTTCCAGGATAAAATGCAACAATCAAAAACAAGTTTTAGCTGCAGTTCTACTAAACACAAAAAAAATATTAAACATCAAGAAAGCTAAAAAGGTCTACTCACACTGTAAAGTGATACACAAAACACTTCCATCCCGTCGGTCTTTCTAAAAAGTTATAAACTCTGCCTTGTATGTTGGTCCTTGTGAACAGAGGTCTCCTGGCGCTGTAGATGGACATTCGGGGGTCTAGATTGACAAACGGCCGGGGCGATTCCGTGTTAATCAATACGTTGTGTTTCAGTTCAAATGTGGAGGTGCCTCGCTCCTGACCTTGTTGTCCATTGCTATTAAAGCCGTCATAATGTGTGTTCATATTTTCATTCATCTCCACGGTGCTCTGTTTATTTTGGAGGTTCCGCTTGGAAGTTAAGATTCCAACTTTCCAGCTTCTTTGTGGTGAATTAGAAGGTGATGATGACATTGGGGCAGGAAGAACTCTTTGCCAACAACTGTGACAAAAAAAAAAAATAATAAAATAAAAAAAATACTATATTTAGAAAACCCCCAGTTCTTCTTTTCCACCGGCGTCTGACATCTGGTTGGAGAACAAGAAGAAACAAAATCTGTTTAGTAACACACACACACATACACAAGTCCTGAGGTCCTACCCACTTCAGCTCCCTCCTGATGACTCCCCTAGCATAGGAGTGGCCTACAATACAAGGTTAAGTGCAGGATTCCTTCCTCGGCATAGCGCTGTCAGATGTCTGCTAGGACTGTTGATTTTAAAGGTGCGAGTCCCAACGTTGCTTGTCTGGGAATGTCACCTTCCTGTTAACTTTCTCAGAACTTCTTACGGAACATAAAAAAAAGAGAGAGTCACTTAGCAAAAAACTGGAGCAGTTACTCCAACCAAATCAATCGATTACCCGATTGAGGGCTTGTGTAGCAGACGGGTATTGCGGTCTCAGGCTGCCTCTTGCATGCCAAGTGCTGCCCAAATGCACAACATAACAAAAGACTGCATATGACTTGCACTTCAAAAACACATCTATATAGGACCTGCTGCGTTTAAAGGACTAAAACGCAAAGCATGTCAAATGCAGCCTCTGAATGGTCACCCACACCACTAACGTAAATGCATTAGACATATGACCTAAACACACAAAAAAAAAAAAAAAAAACAACACGTATCTACACAAAGCCCAAGACCTACTTGTCACAATGGGAAACTGATGCATCAGATATCTTTTACAGCCAGCGATTCTGTGCAACATAACAATCATAGCAGCAGTTCAGCCGATTGATCGTTCTTACAGGTGGAAGGACCCGTACCCGTAAGTGGCTCACCCGTACAATCAGGATGTTTACATTCCTTGTAATAGGAATAAAAAATTTATCAAAAAATTAAAATAACTAAAAAGAAAAAAAGACAAAGTGTAACAAAAAATAAATATAAATAATGAAAAAAAAAATAAAAAAGTAAAGCGCCCCCGTCTCCACACAGAAGCAAAAAAAAAAAACCACACACGCAAGTCACGTCTGCATATGTAAACAGCGTTCAAATCACACATGTGAGGTATTGCCGTGTGCATTAGAGCGAGAGCAACAATTCTAGCACTAGACCTCCTCTAACTCCAACTGTCTGTCCGTGTTCATCCGATCCGCTCTGCAGACGGATAGAAAAATAGGATTTTCCTCCGTCTGCAGAATCGGACCATATCGGAGACAAAATGATATCGGTGTCAGCGGATGTTCATACGCTGACACCCGCTATCCCATAGGGATGCATGCATGTCCGTATTTCATCCGAAAACAGATGGATGAAATACGGACATACGGTCCACGCGTGTGAAAGGGGTCTTAACCTTTAAAAAATAAATGTAAGTGTCACCTGTGGATATTGTTATGTACCAAAGTTTGGCACCATTCCACAAGTGTGAGCAATTTTAAAAGCATGACATGTTTGGTATCCATTTACTCGGTGTAATATCCTTCACATAAAAAAAAAAAAAAAAATTGGGCTAACTTTACGGTTTTGTTATTTTTTAAATTCATGAAACAGTTCCCCCCCCCCCAAATAAAAAAAAAAAAAAAAAAAAGCATTTAAAAAATTGTTGCGCGAATACCGTGTGACATAAAAAGTTGCAATGACCCCCATTTTATTCCCTAGGGTCTCTGCGAAAAAAAAAATGTTTGGGGGGTTCTGAGCAATTTTCTAGCAAAAAAAAAAAAATATGATGATTTTTTTACATGTAGGAGAGAAGTGCCAAAATATGCCGGGTATGGAAGTGGTTAATGTGGTTGTAAACCTCAGACCTGAAATATGAACAAAGCATATCCCTCTATAATGTGTACTTTTCTCAATCTAGTGCACAGAGTGGTTGATTTACTAAAACTGGTGCACACAGAATCCGGTGCGCGGCACGCCCGTAGATTAGACAGCAGGCACTCCAGGCAGCCAGAACCATGACACACGAGAGGAGAGCCGCTTGCCTGAGCGCGGGGGGGGGGGGGATCTTCATACAGTGGCGCGGCGGCCGCATTGTAATTCCCACCTCCTGGAGCCTGCAGCACCTATGATGGATGTCACATGTCCCCGCATTGGACCAGTGGAATGTCCATCCTAGGCGCTGCAGGCTCCAGAAGGTGGGACCTGGGGCTTTTTGGGGATCCACTCGGGGGTCCAGCCACCGTCAAACCCCCCCCCCCCCCCCCCCCCCCCCCCAGCTGACATCACTGCGTGCATGATAATCAATCAGCTTTTAACTTTAGCTTGTTCAATTCAGCTTCGACAATAAAACCTTGAAGTGGATTGGATACTATGAAGAACTGCACCAGATTTGTCAGAACACAACAGCTCAGCAGGGGTGATTGCTGTACTAATGTCAGATCGTTGGTACAGTGGCTCCCACCGGAGCCAACGACTTTTTTTTTTTTTCATTCAATCCAGGAAATAAAAAAAAAACCTGAGCGTGTCCCAGGCTTTAGAATCTAAACAGAGAATAATTTGGTTCCCTTATACATGTGAACAGCGTGGACGGAGGAATCTCCACCCCCAGCTATTGTATTCAGCCAGTTGCAGCCCCCACATTTGTTTGAATACCCAAACAGTAGCAGCATCTGAATGGATGCGGTCACTTTTCAGCTGATAGTTTCCCACCCAGCTCAGTAAATTTTTAGGGCCCAGCTGCGTTTACATGCGGCAGCGTTTGAACATTCTTGCCATTTCTGATGTGCTTCCTGTTTTAATTTCCTTGTTGCCGCTGCTATCTGCAGGTGAAATGGTGCACTGCGATTACCTGCAGTTATGTCCAGATCGCTGCAATAAATCGGTCCTGGATGCAGTCAAATTTTGATAAATGGACGTTTAGGAGCAGTTAGGTGTTTTTTTTTTCCAGCTGTCCCTGACCTCTCCTCTTATCTTATCTCATCAGTACACGGGGTCGTTTATAGTCGTTTCAAGGCAAAAAAGCATTTTTTTTTTTTGGAAAGCAAAAAAAATAAATGCATTCAGGACGGATGTTCAGAGGCATTTGAAACGCCTGTAACAGCTTGTAAACGTGGTAACTCCTGTTAAGCCACGTTTCGTTTACAGGATTTCTATTTTTGACAAAAAAACAAAAAAACACACACACACACACACACACACACACACTTATAAAAAACGCAAACATGGCTACATGCAGCAAAATGAAAGTTTTTTAAATGTTGTAAAACGTCCCGTGTACATTAAGCCTTAAGAATAAAAAGGCACAACTACTGTGCGGCTCTACTAGGTGGGATGCAGAGTCTATGGTTATTTTTTTAGGATTATAAACTACTTAAAGAGGTGGGACACCTAAAAAAAATAAAATATAATAATAATATTATTATTATTATTAATAATAATAGCCAGCAGCTACAATTACTGCAGCTGCTGACTTTTAATAAATGGACACTTACCTGTCCCAGGGTCCAACGGTGTCGGCAGCTGCCGCCGAGATCCTCGATGAGGGAATCAGGAAGTGAAGCGTTGCGGCTTAACTCCCTGGTTCCCTACTGCACGTGTACGAGTCGCGATGCGCATCCTAACTGGTCCCCGCTATCTCCTGGGACCGTGTGTGTCCCAGCAGACAGGAAGAGGCGTTGGAGTCTACCATCTATAGGCGCAGATTTAAAAACCCTAATTTTCACACACGATCGGAAATTCCCCCAGCAAAAGTCCGATGAGAGCTTTTTGGTCGGAAAATGTGACCGTGTGACGAGGCGCTTTATAGAAAAAAAAAATTATAAAAAATGTTTTTTTTTTTTTCTTGTTTTTTTATTAACCCCCTTTTATTGCTGTCACAAGGAATGTAAAAACATCCCTGGACAGCAATAGGCACGTGACGAATGTCAAAGAGACCCCAAATCCCTCCTCTGCACGTAAAAGAACTGGAAGAAGAGATGCGTAGGAGAGGAGAGGGGATGGGGAAGGGGGAGGAGGGGAGGCGAGGAGGAGATAGAGAGAGAGGAGGAGAGGGAGGAAAGAGGAGAGAGGATGAAGGGGGAGAGGAGGAGAGGCGAGAGAGAGAGGAGAGAGGGGGGGAGAGAAGAAGAGGTGGAGGAGAGGAGAGGGAGGAGAGATGAGAGAGAGGAGTAGGAGGAGAGTAGAGAGAGGGAGGAAGGAAGGGAGGAGGAGAGAGGAGGGAAGGAGAGGAGGATGAGAAGTGTGAGAGGAGCGAGGAGAGGGTGGGGACGGATGAGGGGGAGGAGAGAGAGGAGAAGGGAGATGGAGAGAGGGAGAGGGGATGGGGGGGGTGAGAGAGGAGAGAGAGAGAGGAGAGAGGAGAGAGAATACCGAGATGACTGAGAGGAAGAGAGAGAGAAGGAGAGAAGTGGGGGGATCCGGAGAGGAGAGGAGGAGTGAGGAGAAGGAGAGAGAGGGGGAAAGAGGGAGAGGAGGGAGAAGAGGGGAGACAAACCCCTAAATTGGCATTTTTGAAAGCTTTCATTTTATTTTTGTTGAAGATGACATCAGGAAGTGAGGTCAGTTTGTTGCCTCTGGGTTACCGCTATGGAGATCCAATCAAAGCTGATCTGTGCTGGCTGGTTGCTCGGATCTCCCGGTGGGACTGACACAAAAGTCACAATAGTATTTAAAATTAAAAAAAAAAAAAAAAAAAAACAAACACACAAACGCTGTTCTAAAGTTATAATTCCCCATTAAAAAAAAAAAAAAGGTAATTTTCATTGAAGCTGGAGAGAGAGAGAGAGAGAGAGCGTGGAGAGAGAGAGAGAGAGAGAGAGAGGAGAGAGAGAGAGAGAGAGAGAGAGAGAGAGAGAGGAGAGAGAGAGAGAGAGAGAGAGAGAGAGAGAGAGAGAGAGAGAGAGAAGAGAGAGGAGAGAGAGAGAGAGAGGAGAGAAGAGAGAGAGACGAGAGAGAGAGAGAAGAGAGAGAGAGAGAGAGAGAGAGAGAGAATATATATATAATATATATATATATATATATATATATATATATATATATATAATATATATATATATATATATATATATAAAGGTATATATATATATATAAATATATATATATATATATATATATATATATATATATATATATATATAATAAAATATATATATATACACACACCTATTACTGTAGAGCTTAATGGCCCGTACACATGATCCAAATATCGTACAATTTTTGGATTGTGTGTACACTACTTTTCAGCCGATCGCGACAATTCATCCGATATTATTCGATCGGACAAGCATGAAAATTTTCGTCGTACCATACCAGATCATACGATTTTCGTTTAGTCAGTATAGTTGTCGTCCGAAAATACAATACAAATACATTACAACACAAGACCTCACTTTTTTCTTTTTTTTTTTTTTTTTTTTTTTCTGTCGTAGGAGAATTTGTGACTTTAGTTACCTATTCAATTTCTACCTGCGACTATTAAGTGAAAAAAGTTGTACGATATTCAGATCGTGTGTACGGCCATTAGTTACATTATTTACCTGTAGTGAAGTATGACCACAATATGCAGGCTGAAATCTGTTGAAATTTTCACAGCAGGACTGCCAAGAGATGCCCAGCTATTACTGTTCACCTTCACAGGAGTGAGATCTCCAACTCTGAGCTCAAAGCTTCTGTATCAGAGGAGAGAAAGAGCATGTGAGGGGGTTGGAATCAGAGAAGCAGATCCCTCCTGTGATGGTGAAGCTGCACAGTAACAGGTCTGCACTATCCTAGGAGGTACATAAAACAGTTTAAACCTATAGCAAGGGCATTCTTCTACTTTGGTCAAAGCTGCACAGTTTGTTTTTATCTACAGGTGTCCCTTATCTGCATAGATAGGTTTTCTGGTAAAGGTGAACTACGCCTTTAACCACTTGCCGACCGCGCTATAGGGAGGCCGCTGTGCGCAGGATCATGTACACACACACACGTAATCCTGCACTTCTGGGTAGGGGCACAAATGCATGCCACCGGCGGCTCACTCCTGCTGCGATTATACAACGCCCACTTGATGTTCACCGATCATCAGCCAAAGAGGCAGTATGGCGGTCTGTCTACGTATACAAGGCTGACTGCAGTTCTGTCAGTGGGGGGGGGTCATGGATCCTGTGTCTCTGGGACATCGATCCATGCCTTCCCCTAGTAAAAACACCTTCCACACTACAATAGAACACTGATTAGGCACACAGTTAACCCTTTGATCGCCCCGGATATTTAACCCCTTCCCAGCCAGTGTCATTAGCACAGTGACCGTGCATATGTTTTGCACTGACCACTGCATTAGTGTCACTATAGTTTTGGAACAAATGATATAGATATATTTTTCCCATAAATATATCCTGTAGTTAGTAGACTAACTTTTGCGCAAACCCCCTGTCAGAATACAACGATCACTGCTGGCAGTCATAACCACCAGCAGTGATCTCAAAGGTCGATAGATCGACTTCAATACAACCAGCCTGCCCACAGATGGATGAAAATTCAGCTGGTTCCTGCTGAACTGGCCAAATTTCGACCCATCTATGGCCAAAAGTCCTGCTTCAGCTAGCAGCTGTAATGTAAAGGGAGTGGCCTCTAGACTAGGGTGACCAGCCTTCCCCGGTTTCCGGGGACAGTCCCCGGATTGAGGCCACTGTCCCTGGACCAAGTCTGTCCCCGGATTGTATTTGAACAGGGGCTGGGGCAATTTCAAAGACAGTGCAGAATTAGAAAAAAAAAAAAAAAAAAATTCAGAATTACACACCCCCGCTCCGTCGCTCCTACTTGCTTAGAGGGGGGTGTATTTCTTTGCATTATCTTTCTGATGATTATGTGCTGGTCGGAGCGGAGGGACCATTTCTTCAGTTTCAGGTGCATGCCCATCCAGCTCCGCTCGC
Organism: Lithobates sylvaticus; assembly: GCA_028564925.1. Lineage (NCBI taxonomy): Eukaryota > Metazoa > Chordata > Amphibia > Anura > Ranidae > Lithobates > Lithobates sylvaticus. Next base: position 161,337,912 of record CM053034.1, on the reverse strand, counting down.
ACGTTCTTCTGCCTTGGCTTAAGTCCTGGCCAGCCGCCTGCCTGCTTATCTCCATGCCTTCCCTGGCAGAGTGATCTTCCTCCACTCCCCACCCAGTAGTACCCGGGGCATGAAGAATAAGACTTGACAGGCTGTGAGGCGGGCGGCAATCGACGATGGGCAGAGTCATCGATTGCCGCCATTGCTAGTAAAAAAATAAAATATGTCCCCGGATTTCATTTTAAAAATCTGGGCACCTTACTCTAGACAGGTGTGCTTAGTATCTAATTGGAAATAAAACATTTCTAGACAAGTAGCTGATTGATGTGTAGAAATGAGAGAGTAGAGCAAATACATCAGTGATTAACAAAACAATGGACTGGGGTCAAAGTCTTGAAAGACAATTGGAGATTCATCAAATGCTTTATTTTTATAGCTTTACCGAAATTGCTCTAAATCTCTGGGATTTAGACACATAGTATTGGTGTAATGGTAAAATATTTATAATACAGGAATGGACATTTTTCATCACTTTACATTTTCTAAATCTTACTTTTGCTTTAATATAGTCATTAGCACTTTCTGGAAACAAATGTTTCTATTATTATTCATCTTACTATATACCCAGAAATTCTAATTCACTGATGTATACCAACATATGCAATTGTTTGTTCTGTATTGCCTTTCGTATTTTTTTCTCATAAAATTCAATAAATATTACTTGAAAAAATTAAAATATTTACAGGCTTCCGATTTTCACCAAATGTACATGTATGGAGCAGAAGCTTCCAAGTAACGTCGAGTTGGCTTAGCACATAAATATTAAAAAGTTTATGTATAGCCAAAGTTTTTTTATATATTATATACACACACACACACACACACACACACACACACACACACACACACATATATATGTGTAGCGCCGACACTTGACTAAGTGTGCGCTGTACATATGTAAATTTTGTTTTCCAGAACTGTAACAGAGTTCTGGGGGTTAATTGTGCAGGTCTTTTACTTTGGCATCAGTTTGGCTGGGCTGTACTGGAGTTCTGCCTGGTCAGACGCGTTAGGTACCAATCTTTCCCGAAGCCAATGAGTGGGCGCATCTGGGAAGGGGCATTTAAGGTGCTGAAGTCACGTGCTTGGGGTTCGGCTGCTGCTTTGATTCCTGGTTCCGGTCCGGGCCAGCCCCGTGAGGGGCCCCGGACCCAGGAGTGTCTGCCATTCACGTAAGCCTGGTCACCCTGACGAGCCCCAGAGGTCCTCATGTTCTGGGGTGGGGATCCGTCCCGTTCCCGAGCCTCGGAACTGGATAGTTCGAGGCCCAGTAACTGAAGGAGGATTCTGAGGCGTCCCGGTGTGCTCTCGGTATTGGAGAGGCACGGCAACTCATACAAGCGACCAGGGGAGGACTCTGAGGAGGGCCAAGAAGCTGGCTGCTCGGTAAGAGCCTGGGAGATAAGTTGTATGGACACTAGAGAATCCACACTTCTCAGTATCACCAAGAAGGCTGAGAGATCCAGGTACTGTGGGAAAGGTTCCTATTTGTCTTCAGTTCCAATCTAGTCTGTGGCAGAGACTTTGTAAAGTTTCCGGATCACATGTTGGCTGCTAAATATATGGTTAGAGATTTATCCAGCAGTGAAGCGCCCAGTTGCGAGTGGCTACTCTCTGGGCTAACTAAGAGACATTCAGTGGATGTCAGCAGTTCAAAGTGCCTGAGTTTTATCACCTGTGCCCTCTACTAAAAAGGGGGCTCCCGGATTCCGATAAGCCCCCCGCCAACCAACGGCCAGGGTTGTCGGGAAGAGGCCCTTGTCCTCATAAACATGGGGACAAGGTGCTTTGGGGTGGGGGGCCGCAGGGCGCCCCCTTCCCCAAAGCACCCCCCCCCCCCCCCCCCCATGTTGAGGGCATGCGGCCTGGTACGGTTCAGGAGGGGGGCGCTAGCTCGTTCCCACCCCCTTTCCTGACCTTCCAAGCTGCGTGCTCGGATAAGGGTCTGGTATGGATTTTGAGGGGACCCCCCCCACGCCGTTTTTTTTTCGGCGTAGGGGGGTTCCCCTTAAAAATCCATACCAGACCTAAGGGCCTGGTATGCTCCTGGAGGGAGAACCCATGCCGTTTTTTTTTATTTAAAAAGAGTTACAGAGGAGGTCTTGTGCTAGAATTATTGCTCTTGCTGAAAGTTCAGAAAAGGGGATACCTCACACGTGTGGTTTGAGCGTTGTTTACATATGCGGACGCGACCTACGTATGCGCTCGCTTCTGCATGCGAGCTTGCGGGGATGGGGGGCACTTAAAAAAAAATATATATATTTAAATAAAAATGTATTGTTTATTTTTACACTTTCCCTTTAATAAAAAAAAAAAAAAATTATCACTTTTGTTCCCATTATAAGGAATGTAAACATCCATTGTAATAGGAATGGTGCGTGACAGGTCAACTTTATGGAGAGACCCCACATCTCTCCTCTAGACAAGAGAGGCTGATATTAATAAAAAAAAAAATATAAATTTATATTATATATATATATATATATATATATAAAAAAATTCATGATCCCAGCCTTTCCTGCCTGCCCGGACGTCAAGTCATAACGTCTTGCCCAGGCCTCCGAGAGTCAGAGATTGCTGGGGACCATCTGTCTCTCGAAAAGCTCTATGGCCAACTTCCATCTGCATTGGATTCTCTCTTCTTTCTCCTGGTCATCCCCTCCCGCCGCCTGTAAGAATGATCAAGTGGCTGTAGTGTCGCCATCATTGTTCTTAAGCCCCATACACACGGTCGGACTATCCGCGGACCAGGTCCGTCGGACCATGTCCGTCATACTTTGTCCGATGTTGGTTTTGTGTACACACGGTCGGACAAAGTTGTCGGAAAATCCGATCATTCTGAACGTGGTGACGTTTGTTGCCTACGACGGGACTACGTAGAGGCTAGTAGCCAATAGCTTTGGTCTTGTAATGTGATCTGAGCATGCGTAGCACTTTGTCCGGTCGGACAACCGTACACACGATCGGATTTGGTGTGATCGGACCGTGTTGACGGCAAATCTTTCCAGCAGGAGATAAGACTTTGTCCGTCGGTCAAACCGACGAACACTGTCCGATGGTGCATACACACGGTCTGATTTTTCAACAACCTTGTCCGATCGGACAGAATCCATGAAAAAGTCTGACCGTGTGTATGGGGCTTTACAGTGAAGGGAATCGTTGGCGGAAAAGATTGATATCTAAATGATGCCTGTGGCCACAGTTAAAATGGTTGCAGCCAGACTCAGTGGAGGGAGATTTCTGCAGCATATTTGGCAAGTATAGAATCGCAGTATATATAAAATATGCAAAGTGGTTTAAGCAGCATAGAAAGTGTCTCTCTTCAGCCTCATGTACAGACATGTAATACATCCCGGAGCACTGACACAGGGCAGACAGACTGTTCACTGTTAGTTATTGCAAAACATTACATAGAAGGAAAAGGAGCAGAAATCATGTTAGGCTGCAGCTAAACATCCAAATTCCAGTAGGCTACATGGGATATAGCAGGACCAACGTTTCTCCCATTGCTTTACAGTATTAATCATTGTAACAGTAGTAAATAAATCCTAGGAAAAGCATCCTACACCCATGTTATAAGGCTAGATTCCAACTATTACAGGTATGCTTATAAATCACACGCGTTTCTCCAACGCGTTTCCCCACACAGGCAAAACGTGCAGTTCTTTAGCAGACACACAGCGGCACACGCCTATGCCAAAGCACCATGTGATTCCAATGCGGCCGCATACTTAAAAAAAAAAAAAAGAAGGGGTCTGGGACTTTTTTCCCTGCGTTTCCCACAGCTACAGCAGCCCATTTAAATGAACAGGTTGATGTGCCCACGCAAATATGAGCTGCACCACTTGTAATAGTGTGGAACCAGCCTGCCACTGGATCAATCTCCTGGTATTGGGGGGGGGGGCACACTAAGAGAACCAGTAAAAGTGAATAAATCAGCCATGCCAATGCCTCCATTGTTCAGCCATTGATCTTTGGGAGCCATTGCAGCTGTACCCCAAACCAGAATGGATGGTGGGCAGGTACCTGGACAGGGGACTTAGGGGAGTATACAGTTGTGCTCATAAGTTTACATACCCTGGCAGAATTTATTATTTCTTATCATTCATAGTCTCTAAAAAAATGGGTAACACAAGCTTTTTTTCACTCATGGTTAGTGTTTGGCTTAAGCCATTTATTATCAACTGTGTTTACTCTTTTTAAGTCATAATGGCAACAGAAACTACCCAAATGACCCTGATCAAAAAAGTTTGGCCTGATAACATGCACACTAGTTGACACAAAGGGGTTTGAATGGCTATTAAAAGGTAACGATCCTCACCTGTGATCTGTTTGCTTGTAATTAGTGTGTGTGTATAAAAGGTCAATGAGTTTATGGACTCCTGACATCACCCCTGGGTGTTTTATTTTATTTTTTTTTATTTATAGCGCAAAAAATAAGACTGAAAATGTGGTCAAAAAATAAAATAAAAATTCTTTGTTTCTATTAAAATTTATTGCAGAGTATTGCAGTGATGCACAGTATTGGCAGAGTATTTCACAGTGCTGGCAGAGTAGCTGTGGCAGCTACTGACCAGCGCTGTGGGCACTGCACATCCAGCCCACAGCGCTGCTGCCATCTCTCCCCCTCTCACTGTACCAATCGGTACAGAGAGGGGAGGGAGGAACCGGCGTCATGACGTGACGCCGGTTTGTTTAGATGTGATCGCTCTGGCATTTGACAAGGCGATCACGTGGTAAACAGCCGCTATCATCGGCCGTTTACCGTGGTCCGTGATGCGCCGGGTCACGGATGTTCCCGAGTGCGCGCCCCAGGTTCTGGGAGGACGTCCTACGGACGTCCACCAAGAATAAGCCAACCGCGCTGTAGCTGTCTTTCGGCTATGGCCCGGTCGGCATGTGGTTAAGCACTACTCCCCCCTTACATGCCACATTTGCCATGCATGTCATTTGTTTGGGGGGGGGGGGGGGTGACTACTTTAGAGAGGGACTTCCTGTCTCACTCCCTCCTTCTACCCACGGGCCGCCTAGGCGACTCCTCCTCTCTGCAATCTTCTGGGACAAGTGACAGGTCCCAGAAGATTGCCTGTTTTTCCACTGGGAGAGTGCAGCGTGACTCGTGCAGCTGCATACCGTCATGGCCGGGTGCCCACAGTTCCAATGGATGCACTGAGAAAAGGGAGAGGAGCGAGGCTCCGTGCGGCCGCATCGCTGGACCGTGGAACAGGTAAGCGTCTGTTTAATAAAAGTCAGCAGCTAAACTTTTTGTAGCTGCTGACTTTTAATAAAAAATAAAATGAAAAAAGCTTGGAACTCCGCTTTAAGAACCGGGGTATGTAAACTTTTGATCAGGATCATTTGGGTAGTTTCTGTTGCCATTATTATTTAAAAAAAAGAGTAAACACAGTTGATTGATACGATTGGGATGGTTAGAGGTGGGTAAAGGGGCGTTACTATGGGAAAAAAAAATAAAAAATTGGTTTTAAACCTGCAGTGGGGATTTAAATGTGGTTATAAACCCTTAGGGTACTTTCTCACTACTCTGTAGAAAAATCATGGTTAAAAAAAAAATTTTACCGCAATTTTGCTGCGTTTCACATGCATTTCCTGCTGCATTTTTGGGTTGCCTGCACATGTGAAAAATAGACATTTGACTCAAAAAAAAAAAAAAAAAAAACCACACGAAATCACAGTACGCTTTTACCACAATTTTACAGCGATTTCCATTAACTTCAAATGGAAGCCGCTTTTTAGTGCCGTTTTCAAAACTGCACCAAAGATGCAGCATGCAGAACTTTTCGAAATGCACCGCACCTGCAAGGCAGTGGTGTAAAAAGTCCCATAGGATTTAAAAGAAAATATTTTTCTTGCAAGGAAAAAAAAAGAAGAAAAAGGGTAAACGGGCCCTTATATATACACCCAGTGAAGTGACTGGCCTCAGGTGAACGTGATACACAGAGATAAAAATAAATCTTCCTACATAAGTTGTACCCGTTTATCTGCAGTCTTCTCTACAAAGTGCTAAATTTATACAGCTTGTCCGAGCTATCAGAAAGCTAAAGTTACACTCAATAAGGAGTGTTGATTAGAGGGAAGGGACACCCCACCCTTCACAAAGCACACAGGAACAGAGCTGAGGCTGTCAATCACAGGTTGTGGGCTAGAAGTCCCTCCCTTGTTATCTTTTTACCGCTTTGTGTCAATAAAAATTGATCAGAACTGACTGATGCAAATAGTGGAACGAGGCAGACAGAAATGGCACTCAGTGCTCTGGATTGAGACACACACACACACAGAGGGATATGCTTTGTTCATATTTCATGTCTGAGGTTTACAGCCACTTTAGGAGGATAAGTCCACCTTTCGTAACATGTTACCCCCATATTCAGGGGGTAACATGCAACATGTTACGAACAGACCAGCCCCCGCACCTCCCCGATTCCCGTTGTGACAACTAGCGGGTTGCTTCTCCCTCCCACAATTGACAGCTCTCTGGGTATGGAAAACTACAAGGTCCAGGAGCCTTTGCGGCTGTCCGCTTGTAGTATTCAATGAACCACCACAGCGATGTGGAGAGCAGCGGTAGTTCATTCATACTTCCTGTCAGATTGTATCTGCTTACCGGTACAGGATGTATGGGCAAGCAGATACACTGGCTCTGCTGGAGACCTGCATGGCACCAGGAATCTGCTGTTCACTGGTGCAATGCTTTACAGGGTCCAAAAAAATAAATATATAAATATATATATATATATATATATATATATATATATATATATATAAATATATATATATATATATATATATATATATATATATATATATATATATATATATATATACACATTTTATTACCCAAAAAAAAAAAATAAGGCTTTATTTTGTTTTTTTGGAAAAAAGCGAACTTATCCTTTAAAACGTAATCAGGGTCAAGTTTCATTCAGTCACTGAGGTAAATTTATAGTAATTAGTACTGGTATATTAAATTTATTCAGTTGCAGAAAATATTCCTTACTGTGCAACTCCATGTAATACTGTGAGGTAGCCGTTTACTTGTTACAAAACTGTGACTTTAACACCAGTTCAGTAGAAGATTTCAAAATTGCAGTAAAGTTACTTTGCAACTGAAATTGTTGCACTTTAGTCACAAATGTTAGCCGGTCTCAATAGCGCATCAATGTGGCAATACACCTAGTTTGTCTCTCAGAAGGATTCCGGTCTGGAATTAGCGTTACAATATGCAAGTTGCAGCTGTATTGTGCTTTTCATCTGACTACGGGGCCCAATGGACACCACAGAATCGATCAATGTTCCCCTATGAATTTGGCTGTACCCGTGTGGAAAATCTGTCACACACACACACACACACACACACACACACACACACACACACACACACACACACACACACACACACACACACACACACACACACATTGACTGCTCCTGTTTAGCATCGCTTTTTCCAAGCGAATACATTTTCTGCAAGCATAGAAAAACACCCGTTTGTCAGAATTCCAGAGTACTGTACTGATATCCTAAACAATGTTACCAGCTATCTTCTGTGCACTACAAAACAGCTGCCCACAACACAATGAAGATTATGAGAGGGGGGAAGGCATCCATAGACACCAGAGTGACAGCACAACTTCCCCACAGACTAAGCACTTCTATACACATCTCTCCAAGGTAGGACCTCTTCAATCAATGGAATGAGAGCTGCAGAGCTGGAGGTGTGTCTGTGTAAATCCAGGAAGTGAACAGGCAGCAGCTTCAGCTGCCCACAGTTAAAATGGTTGCAGCCAGACTCAGTGGAGGGAGATTTCTACAGCATATTTGGCAAGTACAGAATCACAGTCTATATATAATATACAAAGTGGTTGGAGGGAAGCTTCAGAATGCCAAAGATGTTATTACAAATTATGTGATCAGACTGCAGTTGCTCTTTGAACACACAATTGCTCACCCTCCATATTTCACTGAAGCCTGGGAGAGAGAAAATGGTCACTCACTACCAAATGATCGGGAAAAGTAATTCCATCTCACATTTAAAATTGAGTCTCTCCACCCAAGTGCAAGAGAGGAATTATAAGCTCCTGTCTAGGTGGTATGGATGCCCTGACAGTCTACACAAGATGTTGAAAGTGTACCACGACCACTGATGGTGCTATGGAGACAGACAGACAAGTGGGGCACCCCCTTTTGGGTGGAGCTCTGCTTTAATGCATTCTCTGAATTAAGTTAAAAAAAAAAAACCTTCTAAGGGCAGCTACCCCTCCCCCAGCCCACCCTTATACTTACCCGAGCCTATCTCGATCCAGTGGTGTGCATGAGAGCAGTGGCTCTCTCCCTTCTCATATTCTCAGAGACAGCATCAGTTCAGCAGGGATTAGACAAAAATTCTAGCCACATGTAGCTACCGATTGGCTCCCGCTGTGTCCAATCACAGAGGAAGCAGCGCTCCGGTGGCACGCGCACGCTCCCTGTACATGGTTTTGTGCAGCCAGGCTCACCCTGCTGGGAGGTCCGGAGCTAGGTAAAGTGTTACTAAACCCAGGAGCCTGCATTGGCTATATCTGCTCTCCCACAGTACACACAACATGGAAATGCAATTATTTTAGTAAATATAAAACTGCTAAATACCTTTCCTCATCAGCATTATATAGCAGTCTTACGACTTCTATCAGTGTCCAGTCAAACACTGGTTAAAGCTTGTAGGAGGAGTTTTCATTCTCCACTGACTGCACTATGAGGCTGCATGACCCCCGACCCTCTGTCTGGACAGTGCTGATCTCATGCACCCTCCCCCATGTGATCAATAGCAATATACACCAAACTGAGCATGTGTAGAGTGACTCCAAGGCTCTGTTCTATCAGCAGATTGATTGGGGACAGTAAAAGAAGGGGAGGATCAGAGAAGACAGGATCAAAACAGCATTTTTACACAATGCAAAAAGGATTAACCCCTTAGGTTCCACAGTGAGTATAACAAGCATGCTTTACTGCATATACAGACTGATTTTACTGTTGTGGGTTTAGGAACAGCAAAAGAATCAAAATGTAAATTTTACACACACTTCTTTTTTTTTTCTATATATTACATTCACATCAATCCCTGCCCTCAAGGAGCTTACAAATCTAAAGGTCCCTAAGGGTCCTTTCACACAGGCTTTCTGATCAGGTCCGCCTGTCAGTTTTGCAGGCAGACTTGATTGGACCTTGTAGTCTCCTCTATGGAGCCGGGGATGTCAGCGGACACCTGCTGCCATCAGATCCGATCCGATCCTGCCTGCAAAATCCAGACGGATGGTGGTCCTATTTTCCATCCGTCTGGCGAATTGGATGCAAACAGTTTCCTCAATTTTTTTTCTCCAATAAAGGAGAGCGGAACAGTGTACGTTTTGCACAGCAGAGAGGACCGGACCCGTCATCTGCCTGATCAGCAGGGGGCCAATCCCCAACTGAGCAAGCGGAATCTGCAAGACGGAGGTGCCCATGCAAAATGGGCTTAAAGAGGAAGTAAACCCCGGTGGGTTTTATTTCACCGCAAAATAAAAGCATAATGGGCTACTATGCATCGCATAGTAGCCCATTATGTGTCACTTACCTGAAACCGAAGCCCGCAATGTCACCGATGTCCCCACTAGCTGGGAGCGTCCATCTTCGCCCCTCTTCCTTCCGGGGTCACGAACTCCGGCACCAGTGGCGGTGCGTGCATAGAGGGCGCAGGAGCGCCGCCCCCTCTCTCCTGCACCGCTCTATCACCAATAGATAGATTCATGCATTGCATGAATCTATCTATTGTCACCGCTGCCACCCCCTATTCAGGTGTCCGGCCCCTTGTCGGGCGCCGGGCATCTGAATTACAGCGGGGGGGGGGGGGTGTTTTTTGGAAGCGCCCTATTAGAGCTATAAGCTCTAATAGGGGACCTGATTAGAGCGGTGTGCTCTAATAGGCGGATTCCATAAGTGTAAACAGCGGGCGCACTGCTGTGCGTTCGCTGTTTACACAGTATTGTGTTAGAAAAGCGAATACATCGCTTCCCTAACACAGACCCGCCTCTCACTCAATCAGGTTGCCGGGTCTGTTACCTGTCACCTGATTGGCTGAAGTCACAGGCGCTGTGATTGGACGCTAGGCATCCAATCATAGCAGAAGACAGGAGGAGCGCGGGAGAAGACATCGGACGATGAGGAGACACGGCACAGTGAGGCTGTTTGCGCCCCCCCAAAAATTTTGAGCACCAGCCGCCACTGTCCGGCACTGTGACTGTCTGGAGTTGCGCAACGTCACTCCCGCACATGCGTGCAGGAGCCCCCAGTCATGGCATGATCTGCCCCTTCTAAAGTGCAGATCGACACACAGCTTTATTGTAAATATCTCCTAAACCATGGAGGTTTAGGAGATATTTCCAGCACCTAGGTGAAAGTGGTTGTACTTAAACTTTAATACATATTCTAGGGTCAATTTAGACAGGAGCCAATTACATACCTCCCAACGTTTTAAGATGGGAATGAGGGACACCTATCAGCAAAAGTATGCAGGAATAGGACACACCCCCTTAAAAAGGAGAATTGTACAAAAAAATAAATAAAATAAAAAAAAAAAAAAAAAAAAGAAGAAGGAGAAGAAGGAGGATTGGTTGAACCCACAAGTGCTTTTTTTTTTACGACTACTATGCCTTTAAATTGGCTTTTGGAATTTATAAATGCAGGAATTTAGAAATCAGATGAAAGGTTTAGCGCTGGGAAACACTTTTTGATGTATATAAAATTAACTTTTTATCTATCTATATAGATCAGACCGAAAGGAGGGACAAAAAAAAGAAGAAGGACGGGACGGGCGGACAGAGGAAAGAACGGAGGGACAAAAAAAAAGGACGGACGGACGGACGGACGGACGGACAGAGGAAAGAACGGAGGGACAAAAAAAAAAGGACGGACGGACAGAGGAAAGAACGGAGGGACAAAAAAAAAAGGACGGACGGACGGACAGAGGAAAGAACGGAGGGACAAAAAAAAAAGGACGGACGGACGGACAGACAGAGGAAAGAACGGAGGGACAAAAAAAAAAAAGGACGGACGGACGGACAGACAGAGGAAAGAACGGAGGGACAAAAAAAAAAAAAGGACGGACGGACGGACAGACAGAGGAACAAAAAAAAAAGGACGGACGGACGGACAGACAGAGGAAAGAACGGAGGGACAAAAAAAGACGGACGGACGGACGGACGGACAGACAGAGGAAAGAACGGAGGGACAAAAAAAAAGGACGGACGGACGGACAGACAGAGGAAAGAACGGAGGGACAAAAAAAAAAGGACGGACGGACGGACAGACAGAGGAAAGAACGGAGGGACAAAAAAAAAAAGGACGGACGGACGGACAGAGGAAAGAACGGAGGGACAAAAAAAAAGGACGGAGGGACGGACAGAGGAAAGAACGGAGGGACAAAAAAAAAGGGACGGACGGACGGACAGAGGAAAGAACGGAGGGACAAAAAAAAAAGGACGGACGGACGGACAGAGGAAAGAACGGAGGGACAAAAAAAAGGACGGACGGACAGAGGAAAGAACGGAGGGACAAAAAAAAGGACGGACGGACGGAGGAAAGAACAGAGGGACAAAAAAAAAGGACGGACGGACAAAAAAAAAGGACGGACGGAGGAAAGAACAGAGGGACAGAGGGACATAGCTCCCAACTGTCCCTGATTTGGAGCAATGTAATTAACCTGCCAGCATGTCTTTGGAGTGTAGGAGGAACCTGGAGTACCCAGAGGAAACCCACGCAGACACAGGGAGAACATGCAAACTCCAGGCATTGGATTTATTACACTCTTCAGTGGTGTTCAGCGTATGCTTTGGATGCAGTAATTCTACAATAAAAAGGACTATTGAGCCACAACAACACATTTATTACACATACTACGGCTATAAAGCAGACACCCAGCAGGCATAGGCTGCACAATACACAGGATTTAAAGGCTTTACGTAGCCTGGAGTTGCCAGGAACAACACGTCTCAAGGTTCCCATACACTGTACAATCTCCTTTCGATCTACCATCAACTATAGTGCAAGGACCTGGCTGATCGGATACAAATAAAAAGTCCTGTTTGGAGTTTGTCCTCATATTACATAGTTCTGGGAAATCTGACTGTATAGAAGTTGTGCAATCACATAGTACATATCGGGTGTGACCAGCTTAGATCTTTGTAACTAAGGAACCACAAGCTCAATACATGAAGAAATCTTCTACAAAACAGGATGGCATTGGGGACTATCCAGGGCTCCTCATCACAGTCCCAGCACACAAATCAAGTCCCAGCTCCATGAGAGCAGCAAGGAAAAGTGCACACAAGTCTTCTCATAGAGAATGTGCAGATCTAGAGGATTTCTCCCTAAGTCTTGCCAGGCCAGAGATCTTACCTATGTCCTCCGCATGGTCCCCCAGACTTGCATGAAGATCCCAGGCAGAGGAGGGAGGAAGAGATCTAGGAAGTGCTCAGGTTTCCTCTTGGATCTCACGCCTGCAACATGTAAACTTTCAGAACTTCCTCGTTGGTTTCACTGCTGAAATTTTTTACATCATCTCCTACAAGAAAAAAAAAAAAGAAAAGAAACCATCTTCCTTATAGTGGGGATTCAGAGCAGCATAGTGTAGAAGACAACAGACCCAGGCAGGGATCACACTGCTGGCAGCCATTAAACTTATTGTAACCTGAGACTTCTTGTTAAAAGGCTCCTGGAGTTTTTCTGCTCCCTCTTTTGTTAACCCTCTAGGAGCAGCAGAGCTCAGGAGAAGATCTGGAGGGACCATGTGATGGCCTGCAGGGACTTCCTATTCATCAATGTGCACCAAGTGTTGGAGTGGCCCAGGCCATTGCTCAGCTACTTGATTCTTTTTGTTTTTGTTTTTGTTTTGTTTTTCTTCCACTGTTGGTCATTGCTTTTACTTTTGTGTGTGTTTTCTCACAGATGAAGGGTGTGAGTCCTAGTGTCTAGGAGAAAGATGTGTGACCCTCAGGTTCCCTCCTCACTTGCCCCTGGGGGGCGCTCTTTGGGAGAGCCCCTCGACCAGGTATTTGATGGTTGGCTTTAAAAACAGGGCCTTCTGGCTAGTAAGGATGAGCTCCGGTGTCCTGTCGGATTGTGTCCCCCATCATATACTGTGCATGCGCAGTACACAGGACAAGCAGATTCCAAAAAAGATGAACGGCGCCTGCGCCATGAGTCCAGGTTCAAGCCCCACCAACCAAGTGGACATAGAGTTAGAATAAAAAAGAGCCGAGCGGAGCGAGGCCGTGCCCGAAGCGTGGCGAGCCTGCGAGGGGCCCTCTAATGGCCCGTACACACGATCCGAATATCGGACGACCGATCGTATGACCGTTTTTCGGTTAACAATCGCAAGTAGAGATTGAATAGCCAATAAAGTCACGAAAAATCTCGTACGATAGGAAAAAAAATCGGAAGTGATGTCATATGTTGTAATGTATTTGTATTGTATTTTTGGACGACAACTATACTGACTAAACGAAAATCGTACGAGGAAAATTTCCGTGCATGTCCGATCGAATAATATCGGACGAACGGTCGTGATCAGCTGTCGGAAGTAGTGTACACACGATCCGAAAATCGTACGATCCTCCCTCGGACGATCGTTTTCGTCCGATATTCGGATCCTGTGTACGGGCCATAACTTTGTGCAGCCCTATGTTCACTTGGATGGTGGGGCTCAGGGGCGGACTGACCGGTCGGTGACTCGGTCGCCGCCCGAGGGCCCGGAGCCATTAGGGGCCCGTTCGGCCCAACGAGAGGCTGCTTGAAGCGGCTGTAATAATACCGCTAACGGCGCGCTGCTCCCCGCCTGCCCCTTCTTCCCTCCCGTCCGACGGCGGGAAGGAGGAGCGGGCGAGGATCCGCGCGCCGTTGGCGGTATTATCGTTGGTCCTTCAGTCCAGTGGTTGCTATGGGGGTGCGTGCGTTGCTATGCACCCGGCTCTGACTTGGACCGCGCCGCATTGAGAGGGGTGCCGCGGCTCCCTCCTTCCCCTTCGGGATCTCCTCTCCTCTGCGTGATGTGCGGGGAGAGTGGGGGAGGAGGGAGAGAGGCAAAGACAGACCGTCCGATCGTCCCCACACACACCTCCACACGTGGCCGCAATGATCAGATCTCTGTCCCCACCAGCTGCACTCAATGCCGCTTCCTCCTCGGCTGGGAGGAAGAGCCGAGGACAAGGAGGGACACAGACAGACACCATCCACTACAGCACCTGCCCTGAGGTATGCAGAGGAGGGGGAGATAGTGGGGGGGGGGGCATTGCCAGGTAATTATGCTGCCAGGAAGGGGGGTAGAGGATATTTGCTAGGGGGTGATCTTTTCCCGCTCCATCCATTCCCCCCTGATCCTATCCCCACTCCATCCATCCCCCCGTGATCCTATCCCCGCTCCATCCATCCCCATGATCCTATCCCCGCTCCATCCATCCCCCATGATTTTATCCCCGCTCCATCCATTCCCCCCTGATCCTATCCCCGCTCCATCCATTCCCCCTGATCCTATCCCCGCTCCATCCATTCCCCCCTGATCCTATCCCCGCTCCATCCATTCCCCCCTGATCCTATCCCCGCTCCATCCATTCCCCCTGATCCTATCCCCGCTCCATCTATTCCCCCCGGATCCTATCCCCGCTCCATCCATTCCCCCCTGATCCTATCCTGGCTCCATCCATCCCCTGATCCTATCCCCGCTCCATCCATTCCCCCTGATCCTATCCCCGCTCCATCCATTCCCCCCTGATCCTATCCCCGCTCCATCCATTCCCCCCTGATCCTATCCCCGCTCCATCCATTCCCCCCGGATCCTATCCCCGCTCCATCCATTCCCCCCTGATCCTATCCCGCTCCATCCATTCCCCCCTGATCATATCCCCGCTCCATCCATTCCCCCCTGATCATATCCCCGCTCCATCCATTCCCCCCTGATCCTATCCCCGCTCCATCCATTCCCCCTGATCCAATCCTGGCTCCATCCATCCCCCTGATCCCATCCCGGCTCTATACATCCTCTGATCCCATCCTGGCTTTATCGATCCCCTGATCCTATTCTGGCTCCATCCATTCCCCGATCCCATTCCAGCTCTATCCACCACCTCAATCCCAGCTCCATCCTTCCCCCCAATCCCAGCTCCATCCATTGTGGTAGGTTAAGGGGGGAGAGCCGCACTGATGCACTATCCTGCTTAGTGGTGGGGGGTGACACCATGTATTACCGCACCAGGTGACACCAACCCTAGTGATGCCACTGCTTCACTCACCCCATGCCTGTATTATTACAGGCATGGAGTGAGTGAAATTTTTTTTATACTGGAGGGTCGCCAGCGGAGGGAGGGGGCAGTACAGATGTATGGGCCCCGGGGAACACTTCAGTATGCTCTCCCCACACTGTCCCCCCTGTATGCTCTCCCCACACTGTCCCCCCTGTATGCTCTCCCCCCATACTGTCCCACCTGTGTGCTCTCCCCCCATACTGTCCCACCTGTGTGCTCTCCCCCCATACTGTCCCACCTGTGTGCTCTCCCCCCCACACTGTCCCACCTGTGTGCTCTCCCCCCCCCCCACACTGTCCCACCTGTGTGCCCCCCCCCACACTGTCCCACCTGTGTGCTCTCCCCCCCCACACTGTCCCACCTGTGTGCTCCCCCCCACACTGTCCCACCTGTGTGCTCTCCCCCCCCCCCCCTCACACTGTCCCACCTGTGTGCTCCCCCCCCCCCCCACACTGTCCCACCTGTGTGCTCTCCCCCCCCCCCACTGTCCCACCTGTGTGCTCTCCCCCCCCACACTGTCCCACCTGTGTGCTCTCCCCCCCACACTGTCCCACCTGTGTTCTCCCCCCCCCACACTGTCCCACCTGTGTGCTCTCCCCCCCCCCACACTGTCCCACCTGTGTGCTCTCCCCCCCCCCACACTGTCCCACCTGTGTGCTCTCCCCCCCCACACTGTCCCACCTGTGTGCTCTCCCCCCCCCACACTGTC
This sequence comes from Lithobates sylvaticus, assembly GCA_028564925.1. Classification (NCBI taxonomy): domain Eukaryota; kingdom Metazoa; phylum Chordata; class Amphibia; order Anura; family Ranidae; genus Lithobates; species Lithobates sylvaticus. Next base: position 161,321,838 of record CM053034.1, on the reverse strand, counting down.
CCACCTGTGTGCTCTCCCCCCCCACACTGTCCCACCTGTGTGCTCTCCCCCCATACTGTCCCACCTGTGTGCTCTCCCCCCATACTGTCCCACCTGTGTGCTCTCCCCCCCCACACTGTCCCACCTGTGTGCTCCCCCCCCACACTGTCCCACCTGTGTGCTCCCCCCCCCACATTGTCCCACCTGTGTGCTCTCCCCCCCTCACACTGTCCCACCTGTATGCTCCCCCCCCATACTGTCCCACCTTTGTGCTCTCCCCCCCCCACACTGTCCCACCTGTGTGCTCCCCCCCCCACACTGTCCCACCTGTGTGCTCCCCCCCCACACTGTCCCACCTGTGTGCTCTCCCCCCACACTGTCCCACCTGTGGGCTCTCCCCCCCCTCACACTGTCCCACCTGTGTGCTCTCCCCCCCCCACACTGTCCCACCTGTGTGCTCTCCCCCCCCCACACTGTCCCACCTGTGTGCTCTCACCCCCCCACACTGTCCCACCTGTGTGCTCTCACCCCCCCCACACTGTCCCACCTGTGTGCTCTCCCCCCCCCACACTGTCCCACCTGTGTGCTCTCCCCCCCACACTGTCCCACCTGTGTGCTCTCCCCCCAGTGTATCCCCGTGTGTGCTCTCTCCCCCTCCACAGTGTCTCCCTGTGTGCCCCCCCCCCCCAATGTCCCCCTGACGTGACTTGGGATGCAGGGGGCCCCATGATCTTCTATTGCCCGGGGGCCCCATCAGTTGTCAGTCCGCCCCTGGTGGCCTTGCACCTCGACTCACGGCGCAGGCGCCGTTCATCTTCGGAGATTTTCCGAATCTCCTTGTCCTCCGCACTGTGCAAGTGCTTCGCCTGCGCAGTACGGCCCGGACACTATACGATAGGTTGGACACTATCCAACAGAACACCGGCGTGTTCGCACAGCCCACGTGCAGAGCCCGCCAGGAAGTCGGCACTACACTGCGCTAATCACAGGCAGTCAGACATTCCTCGATCTCTGCAGCCGCACATCGGGACAATGTCTCACTGCCTGTGATTAGCGCAGTACCGACTTGCTGTGCGAACACGCCAAAGCTCATCCTTACTGGCTAGGCAGACCATTGGAAACCTTAGTCCCTATCAGGAGCCTTGCACCTAGGGTTGCCACCTCATCCCTTTAAATCCAAGCACATAATAATTACACAGGTTCCGTGGTTGATTAACCGCTTGCCGACCAACCGCGGCAGTTATACTGTGGCAGAATGGCACAGGCAGGCGAATTGCCGTCATGGTACGTTGGTACCATAGACGGCCACTAGGGGGGCGCGTGCACACCGCGCATGCCCTCTGCTCGCCCATGGAGCCGATGTGAGTGCCCGGCGGTCTCGATCGCCGCCGGGCTCCCACGATCGATCGGGGCACACAGAGAACCAGGAGCTGTGTGTGTAAACACACAGTTTTCGGTTCTCTGAAAGGAGAACTGACAGAGCCTCTTCATACAGAGTATGAACAGGCGATCAGTTACCTTCCCTGCACTGTCCCCTCCCCCTTCAGCTAGGACACACATTGACCCCTTAACTGCCCCCTAGTGTTAACCTTTTCGCTGCCAGTGACATTTTTACAGTAATCAATGCATTTTTTTTTTTTTTTTGTGCCGATCGCTGTATTAAAGCCAATGGTCCCAAAAATGTGTTAAAATTGTCCGATGTGTCCGCCATAATGTCACAGCCACGATAAAAATGGCTAATCGCCGCCATTACTAGTAAAAAAAAAATTATTAATAAAAATGCCATAAAACTATCCCCTATTTTGTAGACGCTATAACTTTTGCGCAAACAAATCTATATACGCTTATTGCGATTTTTTTTACCAAAAATATGTAGAAGAATACATATCGGCCTAAACTGAGGAAAAAAAAAACGTTTTTTATACATTTTTTTGGGGATATTTATTAATATATATAAAAAAAAATGTCGCTCTTTTTTGTTTATAGCGCAGGGGTGATCAAATACCACCAAAAGAAAGCACTATTTGTGGGGAAAAAAGGACGGTGATTTTGTTTGGGAGCCACGTCGCACGACCTCACAATTGTCATTTAAAGCGACGCAGTGGCGAATCGCAAAAAGTGCTCTGGTCTTTGGCCAGCCAAATGGTCCAGGGCTGAAGCGGTTAAGGGGGTAATTAAACACACTTGTTGCCTTATGTGCATTAAATTATCATCAGAACCTGTATAATTCATATGTGTTTGGGTTTAAGGCTTGATTTACACTAATGCGTTTTTTGATGCATGTTGCAGAAATGCAGGGAAATTTTTTAACATGGATTCCTATGCAATATGTTCACATCAATGCATTTTTGTGCCTCTGCATTTTTGGGACTTTTTTTCATGCAAAATGCAGCGTTTTGCATGTAATAGAAGTCAATGGACCCGCATCCAAAATGCAAGTACTGCGTTTTTGCCGCGGTTTTTTATTTATTTTTTCAATTTTTTACACTGTATATAGCTGGTTGCTAAGCAACCATAGTGTAAAAAAATGCAAAACGCTGCAAAATCGCGGTAAAAACACACGTCCAAAAACACGGCAAGCACCCCAAAAAGCACTGCAGAAACGCTCAAAAGCAACATGCATAGATGTGAATAGAGCCTAAAGGGATAAGGTGGCAGCCCTACTTGCGCCCCGGGGGATCAGGGTAGAGGTCCTACTCCTTCGGGGGGTGGACTAAAGCACACCCTAGGGTTGCCAACCGTCAGTAAATTTACGGACAGTTTGCAAAAATCTGCGATTTTTTTTACAATTGTTTGTAAATATCGGGGGCTAATAATTTGTTATGCTGTGTTGACTTTTTAAGTGTAAACCAGACAAATTACTTGTTATGGGCACAGCATTGTCAATGTTTCCATATTATGTTTATACTGTTAAAATATGATTGTCTTAGTTTTTAATAGAAGTTCTGCCAATTGTCGGGAAAAAAAATGTGCTCTGTCAATACATTTTCCATGATTTGTCAGTAAAAAATGCTGCGGGAGGTTGGCAATACTGGCACACCCTTAAGTGCGTGTTTCATATACATGTTTTTTTGTTCACCTACAGGTTTTTCCATTTAGGTTTCTGCACCACCACGGACTGAAAAAAAAAAAAAATAGTTGTAGTGGCTTTGTGGCTCATAACAACCATTTAGCCCCCCGGTTCCCACACTACATTCCTGTGCAATCCACATGCAATTCAATGCATTTTGAATGGGCTCAAATCCCGCATCACACCAAAGAAGTACAGGCACGTTTTTTGGAGCCGCAACCAGATCTTATGGTCATTTTGTACCAAGTGATCCGGTGCAGGCAAACCACACAGTTTGAGATGCATTTGGCAGCTGATCTCAAACACAGTGCGATTGGGGAACCCTGCGTTTCCCGCACTGCATATGTGAACCTAGGCAGGGCTGGTGCAAGGATTTTTGACACCCTAGGCGAAACCTAATTTTGCTGCCCCCCTTGACTCCACCCCTGCCCGGCCTTTTCCCTGCCCATGTAAACCCCACCTTTTTAACGAAGCACCCATAAAATGCCGCCCACCAGCGCCCATCAATGCAACCTACCAGCACCCATCAAATGCAGCCTACCAGCGCCCATCAATGCAGCCTACCAGCGCCCATCAATGCAGCCTACCAGCGCCCATCAAATGCAGCCTACCAGCGCCCATCAAATGCTGCCCACCAGCGCCCATCAAATGCAGCCTCACCAGCGCACATCAATGAAGCCTCACCAGCACCCATCACATTTAGCCTCACCAGAACCCATCAAATGCAGCCTACCAGTGCCCATCAATGAATGTTTGCTTGCTTCCATTCATTCAGGAGTCGGGACACAGACACAGTCCTTCACCGCCGCTGCGCCTCTGACACTATCTGTGAACAGAGGGGTGGCTGCCTGCTGATGCTGAGACTTAGTTGCTTGCTGCAGAGAGAAGAGAGTAGGAAAACCCTTGGCCGGGCGCCCCCTAGGCAGCATGGCGCCCTAGGCGGCTGCCTAGTTTGCCTAGTGGTAGCACCGGCCCTGAACCTAGGCTAAAGGCCGACTTACACAGTTAGATTTTTGCTCAAAAACAATCATTTTAAAGTGTTTAGGCCTGGTTCACATCAAGTTGCAATTAATGCGTTTTCCACACACATTTTTATAGTGTTTTTGATGCGTTTTGCGTTTTTGGGAGTGTCTGTTGTCCTGCGGGAGAAACCAACACAAACGCATCAAAAAACACAAGCACTGTGGAACCAAAAAATACAACTTGCTGCAGGGAAAAAAAGTCCCAGACCCTTTCCAAAAAACGCACCAGTGGAAAACGCAGAGATGTGAACGTGACCCATAGAAAATCATGTTAACTACTTCCCGCCCGTAGGGCGTCCTTGGGTTGCAGTTATACCAGTACGTCGCTGTGCCTGTACGGGCCGCCCGTCCACAGTACATTATGAGTGGACCGTCCGGAAGTGCAAAGAAAATATTAAATAAAAGTAATTCTATTTAAGCCTGTTATGAAGCTGCCAGGTGGAATAGTGTAAGCCAAACGGTGTCTGCAGCCAATCAGATGCAGCTACTGTTTTGATATTCTGACAGCCACGGGTGCCAGCTGTCAGAATACAATAGCCAGTAGGTAAGAGTTTAGTGTAAATGTAAAAATCTATACATGTATGGCTAGCCTTGAGCCAGTAGGAAGGTGTTAGCGACACGAAAGGGTAGGTTACATTGCTTTCTTAACCACTTCAGCCCAGAAGGATTTACCCCCTTAATGACCAGGCCATTTTTTGCTATATGGCACTGCCTCGCTTTAACTGACAATTGCGCAGTCGTGCGATGCTGTACCCAAACAAAATTGGTGTCCTTTTTTTTCCACCAATAGAGCTTTCTTTTCGTGGTATTTGATCACCTATGTGGTTTTTATTTTTTGCGCTATAAACAAAAAAAAAACGACAATTTTGAGAAAAAAAAAAAAACTATATTTTTTACTTTCTGCTATAATACATATCCCCCAAAAAATATATAAAAAAAACGAATTTATTCATCAGTTTAGGCCAGTATGTATTCTGCTACATATTTTTGGTAAAACAAAATCATAATAAGTGTATATTGATTAGTTTGTGCAAAAGTTATCACGTCTACAAACTATGGGAAAGATTTATGGACTTTTTCTTCATGTTTTTACTGGTAATGGCGGCGATCTGCGCTTTTTCGCTGGACTGCGACATTGCGGCGGACCAATCTGCCCTTAATTGACACCTTTTTTTGACCAGCGACATTATTACATTGATCAGTGCTAAAAAAAATGCACTGATCATTGTATAAATGACACTGGCATGGAAGGGGTTAACACTAGGGGGCGATCGAGGGGTTAACTGTGCTCCCTGGGTGTGTTCTAACTGTGTGGGGGTGGGGCTTACTGGAACACCACAGAGATCGCTGTTCCCGATCACTGGGAACAGCAGCTCTCCATGATGTCCCCTGACAGAATAGGTACACGGGCGCGCCCAGTGTCACATGCACAGACCGCCATACAGGTACGGCGGTTTGGACAATTGAGCCGACCAGCCGCCGTATATATACAGTGGGTGGTTGGCAAGTGGTTAAAGTATAACTAATGGCAAATCTTTTTTTTTTGCTTGTTTGTGGAGATGGATTAGAACCCCTATCAGATTCACCCTCTCTGTTTGTCCTGTTTACCATTATCATTGAAAGTGAAAGTAAAAGAAAATCACACATTTTGGGTTGTCCCCAGAAAAGTAATATAGGGGAAATCTTCCAATGGGTACACTAGTTCTGGTGACCTGGGGGTCCCCAAAGAATTCTCTTAATTTGCAGGGATTTTGTCCTACTTCCTATTTGGCTATGGGACAGGAAGTGAAGTCTCCGCAATGGGACACAGTTGGCAGAAAAAAAATCTGACAGGGGATATAACCCTCCCTTAATGTATCCAAAATGAAAAAGTTTTGCCTATAGTTATACTTTAAGGGCTCAAAATATGCTGTGCTCAGATCTGTAATGGATACATATTTTGTTATGGATTTGAATGCCGCTGTATTAAATTCTAGGGGTTCACCCACTCCGCTGCACACAGCCCTGTATCTTGGAGCTACAGTAAATTCAACTGCTTAAAAAAAATTGAAAATCTGTCTCTAAGGTCCATATATGCTGTACATTAGGGATGAGCTGAACACCTCCGGGCTCGGTTTGCACCAGAACCCGCGAACGGACCTAAAGTCCGTGCGAGCATAAGAACCCTATTAGTTACAATGGATGCGAACGTTCAAAATCAAAAGTGCTAATTTTAAAGGCTAATATGCATGTTATTGTCATAAAAAGTGTTTGGGGACCTGGGTCCTGCCCCATCAATGTAAATTTTTTTTTTTAAACGGCCATTTTTTCAGGAGCAGTGATTTTAATAATGCTTAAAGTGAAACAATAAAAGTGTAATATTACTTTAAATTTCGTACCTGGGGGGTGTCTATAGTATGCCTGTGAAGGGGCGAATGTTTCCTGTGCTTAGAACTGCCCCTGCACAAAGTGTCATTTTTGCAGGAAAAAAAGCTATTTAAAATCACTCGCGGCTAATGAATTGACGGCTCCCGTAACACAGAGAACAGTCATTCATTGAAAGTCATTGATAAAAAAAAAGTAATTGATAAAAAAATAAAAAATGGCGTGGGGTCCCTCTCAAAATCCATACCAGACCCTTGAGGTCTGGGATGGATTTTAAGGGGAACCCCGGCCCAAAAAATGTAATAAATGGCGTGGGGTCCCCCTCAAAATCCATACCAGACCCTTATCCGAGCACGCAACCTGGCAGGCCGCAGGAAAAGAGGGGGGACAAGAGCGCCCCCCCCTCCCTCCTGAACCGTACCAGGCCACATGCCCTCAACATTGGGGAGGGTGCTTTGGGGGCCCCCCCGCCCCCCCCCCCCCCCTGTGTGAAATGGTAAGGGGTACCCCCTACCATTTCACCAAAAAAGTGTCAAAAATTGTAAAAATGATAGGAGACGGTCTTTGACAATTCCTTTATTAAAATCTTCTTTCTTCTGTTCTTCCTTCTTCCTTTCTTCATCCTTCGGCTTCTTCATCTTCTCCTTCCGGCATCTTCTTCTTCCATCATCTTCTTCCTCCGATCCGCTTCTTGTTGCTCTGGTCTTCTCGTCTGGCATCTTCTTCCACGGCGTCCGGGTCTCTTCTTGGGCCGCTCCGCGCAATGGGAGGCTCCCGCTGTGTGAGGCTTCGCTGCGTCTGACAGTTCTTTTATAACGGAGGGCGGGGCCACCTGGTGACCCCGCCCCCCTCTGACCTTATGGGGAAAGCCATAGGGAATTCCCCATGACGTCCCCGTGTGTCAGAGGGGGGCGGGGTTACCAGGTGGCCCCGCCCTCCGTTATAAAAGACCTGTCAGACGCAGCAAAGCCTCACACAGCGGGAGCCTCCCATTGCGCGGAGCGGCCCAGAAGAGACGCCAACGCCATGGAAGAAGATGCCGGACGAGAAGACCAGATCAAGAAGAAGTGGATCGGAGGAAGAAGATGATGGAAGAAGAAGATGAAAGAAGATGCCGGAAGGAGAAGATGAAGAAACCGAAGGATGAAGAGAGGAAGAAGGAAGACCAGAAGAAAGAAGGTTTTAATAAAGGAATTGTCAAAGACCGTCTCCTGTCAATTTTTACAATTTTTGACACTTTTTTGGTGAAATGGTAGGGGTAAAAAGGGGTTAAAGGGGCCTTCCAGATTCCGATAAGCCCCCCGCCCGCAGACCCCCCACAACCAATGGCCAGGGTTGTGGGGACGAGGCCCTTGTCCTCATCAACATGGGGACAAGGTGCTTTGGGGGGTCTCAGACCCCCAAAGCACCCTCCCAATGTTGAGGGCATGTGGCTTGGTATGGTTCAGGAGGGAGGGGGGCCGCTCTTGTCCCCCCCTCTTTTCCTGCGGCCTGCCAGGTTGCGTGCTCGGATAAGGGTCTGGTATGGATTTTGAAGGACCCCACGCCATTTTTTTTTTTTTTTTGGCGGGGTTCCCCTTAAAATCCATCCCAGACCTCAAGGGCCTGGTTATTGAATTTGGGGGGACCCCCACGCTTTTTTTTTTTAATTTTTTTATTTTTTATCAATGACTTTTTATTTATCAATGGCTTTCAATGAATGACTGTTCTCTGTGTTACTGGAGCCATCAATTCATTAGCCGCAAGTGATTTTAAATAGCTTTTTTTCCTGCAAAAATGACACTTTGTGCAGGGACAGTTCTAAGCACAGGAAACATGCGCCCGTTCACAGGCATACTATAGACACCCCCCAGATGTGATACTGCAATGCTGTACTAACAGCACGCACACACTAATCCCCAGAATCACAGCACATAATGTCAGCAGTCAGCAGCACATAACACTGACACGCTGACCCTGACAACACAATATGCGAGGCCGCCGGCGCGGCGACCTTTTATACTGTGGGGCGTGTACTAAACCCCTGAGCTATAATTGGCCACAGGCATCCTGCCTGTGGCCAATTATGGCTCTCCTCGCCGCTGGCTCTTTGATTGGCCAAGCATGCGGGTCACAGTGCATGCTTGGCCAATCATCAGCCAGCAATGCACTGCGACTGGCGCAGTGCATTGCGGGCCGCTCGCATCACACGAATTTGATGCCGGCTCGAGCGGGCGAACGCCCGATGTTCGTTTCGAACATGGGTTCGAAGCGAACACCGGGCTCATCCCTACTGTACACATGTAAATATTGATGTGTACATGCATATGGAGCAAATGTACTCTGCTGGAGTACAAGAGCCAACTGTGTCCTAGCAACAGAGAACTCTCGACAGTAAGTGCCGCCTGTATCCTAGGAACCAAAGACACTAGGTGGCAGGGGCTACCTGCATCCTAGCAACCACAAACTCTAGGCAGCGAGAGCCGTCTGCATCCTCGCAACAAAGGAGGTTAAGCAATAATGGCCATCTGCATCCTAGCAACCAAAAACTCTAGGCAGCGAGAGCCGCCTGCATCCTCGCAACCAAGGAGGTTAAGCAATAATGGCCACCTGCATCCTAGCAACCAAAAACTCTAGCCAGCTAGAGGCGCCTGCATCCTTACGACCAAGGAGGTTAAGCAATAATGGCCATCTCATCCTAGCAACCAAAAACTCTAGGCAGCGAGAGCCGCCTGCATCGTCGCAACCAAGGAGGTTAAGCAATAATGGCCATCTGCATCCTAGCAACCAAAAACTCTAGGCAGCGAGAGCCGCCTGCATCCTCGCAACCAAGGAGGTTAAGCAATAATGGCCACCTGCATCCTAGCAACCAAAAACTCTAGGCAGCGGCAGCTGTCTGCATCCTCGCAACCAAAGAGGTTAAGCAATAATGGCCACCTGCATCGTAGCAAGCAATAGTCTGCATTGTAAAACTCAATACATCTGTATGCATCCGGCCTTACCATATCAGCCTTGCATTAGAAGAATGCCATTGGACAATTCAGTCTACCAGTTATCATGTAGATTTAGTATTGTTCCAAGAAGCATCAGACTCTTCAGTAGTGTTGGGTGAGGCGAGTTCTGAATCTGCACATTGTGTTCCTCAATTTTACCATTTCCTCTTTTGCGGTCTGTGTCTTGTTTCGGATCCAACAGCCTGACTGCGTAATAATGCCTTTTGTATGACACCTGCTGGTATTCAGATCCTGTAATTAAGCCTGCTCCTGTGCACTTGGCTGGAGTTTAATTCCACCTATGTCACTGTACTGCCCAGACCTGTCTTTTGTAAGGTCACAGTCAGGCATGATGAACAATGTTATATGATGTCACAAGCTGTATTCCTGAAAGAGGCAGGTCTTTGTCTACAGCTGTGTAGATGGAGGGTTATAGGTGTGCCTAATATTACAGGAAACATCCCTTGCCAACTAAAGCAAAGAACTAATATACATACTGTATACAGGTAATAGTCTCTGTAAGTCGCAGTCACACCTCTGCTTTAATAAATACGGTACATTCTTAGTGCACTTTATTTGCGTCACGCACATTAAAACACATTAGGTGTATATGTATTATTTTTATTTTTTTTCCACATCAGTAAACATTAAAGAGATTTTTATTCAACTTAACGTTCATTTATATCTCTTCGCGTTATACACATCATCGTGGAGCTTTTGTTTTATTATAGAAAAATTATTTATCAACAGGAACAAAATATTCCCCTTACATGTTTAAAATCCTGCCAACACTTCCATTTAGACATAGCATCTTCTCCATCTTCTTCTCCGCTGAACCTAAGTTCCTCCAAGTGATATATCTCTCCCATCTTTCTAACCCAATCTAATTTAGTTGGTGCCTTCTCTTGCTGCCACCTCTTGGGGACAAGTCCCTTTTGCGGCGTTCAGCATGTGTGGAATTAAGGTTTTCATATATTGTTTTATTGGTTCTACTGTACCATAGAATAGGCAAGTCCAAGGGTCTTCCATTATACTAATTCCACTAAATTCTTTTATAAGGTCAAGAACATCTTTCCAAAATCTCCTAATTTTTGAACATTCCCACCACAAATGGGCCATTGTACCCTGTTTGTTACATCCTCTCAGTGATGTAAGTAACTGAGTTAAAATAAAACTGAGTTACCTAACGCAGTTACTTTAGAGGGTAACAAGTAATCTAACTGATTACTTTTCCCCTCATGGTAACTCAGTTCCCATTACTTTGGCTTAGTTACCCCAATTACATCTACCGCCACTAGATGGCAGTAGTGTAATTCCGGTGTCCTGCCGAAAAAGTTCCCCCGGCGCATAAGGACCCCCTGTACTGCGCAGGCGCAGGGCTTGCGCAGTACGAAGGACTACGGAGCTTTGGAAAATTGCCGAACCTAAACAGCTCTGAGTGAACTCTACACCGCGCAGGCGCAGTTAACATGTAATTGTACGAGGCGATGCCGCACGCTCCTGATGCTCGTGCTACTCTGCAAGGGGCGTCTATCGTGTAAGTAAGGGGCGGGTCTAGTATTACTGTAACCAAGGGGCGCATTTATTATTTTTGTTATATATCGAGCGCTGCCCATTAATTTAGCATTCGTCCTTTTCTGTAGCCATCCGCCCCTTACACAATATAATAATAATAGACCCGCCCCTTACACGATATAATAATAATAGACCCACCCCTTGCTTACACGCTATAACAGATCTGCCCCTTGGTTAGAGTAATAATAAAGCAGCCCCTTGGTTACACGATATATAACAATAATAATAAATGCGCCCCTTGCTTACAGTAATACTAGACCCGCCCCTTAGTTACACGTATAGAATATTTTAAAAAAAAGTCAGTTACTTTGCTGCGGAACTAATTACTTTTCCAATGTAGTAACTGAGTTACTAACGCAATTACTTTTTGGGAGAAGTAATTTGTAACTTAACTAATTACTTTTTTAAAGTAAGATGACCAACACTGCATCCTCTCCAGCAATCTTGCGAGTTCCCTGGTTGAAATTTATTGATTCTATTAGGTGTAATATACCATCTTGAAAGGCATTTGTAGTTCATTTCCGCCATTCTAGTATCAATTGCTGACCTGTGTGTTAATTTCCAATTTTTTTTAATCTTATGCGTATAATCATGTGAACCCAATTCGTTTCCTCACTTTATCAAAAATGGGGGTACCTTCAGCTGATCCTCTGCGAGGAACATTCTATATAGACGAGATGTATCTTTTTTTTTTCCTATTCCTACACATAAGGGTGTGTAGTTATCTTTTGTTCTGATTGGGTGGGGAAGTTTCCCCACAAAATGTACCAGCTGAAGGTAGCGCCATTCATTTATCTTTATATGTGCTATATTTTGGTGTATTTCCGTCAGTGTTTTAATTTTACCTCTATCTATTATGTCACCTAATTGTGTATTTTCGCCTATCCATCCTACTTCTCTTTTGCCTGGTGGAAAATAATCATTATCTTTCAAAAACAACAAAGGTGAGTTATACTTCCAACTATATTTTTTATGTAGTAAATCCCAAATTTTAAAAACGTGTCTAGTTATTTTTTGTGTGTTTACTCCCATATCCCTATATTTCGGTGGATTCCATATCGCTACTCTTAATTTTACCCCACTTGTGTCATTTTCTATTTGCACCCATTGTTTTTGACTTTCCTCCCGTGACCACTCTACAGCTCTTGATAATATCGCCGCCTGATAGTATTTTTTAACGTCCGGGATACCAAGACCCCCCTGATCTTTATTTTGTTTCAGGGTATGTCTTGCTATCCTAGGTTTTTTATTTTGCCAAACAAACCTGCTTATGATTGCTTTTAAAGATTGAAAATAAAAATCTGGGAGGGGAATAGGAAGCATTTGAAACTTATAGGTAATTTTGGGTAGTAGCACCATTTTGACTGTGTTTATTTGACCGAACCACGAAAGAGGCCTATAGAATATTTTCTTAATAGGTGTATATGTATTCTAACTGGGGAAAGTTTCCTATACATACCTTGGCATTCATCAATACTATACTAGATATAACTTCTTTCCAAATTGCTTATTTAAAATCTAAACAGTTAATTTCACTATGCTCAGTCTACCTAATATATTTTGAAATTAGATGTTGGTGGGTCGAAAGACTCATGGGGGGATTTACTAAAACTGGTGCACACAGAATCTGGTGCAGCTGTGCATAGTAACCAATCAGCTTCTAAGGCCCCTTTCACATGGGCTGTCCGATCAGGCCCACCTGTCAGTTATTCAGGCGGACCTGATCGGACCTTGCACTCTCCCCTATGGAGTGGCGGATGTCAGCAGTGACATGTCTGCTGACATCCACCGATATCCGATCCTGTCTGCAAAATCCAGACAGATGGTGGTCCTATTTTCATAGTTGCCAACTGTCCTGAATTTCCCGGGACATTCCCGGGATTTAGACCTTTGTCCTGGTCCTACCGTTTCCCAGGAAATGTCGCAGTTTTCCCATTTTTTCCGTCGCCACCACTCATCAAAAGACTCCGCCGGCCGCCATTTTACCGAAGACCAGCTATCATGAGGAAGAAAGAAGAGGCGGAACCCAGGCTCTGCCTCTTGGTTCTTCCCTTCGGCCTCCACAAGCTGGTCTTCTGTAATGGCGCAGAGGGCATATCACCAGCGGCCTGCACCCAGGTGAAGAGGGGACACCTGATGTAAGGGACTCCCCGCTGGCTGGGGACACCTGATGTAAGGGACTCCCCGCTGGCTGGGGACACCTGATGTAAGGGACTCTCTGCTGGCTGGGGACACCTGATGTAAGGAGAGACTCCACTGGCTGGGGACACCTTATGTAAAGAGGGACTCCGCTGGCTGGGGACACCTGATATAAGGAGGGACTGCGCTGGCTGGGGACACCTGATGTAAGGGATGCCGCTGGGGACACCTGATGTAAGGAGGGACTGGACTGGGGACACCTGATGTAAGGAGGGATTCTTCTGGGGCCACCTGATGTAAGGGGGGACTCTACTGGGGACACCTAAAGTAAGAAGGGAATCTGCTGGGAGCACCTGATGTAAAGAGGGACTCTGCTGGGGGCACCTGATGTAAGGAGGGACTCTACTGGAAATGCCTGGTGTAGGGACGGACTCTGCTGGGAATGCCCGGTTTAAGGAGGGGCCCCTAAATGGCATCTGGTAGCAGGCGACGTGGCAAATGTGACACGCTCAGGGCTCTTACTGATTCTGCATTATGGTGAGTTGAACTATTTAGTTTTATATTACAATGTAATAGTAGAGTAGAGTTTTTTGTGCTTCTGCGTTTTTGGAAAGGGTTGGGGACTTTTTTTCACGCAAAATGCAACATTTTGCATATAATAGACTTCAATGGACCCACATCCAAAACGGAAGTACCACATTTTTACTGCAATTTTGCAGCGATTCGCGTTTTTCTTTTTTTACACTGTATATAGCTGGTTGCTAAGGAGGGCGCCAGGAAGCCGGCCGCCTTGTCCTTAACAACTGATGAGTCATCAGCTGTCAGCGGGCTTCCCCGTGGAATGTAAAAAAAAAAGAATTGCCAGCTAAACGAGCGGCCCCACTAGGTTGCATGCCCTCCTCCCCAAAGCGCCTTGTCCCCATGTTGATGGGGACAAGGGCCTCTTCCCGACATTCCTTGCCCAGTGGTTGTCAGATTTCTGCCAGCGGGGGGCTTATCGGAATCTGGAAGTCCACTTTAACAATGCATCGGAGGAGAGTCAGAGGGCGCAGAGGAAGAACACGGGACAAAGAAGACAGGAGAAAGAAGAAGAGCAGAAGAAGAAGCAGCGGGAGAAGGAGAAGACCGGAGGAGGAAGATGCAGGAGAAGATGGAGGAAGGCCAGGGGAAGAAGAGGATATTTTTAATAAAAGACTGTATTTTTTCACACTACACTACTTTTTTTTGGTGAATGAGTAGGGGTACAATGTACCCCATACTCATTTACATAGGGAGGGGTCGGGATCTGGGGGCCCCCCTTGTTGCCCACCGAGCAAGGGTTGTCCAGAAGAGGCCCCTGTCCCCATCAACATGGGGGCAAGGTGCTTTGGGGTGGGGGGGCAGAGCCCCCCCCCTGCCCCAAAGCACCCATCCCCCATGTTTAGGTCATGCAGCCTGGTATGGTTCAGGAAGGGGGGCACTCGCTCATCCCCTCCCTTTCCTGACATGCTCGGATAAGGGTCTGGTAGGGATTTTTGGGGGTGACCCCTTGCCATTTTTTTTAAAACATTTTGCCATGGGGGAGTCCCCTCCGAATCCATACCAGACCCAAGGGCCTGGTATGGATCTGAAAAAAAATGCGGCAAGCACCGAAAAAGCAATGATGAAACGCTCAAAAGGAACATACGTAGATGTGATTCACACCTATGCAGGTTGCATTTTGCATATTGCAGGTGCATTTTGCATTTTTAAATATACGCTTTTGATCCATTAGTCTATGGAACCAAAAGTCTCTGGCCCTTTCCATAAAATGCACAGATGTGAACTACATCCATAGAAAACCATGTTAAATTGACTGTAGTATGTTTGTGCAAAACTGAAAACGCACAAAAAAATGCATAGGTGTAAACCAGGCCTAAATCGGATTCAAATGGACGCAGGACTCTGACAGAGTCTGTTTGAGAAGTGACAGCAGATATGTTGTGAGCAGAGAATACTGTGTCTTAACCGCTTCCCGACCGCCTAACGCCGATATACGTCGGCAAAATGACACGGGCAGGCAAAATCACGTACCTGTACGTGATCGTGCATGTGCCTGCCTGTGGGTCGCGCGCGACCCGGTCGGGAGCTCCGTGACCCCGGCCGCGGGACCAGCGGACCCGATCGCCGCTGGTGTCCCGCGATCGGGTTACGGAGCTGAAGAACGGGGAGAGGTTTGTGTAAACAAACCTCTCCCGCGCTTCCTACACTGCCTGTCATTGATCGGCTGTTCCCTGTCATCGGGAAAGCGATCAATGACGTCAGCCCCGCCCCTAATGTAAAAAAAACACACACGTCACAGCCCATAACCCCTCCCCTCCCCCTAGTGGTTAACCCTTCACTACAACTGTCATTTATGCAGGAACCAATGCATTTAAATAGCATTGATTGCTGTATAAATGACAATGTCCCAAAAATGTGTCAAAAATGTCCGATGTGTCCGCCATAATGTCGCAGTCACAATAAAATCGCTGATCGCCGCCATTACTAGTAAAAAAAAAAAATATTAATAAAAAATGCTATAAAACTATCCCCTATTTTGTAAACGCTATAAACTTTTGCGCAAACCAATCAATAATCGCTAATTGCGATATTTTTTTTACCAAAAATATGTAGAAGAATACGTATCGGCCTAAACTGAGAAAAAAAATGTTTTTTTATATATTTTTGGGGATATTTATTATAGTAAAAAGCAAAAAATATTGCATTGTTTTCAAAATTGTTGCTCTATTTTTGTTTATAGCGCAAAAAAATAAAAACCGCAGGGGCGATCAAATACCACCAAAAGAAAGCTCTATTTGTGGGAAAAAAGGACGCCAATTTTGTTTTGGAGCCACGTCGCACAACCGCGCAATTGTCAGTTAAAGTGACGCAGTGCCGAATCGCAAAAAGGGGCCTGGTCCTTTGGCTGCCAATTGGTCGGGGCTGAAGTGGTTAAAGGGGTTGTGAACCCTCATGGTTTTTCACCTTAATTCATTCTATGCATTAAGGTGAAAAAACTTTTTTAGTGCTGCAGCACCCCCATTTTACTTACCTGGATGCTGTCATCCTCTGTCCGGGAACGAGCACACCATCTGTAGCTGGTGTCTCATGTCCCGATTGGATAGATTGATAGCAGTGCAGCCATTGGCTCACGCTGCTTTCAATCAAATCCAATGATGCGGCGCGTGGGGTGGGACCGAGTCCTGCATGCTGTGTGAATGGACACAGATGCAGGACTCAGGACCGCGCCTGCACAGGTGTCCACCAAGGAGAGCGCTGCTCCAAACGTGCCCACTCCATCCAAGGAGGAGCCACCAGCACCACCGGGGGACCCCAGAAGACGAGGATCAGGGCCACTCTGTGCAAAATGCACAGCAGAGGGAAGTATGACATGTTTGTTATTTTAAAAAAAAACAAGGGTTTACACTCTAGCATCTACACTAGGTAGAGGGTGCTACAAGTGATTCTTCTAATTCAATCAGAGCTGGAAGGTATCTTTATTACACCCAACATTTTTTTTTTAAATCTGCACACCGAACACTGTTCCTATTTATGCATAGCTCCCAACTGTCCCTGATTTGGAGCAATGTCCCTCTTTCCTCCTTATTTGTCCCTCATTTTGGTCTGATCTATATAGTTGTATACAAAATGCACTTTTTATCTTTCTTAAACCTTTCATTCAAATTCAAATTGCTGCATTTGTAAATTTTAAAAGCCAAGATAATGGAATAGTAGTGGTAAAAAAAAGCCCCTGTTAATTTAATTAACCTTTTTTTTGGTTAATTCTCCTTTAACCGGTTCCCGAACATGTCACGCAGATATACTGTGGCACAATGGCTCTCCTGGGCGAAATCCCATACGAGTACGTCCTACCCTTTTTCGGCCACCAGAGGGCGCATGCCCGCTGCGATTGGCCAGCGGGCACGATCGCCGCCAGCCACGCACGATCGCGTGCATGATGGCGTGCACAATCGCGTGAACGACCGCCAGCACAGGGATTTGTGTGTTTTACTGTGCTGTCAGAGGAGAGGAGCCATATCATTTGTTCCTAATAAGTAGAAAAAAACAATATGTCTCCTCTCCTAGTCACTCACATCCCCATACAGTAAAGTCTTGGACACACAATGTGATTGTTGGCCAACCGAGCGTCTGATTTTTGTCAAAAGAGCGTGTGCCTGGATCTTGTCTTGCATACTAACGGTACACAATTGTCGGCCAACAAACACGAAAGTAGTGACGTACTAGACGTACTAGGAGAATATAAAGAGGAAGTTCATTTCTCAAGCGCCACCCTTTGGGCTCCTTCTGTTAATTTTGTGTTGGTAGAAGTTTGGTGAGTGTTGATTCGTGCTTTTCAGTTCGTTTCTGAACGGCCGTTCGTCAACCAGCCATGTTGCATAATTGGAGGAGAGAACATGTTATTATTGGGCTAGGAGTGACCCAAGTCAAGTCCAGGAATAGGAGGTGGAGGAGTTCTTGGACCAAAAATTGGGTGCTTAATTGTGATCAATTATGTCATATGCCATTGCTGCGGGAGCTCCAGGAGAATAATCCGGATGATTTTCGGAATTATCTCCAGGTGATGGACCCCTGCTTTCACCAACTCTTGGCATTGGTGTCCCCCTATATTAAGAAGCAGGACACATGTATGAGGCTTTCCATCACTTCAGAGCAAAGGCTCATAGCCACCTTTTGGTACTTGGCGAAGGGGAGAAGTCTCCAGGACCTCAAGTTTACGACTGCAATCTCCCCCCATGCCCTGGGAGTCATCATTCCATTATTACGACAGCCTGCGGTTTTTGACTGACCAGACATCTGCTGAGGCCACAGCTCCTGAGGTCTGCACAGGTCCTGATGCACAGGATGAAGATGTGGAGGAGCCCAGCTTGACCCATGTATAGCATTGTTGAACATATTTGTATCCAAAAATACAATGATGATAACAAGACGTTATTGGTAAAATATTTCTGCCTTAACAAAGTGGTTTCCATATCAATAGACAGTAGTGACCAAAAATGATTTGAACAAGAATGAAAAATGCTAGGGTCAGAATGATATTTCTCCACATTCAATTTGCAACAGTGAGAAGATCAAAATTGTGTGTGATTGATGACCAAACCCTAAAAAAGTTTGTAATTATGTCCATTCTCATACACAGGAAAGTGCCAGTCTGGAGGAGCCAGCGGATCCCTCCCATACGCCCTCCTGCTGCTAAAAGGGCCAGGAAGAGCAGGAATCTGTATGGGCCACAGCTTCCTTCCTCAGCCAGGCCACTACTGCACTCCATACTGACCCAGATGAGGCTGAGGCATTTGGGTGTATGACGGGCAATAAATTAAGGCAGATGGCCAGTGAGCAAAGGAGCAGGTGTGAGGAACTCATCCTGCAGCTCCTCAACAAGGGCTTGAGGGGCCAAATTTTTGAAAGCACCCACATTTCAGATTTTGCGACCCCCCCACCTCCACAGCCACCCCACCCACCACAGCAGCGGTGGTCAGTGGCAATACCAGCCCCAAGACCCCCAACAAGGCTGCTGGACTGGAGATTTTAACCCCTTCCCCACTTACTAATTTCTTTTTTTTTTTATAATGATTTTATTTGTTATATTTTCTATATTTTTGTATGCATCAAATGCACTTTTTGGTTAAGATCTTTGTATTTGGATGGCAGATAGCATCTCTAATTTAATTTGTTTTATTTTTTTTCTGCACAATAAAAAAATTGTGGAGAATAATACTTGGCTATGTGTTTTACTTCAAATGACAGTCTGGGTGTAGGCAGTTACATTTTTAAAAAATACAATGTAAAATTAACAAGGGACACAACTTAGTTGTATCTTTGATCTTAAAAACTCGGGGATAATGGTGTTGTGGTAACTTGCCCGAAAAAAAAAAAAAAAAACAACAAGCATAATAAGAATATTCTTGATATCACTAGAAAACAAAAGCCTTTTTTAAATTAGTTTGCAATAACTCCATCAGTATCACCAGTAAAGCAGCTTCATTATTATCCCATTAAAGTAGAAGAGAATTGTGCGCTGCATTTCGACATTTCATGATTGGTTAATTCTCCATTACGAACGCTAGTTTACAAGACCGACAGCTTCCGGCTCGTTCCTTGCTTCTGATAATGCGTGTTTGGACTTTTGTGTGACGGACTTGTGTACTGACCATACGAAAATCAGACAACAGACCGTTGTCCGCCGAATATTTACTAGCATGTCATCCAACATTTGTAGCAAGGAAGGGGGTAGAATCCCATGGGGCTGAAGTGGTTAAAGGGGGTTTGGCAGGGGGCGTATCCTATGCCTACATACGCTTGCTAGTAGGTGTCCCTCATTCCCATTTCAATATGTTGGTAGGTATGTTTATGTGTTTTCTATGAGAAAATAAATGAACAATTCCCTTTCTCAGCACTTCATGGTGCCATTGGGCAGAAAGAACTAGTTAACAGACTTTGGCAGTACGGTGTGTGATCAGGCAAATGTCTCCATCTATGAATACTAAACCACTTCAGCCCCAGAAGAATTTACCCCCCTTCCCGACCAGAGCACTTTTTGCAATTCGGCACTGCGTCACTTTAACTGACAATTGCGCGGTCGTGCGACGTGGCTCCCAAACAAAATTTACGTCCTTTTTTCCCCCACAAATAGAGCTATCTTTTGGTTGTATTTGATCATCTCTGCGGTTTTTATTTTTTGCGCTATAGACAAAAAATAGCGCCAATTTTGAAATTTTTTACTATAATAAATCCCCCAAAAATATCTAAAAAACAGTTTTTTCCTCAGTTTAGGCCGATACGTATTCTTCTACATATTTTTGGTAAAAAAAACGCAATAAGCGTTTATTGATTGGTTTGTGCAAAAGTTATAGGGTCTACAAAATAGGGGATAGTTTTATGGCATTTTTTATTGATAATTTTTTTTTTCTTACTAGTAATGGCGGCGATCAGTGATTTTTATCGGGACTGTGACATTATGGTGGAAACATCAGACACATTTTTGGGACCATTGGCATTAATACAGCGAGCAATGCAAAAAAATTGCATTGATTACTGTAAAAAATGTCACTGGCAGTGAAGGGGTTAACCACTAGGTGGCGATGTAGGGGTGAAGTGTGTCCTAGGGAGTGATTCTAACTGTGGGGGGGGGGGGCTGTGTCTGACACATCACTGATCACCGCTCCTGATCACAGGGAGCGTAATCAGTGTCAGTGTCATTAGGCAGAACGGGGGAGTTTACATTAGCATCTCCCCGTTCTTCCTGACCGTGAGACGATCACGGTCACGGAGCTCCCGGCAGGTGCGCCTCTTAAAGGGCAACGTACAGGTAAGTTAATCTGCCTGTACGTGCCCTTCTGCCGCAGTATATTTGCGTGAGATGGTCGGGAATCGGTTAAAAAGTAAGTAAACGGAAAAATTCGGACAAATTCCCCATGGGGCTTTTTAGCATCAATGAGAAACAGATACTTTAGTAAAAGTTAATTGATTTTATTATCAAAAAGGTAATCAAACTTCATTGATTCAAATTGACTAAAGTATCTGTTTCTCATTGCTGCTAAAAAGCCCCATGGGGAATTTGTCAGAATTTTTCCAATTACTTGTACAGGGGGTCCCCGAGTTACGAACTCGTTAGGGACTGCCCGCCTGTACTTAAGTCGGAAATGTTCGTAAGTCGGCCGCGCATGCGCAGACCGACAAATACGACCATTTCCGGACATTTCCGATGTTCCGTCCATTGCCGTTCTGCGCATGCGCGGCAAATTACGGACATTTCCGAAGTTTTCCGAGGCTCCGAATGGCCGCGCATGCGCAGAACGGCCAAAACACGGCGGAACACGGCGGAAAATGGCGGAGGGTCCCCGCAGCGCCTCGTTCGTAAGTAGGGGATGTTCGTAGGTCGGGCGTTCGTAAGTCGGGGACCCCCTGTAATGGGGTGTGCTGCGTGCAGCTTGCTCAGACTCCCATACATGTGTCCTTCCATGCTAAAGAGTAAGTAAACTTCCCTCTAATGTTTGTACCTATAGGTAAGCTTACAATAAAAGGCTTACCTATAAGTACTGTAAATATTTCCTAAACTTGCACCGTTTAGGAGCTATTTACTGTATATGCAGCCGATTACATCCTCGGCGCATGCCGCCGGTGCTGCTTCTTCAGAGCCCTGTGCCGTGACCGGCAGCTCCCGCGCGCATGCGCAGGAGTGACATCACACGGCTCTGGCCAGTGACAGATTCGGAGTCCGTGGACCCCGAAGGAAGACAGGCGAAGATGAATGCAGCCTCCAGCAGAGACAACAAGGGCTTCGTTTGCAGGTAAGTGTCGCATAATGAGCTAGTATGTGCATACTAGCACATTATGCCTTTACTTCGCAGGTAAGAAAAAAGCAAAACAAAAACAGCAGAGTTTACTTCCTCTTTACGGTAGCTAATTTGGCCAATAAATGGCTTGCTTGGGTGGCTTTAAACCTCATCCCTTTCACCCAAACCTACTGCTTAACATGAATACAGCTGTCAAGATTAAGACATCTTTCCAGATGCTAAGAAGATGACAGAAGTTTAACCTCATTTTGTTTATACGTGTGCCATAAAGGATGTACAACACTTGTAGCTGTCAGAGTCTGTATAACAAGGCATCAGTCAGGAGGTAGAACATCTTAAGCTTGTCTCCTGCATAATGAATCTAAAAATTACCATCTCGTTCCTTCCAGACAATCATTTGTTTTGGTTACATTTATGCTTTGATTTTTTGATTTTTTTTGCTGGAAAAAAAAAAAAAGATGGACAGAATATTCATAGGAGTTGAAGAAATGTATAATCTAAGGTTAGAGGTTTTATGTATTCAAATGAGCTGATCACCAATGTATAGAAAGGTGAGAGTGTCACCAGGGGCGGACTGACCATTCGGCCACTCGGGCACTTCCTGAGGGCCCCGGGCCACTAGGGGGCCCCATCAGGGTTGCCAGCCTCAGTAAAACCAGGGACAGTATGTAAAAATCTGTTTTTTTTTTTACATCTGTTTCTGAAATGTCCCTTACCAACATCCTTTTGGTTCTAAAAATCCAGAGATTATAGCTGCCCCACCTCTCCAGTACCTTCGTGTGTGTGTGTGTGTGTGTGTGTGTGTGTGTGTGTGTACTGTGTGGCCCCATAATCTCTGATTGCCTGGAGGCCCCATAATCTCTGATTGCCCAGGGGCCCCATGAGTTGTCAGTCCGCCCCTGAGCGTCACTTATTGCAACCAGTCAGATTTGAGAGTCATCACTGAAAGCACATATTAATTATTTTTTTAAAATTGGAAATTCCCTCTGTAATACTATACGTAATCAAAAAAATGTTACAGGATGGATAGACCAAGAAGAATCAACTGTGTGCTGGAATTAAAGGATATATGCAATTTTTCTTCTCTATGCCTGGCTTTGCAAACTTAGCATGAATGCAATGAGAGGGCAGGTCTTGCTTAGGTGGCTTTTAGCAAGTGATGGTATGGACCTCTCGTCCCATCAGTCATATGTATATATTAGGAGATGTACTGCATTTGTTTTGTTTTTTTCTGCCTTGACATAGACCTTAAAGTGGAAGTAAACCCCCTATCGTTTTCAGCCAAGGATGCTGCCATCTTTGCCTCTGTTTAATCTTCAACTGCCACGGTGCTGCACATGTGATCCGTTATGACACCAGCCATTGGATGGTTTGACTGTTTGGTTGAGAGCACAGCCAATGTGCAGTTAGCATTCCCGGCATGCTTTTTTTTTTTTAAACTGTTAAATCGATGGGTTTACTTCCGCTTTAAGTCCTTCCCGTTAGCCCTTTAAATGGGCTTAAATGCCAGGAGGTGGTGAATGTGTCTCACAGTGATCACATGATCAACAGCCTGTCCTGCTGGCTCACAATCAAAAGTTGTGACCGAACATGATCGGAAACTACTCGGTCAATGTGCTGTTAATACATATGGATATGTGTGAGCCTAATTTTCCTACCGCTGCATACTCTATATGTGCTAGGCAGTCAGGAAGAGTTAAACCAGAACCAGTTGTACCTTTGTAGCGGGTGCCCTGCGGGCCCACATCTTTTTCCAGCCGCCACCGGGATTCACACACACCAGGGCTGGACTGGGACAAGAATTTGGTGCTGCACTTAATTCAGACCAGCTTACTTTAAATTTGCAAACACGCACAAAAACAGTATATAAACCATACGCAATTGCGTAAAAAAAAAAACATAAGTAGCATAATATAAGGAGTCCTCACTCACCTCTTATTATTTACTTACATCAGAGTCCCCAGAGAGCCTCCCCCTTGCATCAGGGTCTCCAGAGAGCCTACCCCACTTACAACAGGGTCCCCAGAGAGCTCATTCCTACCTCAGAGTCCCCAGAGAGCCTCCCCTTGCATCAGGGTCCCCAGAGAGCCTCCCCCTAACATCAGGGTCCCCAGAGAGCATCCCCCTTCGACCAGGGTCCTCAGAAAGCCCCTTCTTTACATCAGGGTCCCTAGAGAGCCCCTTCCTTACATCAGGGTCCCCAGAGAGCCCCCCCCTCACATTAGGGTCCCCACTCTGCTCCCTCCCCTGCTTTCTCATTGGCAGGGGGAGGGAAGCAATGACACTCAAGGAGTACTGCAGCAATGCATTTTGGGATATGTAGTCCCCATTACAAAGCAGCCTATAGCTTTCTATGGGGACAGAACTACACATGGGACATCCTGCCTGAGAGGGGAATCCCAGGTGCATATGCAGACGCACCTGCACTGACAGTATGAAGTGTCCAGTTGTGAGGTAGGCAGTTGGACTACCTGAAGAGCCTGCCTGTTCCAGGACATTTTGTTTTGGCTCTGACCGCAATATTGGGGAGAGGGCACTTGCCCATTTGCAGGAAACAAAGACACTGAATGTAGACAGCATTGTTATTACTTTTCCCACACTTGCCAGGACCTGGGTCACACGGATGCCCTGTTAAACAATCTCAGTGTCTGTCCTCTTATTCCCACACTGCCAACATATTCCTTTACACTCTGCCAAACAGGACACAAAGTGCACCAACTAAAGTGGCTAGCCAAAGACTCAAGGACTGTTTCTTCAAAGAGACTGAAGTTATTGTGGCCATACGGACATACACACATGCACAAGGCTCAGTATATGTGATGCATGACCGGGGTAGGCTGTCTTGGGAGTGATAAAAGAACAACAAGGGGTGCTTCTAAGTGCAATGTGTTTAAAATGACGGTTTATTAATAGTATAATCAGCCAAATGGCTACTCACATGACAGTAGTGAGAAACAAGCATGGGTGTATCTCAATATGGGGTGTGCAGTCACTCTGTAGTCCAGGGATACGTCCTGAGTGTGGTCCCAGTGCACTGAACTGCTCCTGGATGAGGTGAGGGGATCCAGAGAGGATAGAGCCAACTGACTTGCATTCTTCTGGGCAGGGGCGAGCATGTCAGCCAGCCTGTGGTGGACCCTGCCGGCCTGTGTGTTGCTCAGCAGCGGCGGCGTGCGTGTCAGCATAGAACGCAATCCAGAACCGGAAGTGACGTTGGGGCGTGTCAGATGACGCGTTTCAAAGCTTCTGCTTTTTTCTCAGATCTGAGGCTAACTATTAATAAACCATAATTTTAAACATATTGCACTTAGTAGGCATCCCTTTTTGTTCTTTTATCATGCCTTCCAGTGTCTGCTTCACTCTCAAGGAAGCTGCCACCAGTGCTACTGTTTTACTGTTTTATGGACTTCTATTTAGGCTGATCTATTTTATATAGATTAGATTATATTCTGTACATAGCCCTTTGTTTAACACGTGTTCCTTCATGCATTGTTATTAGTCCCATAACACAGTGCTTGTACCCGTCCTTGCGCCATTCCTTCCCTTTTATTTGTCTTGGGAGTTAGGCCTTTGACCCCTGAACAATGATCACTGAGTGTTTTGTGCTTGTAAACCTCAAATGCACCATTTTATAGTTTGTTCTGTAAAAATCCAAACCGTTGTATTATTATCTGTTCTTATCTCTAAGCCTAACACAGATCTCTGGAAATCTCCTGTCTGTGGAATCATGACACCACTGGCCCCACCTCCCAGCTGTACAACCCATCTCCCAGCAGGGAGTGACTTGCCCGCACACTTCCAGCACAGTGCGTGCTGCTAAGCCGGTGTTCTATCAGATTACCACTACCCATCAGATTGTGTAACGGAAGTGACTTTCTGATGAAAAAATACTTACTGCGCATGCGCTATGCTTTCCAACATGTGTTCCATGGCGCTATGCGTTCCAAACACTTCATGATCTGACGGGTTGTGGTAATCAAACAGCATCACGGATGTCAATATACTATATTTATTTATATACGCTCACCTTATTGCTAAAATTACGCTGAAATTCAAGACGTAGCTGGGTGTAGTAAGATGTCCGCTGCCGTTATTGTCGAACAATCTGATGGGCTCTGTTGGTAGTGAAGTAGAGAAGTGTGTGGAATGCATAGCATGCCGTGGAACGCATGTTGGAACGCACCGTAAGTATTTTTGGTCGGAACTTCACTTCGGTTGCACAATCTGATAGAACACCGGGATTAGTGTGTGGGTATACAGTGGGGAAGTGGGGCCAGTGATGTCATGACTTCACCTCCTGAGCTCTGATCCATAGACACCCCCATGGGCAACAGATTTTCAGAGAGCTGTGACAGGCTTAGGCCGCGTACACACGAGCGGACTTTCCCGCAGGATTGTCTGCTGGACATTCCGACCGCGTGTGGGCTCCGGCGGACTTTTCGTCACCTGGTATGGATTTAAAGGGGAATCCCTACGCCGAAAAAACGTCGTGGGGGTCCCCCCAAATCCATCTCAGACCCTTATACGAGCACGCAGCCCGGCTGGTCAGGAAAGGGGATGGGGACGAGCGAGCGCCCCCCCTCCTGAGCCATACCAGGCCGCGTGCCCTGGGGAAAGGGGGGCCCTGCGGCCCCCCCACCCCAAAGCACCTTGTCTCCCTGTTGATGAGGACAAGGGCCTCTTCCCAACAACCCTGGCCATTGGTTGTCGGGGTCTACGGGCGGGGGCTTATCGGAATCCGGGAGCCCCCTCCAGATCCCGGCCCCCCACCCTATGTGAATGAGTATGGGGTACGATGTACCCTACCCATTCACCTAAGGAAAAAAAGTGTATATACAAAAAACGACACAATTTTTTAAAATATTTTATTGTACAGCTCCGGGGGTCTTCTTCCGTCTTGGGGGGTCTTCTCGCTGGACTCCTCTGCTATCTTCTGCTCTTTTACTAGCTCTTTCACTAGTGGAGGAGCCCGGCTTTCTTCTTCGTCGCCGCCACCGTCTGGGGGTCTTGTTCCGACTTCGGGGGTCTCTTCTGTTCTTCTTGCCGGTGGCCGGGGCTTCTGTTGCCATCGCTGTCGTCGCCGCCGCTGCCTTCTGCTTCTTGTTCTTCTTTCTTCATCTGATGTTGACACAACGCTCTCTCTGGCCTTAATTGCAGAGACACGCTGTGATGTGACTTATATAGGGACAAGGGGCGGGTCACATGTTCATGTCACATGGTGACCCGCCCCATATGATGTCACAGTCCCGGAGGATGCTGGCAGAAGGTGGCAGCGGCGGCGCCGTCGACGACAGCGACGGCAACAGAAGCCCCGGCCACCGGCAAGAAGAACAGAAGAGACCCCCGAAGTCAGAACAAGACCCCCAGACGGGGGTGGCGACGAAGAAGAAAGCCGGGCTTCTCCGCTAGTGAAAGAGCTAGTAAAAGAGCCGAAGATAGCGGAGGAGTCCGGTGAGAAGACCCCCCAAAAAGGAAGAAGACCCCCAGAGCTGTGCAATAAAGAATTTTAAAAAATGGTGTCGTTTTTTTTTTTTATTTACACTTTTTTCCTTAGGTGAATGGTAGGGGTACCTCGTACCCCATACCCCATACCATACCATACCCCATATTCACATAGGGTGGGTGGCCGGTATCTGGGGGCCCCCTTATTAAAGGGGGCTCCCGGATTCTAATAAGCCCTCCGCCCGCAGACCCCGACAACCAACGGCCAGGGTTGTTGGGAAGAGGTCTTTGTCCTCATCAACATGGGGACAAGGTGCTTTGGGGTGGGGGGGGCCGCAGGGCCCCCCTTTCCCCAGGGCACCCCCCCCCATGTTGAGGGAACGCGGCCTAGTATGGCTCAGGAGGGGGGGGGCGCTCGCTCGTCCCCACCCCCTTTCCTGACCGGCCGGGCTGCGTGCTCGGATAAGGGTCTGAGATGGATTTGGGGGGACCCCCACGACGTTTTTCCGGCGTAGGGATTCCCTTTAAATCCATACCAGGTGACGGGGCTAGCGCGGCGGCATTCACTGCCTTCGCTAGTCCCGTCTACCTGGAGTCACGTTCTAAATGAACGGACTTTCCTCCGTGTGTGGGCAAGTCCGTTCATTTCAAAAGTCCCGCGGACTTTGGCCAAAACTCTGGCGGATTGTCCACCGGAAAGGTCCGGGCGTGTGTGGGCAAGTCCACATGTTTGGAAAGTCTGACGGACCTCTGCTGGACTAGGTCCGGCGGACAATCCCACGGGAAAGTCAGAGCGTGTGTATGCCGCATTAGAGATGAGAATACAGAGGTAATAATACAGCGGTTTCGATTTTTACATAAACTATAAAATGGTGTATGTATAGGAGAAATTATGCATATGAGGTTTACAACCACCTTAAGAAAAAAATCTAAGTAACTGTAATTTCACTAATAGTCTGGTTTGAGAGTAATATGGATATTGCTATTGTTGAATTTTCTTTAATTTAGGTATTTATATGGCCTCAACAATGCAGTGCTTTACATACTGCTTTACATTCACATCAGTCCCAACCCTCAAGGAGCAGGGGTGGACTAAGCATGCAGGCACTTAGGCAGTGCCCGATGGCCCTGGGCCAGTAGGGGGCCCCAAAAGAGGTTCCTTAGAGCATATGGTGGCGCCGCCCCCTCGGAGTTTAGAATCAGTGTAGCCAATCATATGGCTCAGGGAGGGGTGGAAGGATCAGGAGACCCCCCCCTGCAGCCTCTGTCTCTTGTTCATTCATCTGCAGTGCAGCTGAGGCTACATAGAAAGGGAATGTGTCCTCAGTCCCTTGCTCTGTCTCAAAAGTGAGACTTCAGGGGTCTGTTTAGACCCCTGATATCTCACCAAAGCCACCCGCCCACCAACCGTGTTGTGAAAAAAATGTAAATAATTATTCAATTAAAATTAAAAAAAGTTGTAAAACTGTAAAAAATAAATCAGACATAAATTTCTAATCAGACTAAAAAGCCACATCCAATATATGGCATCATTTAGCCACACCCACTGTGTGCTGCAGGTCTCCATCTCCCTGGTAAGGGCGCCAGTGCATTACTTTTCCCAGGGACCCATGATGCTGTTAAGGGTGTATAAATGTGTCCCTTGCGCTACTGAGAGTATTCAGGTGGTCAACAATGAACAGTATAGTGATGCTGTTAAAGAGGACGTAAACCCTCTTAACAAAAACGAAAAAAAAATAAAAAACCTGCAAGACAAAAGGCATAATTAGCTTGTATGCATAGCATACTAGCTAATTATGTATCACTTACCTGAGATCGAAGCCTCGGCATCGGTCCTCTTCTCCCCTCCAACCGCCGACATCTTCTCCCCGAGTGACTTCCGGGTATCGCGGTTCCGGTGCTGTGATTTGCCGGAGCTGCGATGACGTCACGCGCATGCGCACGAGAGCAGCATATAACAACTGAAGCATCAGCATATAGCGCTGTTGCTTCAGTTGTCGCTAGTGCGCATGTGCCGCATGACGTCGGCACATGCAAATACAGGTATATCTCCTAAACTGTGCAGGTTTAGGAGACATCCCTGTTAGCTACAGGTAAGCCTTAATATAGGCTTACCTGTAAGCTAAAGTTGTAAAAGAGGGTTTACTTCCTCTTTAAGGGGACTGGCCGTGAGAGGCTCCAGGCAAAGCATAAAGTCTCCTGCCACTCTGTATGTTGCCAAGCCTTCGCGCTGGCCTGCTGCACTAATGTTGCATCAAAGATGACTGCCACATAGCGGCCATCTTTAAACCTGGGAGCCCTATAATCCCCATGAGTTGCCAGTCCAGTCAAGGAGCTTATATTCTTATATCCCAATCACATATGCTAGAGCCCATTTAGACAGGCGCCGTTTAACCCCTAGCAGCATGTCTTTGCAGTGTGGGAGGATACCAGAGTACCTAGAGGAAATCCGCACAGGCAGAACATGCAAACTTCATGCAGTTAAGCCGGCCTTAGATGGTTTGAATCTCGGCCGCTTAAGCAGATTTAAACCATTTAATGGGCAGGCCAGGGGCGGTGCGTCCATAAAGGGCGCAGGAGCGCCGCCCCCCCTCTCCTGTCACTCTCTATATACCATAGATAGATTCATGCATTGCATGAATCTATCTATGGTCACTGCTGACACCCCCTATTCAGGTGTCCGGCCCCTTTTCGGTCACCGGGCGCCTGAATTACAGCAGTGGGGGTGTTTTTTGGAAACACCTGACTAGCGCCGTAGGCGCTAATAGGCGTCCAAAAAGGTGACAAGCGGGCGCAACGCTGTGCGTTCCTTGTCCCTCAGCATTCATGTTAGCAAACCGAAGGAATTCGGTTTGCTAACATTGTACGGCCCCTTAGCCAATCAGGAGCACAGGTCTGTGTGACCTGTGCCCTGATTGGCTGAAACGACAGGCGCTGTGATTGGGCGCCTATCAGGCGTCCAATCATAGCAGAGGACGAGAGGATGAGAGGAGGAGCGGGCAGGAGAGGAAATGGAGGACACGATGCCGCCGTCATCCGAGACAAGGTAAGTGCAGGGGGGGGGGGGGGGGGGGGGGGGGGGCACAGTGGCAGCTTCTTTGCAGTGACTGTTTTATGGCAAAGTGGCTGTGTATTTACTGCAAAGTGGCTGTGTATTTACTGCAAAGTGGCTGTATATTTACTGCAAAGTGGCTGTGTATTTACTGCAAAGTGGCTGTATATTTACTGCAAAGTGGCTGTATATTTACTGCAAAGTGGCTGTGTATTTACTGCAAAGTGGCTGTGTATTTACTGCAAAGTGGCTGTGTATTTACTGCAAAGTGGCTGTGTATTTACTGCAAAGTGGCTGTGTATTTACTGCAAAGTGGCTGTGTATTTACTGCAAAGTGGCTGTATATTTACTGCAAAGTGGCTGTGTATTTACTGCAAAGTGGCTGTATATTTACTGCAAAGTGGCTGTGTATTTACTGCAAAGTGGCTGCGTATTTACTGCAAAGTGGCTGTGTATTTACTGCAAAGTGGCTGTGTATTTACTGCAAAGTGGCTGTGTATTTACTGCAAAGTGGCTGTGTATTTACTGCAAAGTGGCTGCGTATTTACTGCAAAGTGGCTGTATATTTACTGCAAAGTGGCTGTGTATTTACTGCAAAGTGGCTGCGTATTTACTGCAAAGTGGCTGTGTATTTACTGCAAAGTGGCTGTGTATTTACTGCAAAGTGGCTGCGTATTTACTGCAAAGTGGCTGCGTATTTACTGCAAAGTGGCTGTATATTTACTGCAAAGTGTCTGTGTATTTACTGCAAAGTGGCTGCGTATTTACTGCAAAGTGGCTGCGTATTTACGGCAAAGTGGCTGCGTTTTTACGGGCAAAGTGGCTGCGTTTTTACGGGCACAGTGGCTGCGTTTTTACGGGCACAGTGGCTGTGTTTTTACGGGCACAGTGGCTGCGTTTTGATGGGCACAGATGGGCTGCATTTGCTGGGCTTTTTTTTTCAGAATTTTTTCAGTTTATTTGCGCCCCCCCAAAAATTTTGAGCACCAGCCGCCACTGGGGCAGGCTAACTGTATCCAAGTCGATTCATAGATCGATTTGGGTACAGCCAGCATGTTGGATTTTTACATGTGATTTTTGCCAGTAGCTCCCCCCTACCCCCAGTGGGAGAATACAATAGCTCCGCGGGAGGGATTCCCCTTGCAAAACTGACTGTGTTGATGGGGGCATCAAGTGATTTTCATCATTTGCATCATCAATTGCATCATCTATGGCCGGCTTTAGTGTCCTGGCCAGGATTTGAACTAGCTGCATGCTTGTTCCAAGTCAGGAACTTAGGAGATATTGAATTCTGGCATATCATACTTGGTATGACAGCTAGCATTTTCAGGTCAGCAGTCACCTCTTTCATATTTTTCTCAGCATAGGAGTTCCTCTAAATATATTTGAGTTTGCATACAGTTCTAGATCATTTATGGGAGAAATGCACTAGAAGCTCAACAGAACACAATTTAGTTTGCTTTTTCGGAAGAACAATAAACTATTTTTTTAACACCCTGTTGTGTGAACATACAGAAATTGCAGTGGCTATTCACTGAAAATAGACTGCAGGGGTAAGTTGCGCAGATCCCCAGTGGAGCAGACTTTAGAAAAGGTCTACCCGTGAGAAACCCTAGAAGAGACTGTTAAATAATAATAGATCTGGTATGAATTCCAAAAGAAGCAGCTGAAGGTTTATTGCCTGCGTGTTGTTAAACCTGATAAAATATTAAAAACACATGTCCTGACTTTCATCAGCATGCAGATTACACTAGGTAGTGTTTCCTGAGAATGTGCACTACATGCCAAAAGGGAATGCAGCTCACCATGTCTGCGTGTGTCTAAAAACACCACCAACATTTCGCGTGACATCGTAAGAAGGCTAGCACAATGATACATTTACTCTTAGGCTGCGTACACAAGAGCAGATTTTCCGTCAGAAAAATCTTGGATGTTTTTTCCGACGGAATTCCGCTTAAGCTTGGCTTGCATACACAGGGTCACACAAAAGTTCCCTGAACTTTTGACCGTCAAGAACTGGGTGACGTACAACACTATGACGAGCCGAGAAAATGAAGTTCAATGCTTCCGAGCATGCGTCGAATTGTTTCCGAGCATGCGTAGGAATTTTGTGTGTCGGAATTGGTACAGGCGATCATAATTTCCGATCTGAACTTTTTCCGACCGAAAAATTAGAGAACCTGCTCTCAATCTTTTGCTGGCGGGGAATTCGGCCAGCAAAAGTCCGATGGAGCATACACACGGTCGCATTTTCCGACCAAAAGCTCTCATCGGTCTTTTGCTGGCCGAATCTCTGATCGTGTGTACGGGGCATAAGGCCTGTTTCATACAGGCTTCCACTTATAAGTATAAAGCCCCATACACACGCTCGGATTATCCGAGGACCAGGTCCGTCGGATCATGTCCGTCGTACTTTGTCCGATGTTGGTTTTGCGTACACACGGTCGGACAAAGTTGTCGGAAAATCCGATCATTCTGAACGTGGTGACGTTTGTTGCCTACGACGGGACTACGTCGAGGCTAGTAGCCAATAGCTTTGGTCTTGTAATGTGATCTGAGCATGCGTAGCACTTTGTCCGTCGGAATTCGCTACACACGATCGGATTTGGTGTGATCGGACTTTGTTGTCAAAAAATCTATCCAGCAGGAGATAGGACTTTGTCCGTCGGACAATCCGATGGAAACTGTCCGATGGTGCCTACACACGGTCGGAATTTCCGACAACATTGTCTGATAGGACAGAATTCATTGGAAAATCCGACCGTGTGTATGGGGCTTTAGAGCAGTGTGTACAACTAGCTTTGACTAAGCATTTGCAGAGCTTTCAGCAAGCTTTGTTAATGCTTTTTTTTACCATTGAGCTTTAAAGTGGTTGTATAGTCAAAAAATGTACTTTTACCTACAGGTAAGCCTATATTAAGGCTTACCTGTAGATAAAAAAAAAAAATCTCCTAAACCTGTACGGTTTAGGAGATATTCCTCGTGCAATGCGCCGCTAACTGCAGCGGCGCATGCGCACGGGGGATTCTCGGCTGAAAGGCCGGCAGAATCTGAACCTTGCCGGGAAGTAGTCTCCCGTGCGTATGCGTGGGAGTGAGGACATCGCGGCTCCAGCCACTCACATCGCTGGAGTCGCGATACCCGGAAGACACGCAGAGGCAACATGTCAGCTACCTCGGCGTGGACCAGGTAAGTTACAGACGCCTCGTTCTAAGGTAAGTATTTCAGAATGAGCTAGTATGCGGTGCATACTAGCTCATTATGCCTTTTCCCTTACAGGTGTATAAAAAAATAAAAAAACAAGCTGCTAGCAGCTTGTGAGAAACAATGTAAAAAGAAGAATTGAAATAAAAAACATTTTCAAGCACTACCATCCCCCCCATACTCATGTTTGATAAACAGCTGTGCATATATTGTGCAACATAAAATATTGCAACAACCACCATTTTATTCTCCAGGACCTGTTTACATATATGTGAAACATTTTAAAAATGGCCCCAGATGGCAAGTGGTTAAAATTACGATGCCCCAGGCTCCATGAGTTCAGCAGGGGGCCCAGACCATGTACCTTTGGGTAATCCCAAAGCTGTGGCTCCGAGCCATTCATTTACAGTTCCATGTGCCCCATCAGTTCAGGGGCAGAAACAGTGAGGTAGCTATGTACTCATTTTTGGGAGCAGTAATCCTCTGTGCCCTGGCCCCTGACAATTAAATTCAAATGCTGGCCTCTTCTAAATCCATCCACCAGGGCAGGCAGGAACTGTTATTTATTTGTCGGGAGCCACAGCACAGATTACTTTGCCTGATCCCGAAAATTAGTAAATAGTCCCCTGTCTATCCCCGGCCCCTGCTGTTGAATTGATGAGGCCCGGGGAACTTCTATTTTATTGCTGGGAACCATAGCTGGTAGGATACTGTTGGGGGAGGTGAGTGCTTTCCTGTCCCAGCCTATTCCCTTTTTTATGTGTAGCGGGGTCGTACCCCTTTTAGGGGAAGAAACTACATCCCCCATAATCCCCCAGGCTCCCCGGCTGCTTGTTTCCGCCCGAGAGGCTGCTGGGGGAGGTTATAAAAAGGAAGAGCGGAGACCGCCTCTTCCTCTTGGGACACTTCCTCTTCTGAGGCCTGACAGGAAGAGCTGAGAGACTGAAAATAGATGAAAAAAAAATGTGCCTGGGCAAAGGTGAAGCTGCAGAATGACTACTGAAGTGCTAGATCACTCACAATGTCCGATGAATAAGCTTGCCTGGGGAGTATAAAAGTTCACTTTAAAAAAAAGACGATAAAAAGAAAAAAAAAAAAAAAAAAAAACCTACACACATTCACCTCTACTAGGGTTGTGAAAGTTTCTCTTTGTAGGAAATACCAGATGTATACATAACTCAAGATGTTATATATATATATATATATATATATATATATCATTTTAAACTTTTTTTTTTTATAACTTTTCTTTAATTACATCCTGGTGTCCATTGATAGGCAAATATCATACATTACAGGAGTCTACAAGAGGGGTGTCCACAGCTAAGCACACCCTCTTGCCTGGATGCCTGACCTAAGGGCCGGTTCACAACAGGCATCGCACATGTTCCTGTTAGATTCACATGTGGTACGATTTAATTGTTCGGCCAGCCTGCAGCTCTCATCGCTCTATTTCAGACTCGTAGCTATATTGCAAGTATGGGTGGATATTTGCCATACTTTTGTTCCCCCCCCCCCCCTCCCCTCTTATATTGAGGTTGATTATTAATGTGTACAACTCATGAATTATAGATAGAAATCAAGCATCTGCTACTGATGAGTGGAGGTCATCCACAAAACGCGTCGAGCTATATTGATGCCATTATCATGTTTACAGTCAGGATCATTCCATCAATTTTATTCTGTTTTCTTGCAATATGTTGTAACAATCATGCTTTTATATATGTATTGTTTTGATACATGGGTTATGTGTCTGAAATTATTATGCTTTATTGTGATGATGAGGTTTTGGTTGTACAGATCATATATGGAATACATTTTTATTCTATTATACTCTATGTGTATTGTATTGAAATTTAGTAATTACAGCTAAATAACGAACTGGTCAGACATAATTTGCATCATGGTCGTCCCCCCCCCCACAGCTGTATGCTTCAAAGTCCAAAACCTCCTTTCTTCAGTGCTGTGTCATGAGCCCATTCATTTTGCACAATAAAAAAAAAAAAAAAAAAAAAAAAAAAAAAAAAAAAGCACTGCAACTGGGTCACAAACTACTTGTGCACAATGTATTTGTAATCTGCATTTGGGGTGTCACATTGATACCAGCTGCAAATTGGTTTGAAAAAGGAGCGACTGGGCATGCTCCGAAACGTGCAACCACCCACTCTGACGTCACTTCCGGCTGCCTAGATTCCATGCCGGTCCTGACATCACAGCCCTTCATCTTGGATCAGAGCAACAGCATTTACCACCACTGGAACTTCCACCTGCAGCTCCCTTTACTCCCAGGAGGCATCCCGCTGGACTTTTTGGATTGATCAATAGGCCTTTTCTTTCACTCCCATCTTGTAAGTGTTTTTAACCCTTCCCCGTCATTAAAAGCGTTTTGTTACTGCACTTTCTGCTTTGTTTGTCCTATAGAGAGTGTGCTTCCCTCTTCTGAAGTGCTGCTGTGGTGCAATCAATCACTTTTCAAGAGCCAGTCATGTACCGTTTGTTAAAGTCTCCTTGCTATCCAGAGCCCCCTATTCTCCACACTCCTTGACCTGCTGCAGATTGCAATTGCTTTTTTTTTCCTCCCTTTTGCAATTTTGAATACGGTGCAGGAAATGCACACAGAACACGGCACTGGCATGAACGGGCACTAAGGGCAGATGGATTTCAGGAAGTAAATGCTACATGAATCTGCCTAAATCAAGATGGCGAGTGTTTTTCAAAGTGATTCCTCAACAAAATAATAACATAGAGACATGGAAGGATGGAGAAGTTTGCTTAGAATATTAACAATAATTAACTAGCATTGTTGGTTTGTGGTGCCCAGATGCAGTGTAGTTCCTCTTTTAATTTCCAGAGAAAGACGAAGAATGATTAACACATAAGTGAAAAATGTCACAGCCCCATAGAATGGGATGAATACAAGGCCATGCAGCCTCAGCACTGCCTCGTTCCCAAATGTTAAGAGCACGTCAGCCAAAAATATGTGAAGAATGCAGAAAGAGGACGCTGAATACTACCTGCAGATAAAGTGGCAACTCAACCCTTTCTGTTAGGAAGCTTTTTATTAGAAAGTTGCAACAAAGAAGCTTCACTGATATGTTCCTAGCAAAGACGCACACAGCTGCTCAGATCAGGGCAGCTCACCAGCACCCCTGACAAATTAGTACGAGCAGCTATGTCCATGCGGCCTCTTCAACCCAATACTTCCATGTGCTGTCCGTCTGAAGGACCTGGTGGCTAAAGCCGCCTAAAAACAGGACAGCCCCTTCACAGTCCACAAGCCTCAGCATCTGTGTGAATAAGGCCTACAACCAAAACAGCTGCCCGTTGCCTACTGTGCCCTCCACTTTATTTAAAATAAAAATACAAATTTTTTTTTAAAAGAAAAAAAGAAAAAGAAAAAAAAACGGCCTAAGGTTAGAACATGGGATATACAAAACATACAAAAAGGTTAGTGAAGGGTTAGGCCAGTTGCTGTGCAGGGATTGACCAAAGTTTTATAAAAAGTCTGCATCTCCTCTGTTGGTTTAGTGGTAGGCTGCAATTTATTCACATAGCGTGGAAGATCTTGGGAGCTTAGGCTGGCCATAGTTTTTTTTTTTCCCCTACAGATCCCTCCATACAGGAATCCTCTCCATTGGGACACTGCATTCTAACAGTGAGGACTCTTTGCTGTCAGAATAAAGCAGCTGCAGCCAATGGACTGCAGTTACTGGTCAAGAAAATTATTCCATATCTCATTCCTTGGGGACTACTGTGGAAGCCGATAATCACTGTAGTATTCAGCTCTACTACAATAATCGCAACTAGCTTCCGAGTCCCGTGCCATGTGCATACTGACCACAGGGGGTTGCTTGCTTGACACTGCTGCCCATCACAGAACACCTTATACTGTCTCAAGGGATAAAAGGGAGCTCCCCGATTGGATGAGTTGGAGGTCAATGCAGCTCTACTGGTCTAATCAGAGAAAACCTTAGAGCCCTTTCACACCACGCCACCTAGGGCGTCAGCGGTAAAGCAGCGCTATTTTTTAGTGTCGCTTTAGCTGCGCTATTCTGCCGCTAGCGGGGCAGTATTAACCCCCGCTAGTGGACGAAAAGGGGTTAAATTCGCCTGCAAAACGCTGCCGGAGCGGTGTTTTGCCAGCGGTATCGCAGCGCTGCCCCACTGATTTCAATGGGGAGCAGCGGTGGAGAAGCATTGAGTTCACCGCTCCAAAGAAGCTGCTGGCAGGACTTTTTCTGGCGGCCTGCCAGCGCACCACTCCAGTGTGAAAGCCCTCGAGCTTTCAAACTGGAGTGCATAGAGCAGCCGTTTTGGGGCGTTTTGCAGGCGCCATTTTTAACGCTATAGCGCCTGCAAAACGCTACAGTGTGAAAGGGGTCTTACAACCTATGAAAAAAAAAAAAAAAAGCAAGGCATTCTGTGGATGGCAGCAGTGCCAAGCAAGCAACCCACTTATAGCAGCAATAATGGTAGTAGTGCCAACCAATAAAGGGATTGACAGCTTCCACAGCAGCCCCTTTAGGTATGCAATTTCCATACAGCACTTAGGCCGGCCCTACACAAAGCAAATGTCTCTTTCCTGCAATCACGGGCTACAGGAAAAAAAAAAAAATTCTCAATTCCCCCCCCCCCCATCAACACAGACCATGTTGATGTGGGCATCCCTCCTGCTGGGTCATTGTCTTCTCCTGGCAAGGGCAGGTGGGGGAAGCCATCCCTGCCAGGAGAAGACAGCGATTATCGCTAGTGCCCATCTCAGCCAGTAGCGATAATCGCAAGAGAATCCAGCAGGCTGGTTGTACCAAAGTTGATCAACTTGGTACATTCAGTCTGCTCATTAACGATTAAAATCTCATCCGGTTCCTGCTGAGCCAGCTGAGATTTGAACAGTGTATGGCCAGCCTTACTGGTCCAGTGCAACTATGCAATCAGGATGATATGTGAAGTTCAGCTTTAAAGTGCATGTCTGAGGGGGGAATAAAAAATAAAAATGCCATCTTTGCAATACATGCACATTTCCATGTTTGTGGGTGCAGAAAGATACCAGTAGATCCTGCCAGAAATGCATTTATCTCCCAACTTTTTCTTGTGGGCCAACAACGATGCCTATGCTGCACTAAAAATTCCAAAACAGTGTTGTCAGCCCTGCTCAAGTTCTCTCCTGCTGGACTTCAGATTACCTTCCCTTCGCATCAGCTCTAAGGCTTGGCTTCCACTATTGCAACCCCCCCCCCCCCCAAAGTCACGCAGCTTGAAGCAATGCCTGTGTATTCTTGAGGTCGCATAAAAAGTAGTGCAGGGACTACTTTGAAGTCGCACAGATGTGAACGGTACTCATTGGAAATCATGATGTACGACTTGTCATGCGACTTTCAGTCCCAAGTCACATGAAAAGTCGCACTAGTGGAAACCGAGCCTTAAACATAGAAAATGTTCCCCTCTTGCTGGTGATCTCAACTTTTATAAGCATCTTTATTCCTTACATGATAGCAGAGAAAAGAAAGAATCAAGGACAACAACAACTACGTTATTGTGTCAACTGTATATCTATAGGGAGAAGAAGCACATCACAATATGGAGCCGCAGCTGCACCAAAAGCTTTGACTCCATTTTTGCCATCAGTACAAAAAAATAAAATTAAAAAAAATAAATAAATATGTTCAGTGCAATATTTTATAAAATTATATATATATATATATATATATATATAATATATATATATATTACACACACACACACACACACACACACACACACACATATACACACACTTTTAGATTAATAAAAAAATAAAAAATAAATAAAACCCAAGCATGTGTGAGTAATCCCTACCACCGCTGCAAGCAGTGTCTAAATGAATCACCCTTTACCTACCTAGTGTCAGTTATTTTACAATTCTCTAAATTCCAGGTGTTAGGGAAAACCCAGCCAAACAAGAACAGCAAATCATTTAATAAGCAGCTCTATTGTCACGTCTAATTTCTGCCTTATATTTTCTTTTGCTTATCAGATTTATTGTCATCACGCTAAACGCCTGCTTTAACATGAAGCAGGTCTTCAAAAAGTAGGGGAAATACCGTACATTTTCCAAACTGGAGTCACAAGACTGGTTTGTAAGTAACAAGACTGTGCAAAGGTGCATGTAAACCACCCATTTTATGTATTGCAATCTGCCAGGGGTAAGAAATGGTGGCTGCATTAGTTTTCTTTTCCGGCATTCACCCCCCGCCCTTTTTTAAATTTCTCTGGGTTAATCCGGCAAATAAACGCTTCCTGTCACTAATTTCTCCATGATATCTTCAAACATGTCTGCCTTTGTTCATTTCCATTACATAGTGTTGATGGGATTAGTAGTTTACACAATGGAGATAACATTGTTTGTGCTTTTTCAGCTCACAGGAAGTGACAAGGACACAGCATTTATGGCAAGATCAAGAGGTATTTTCTTTACTTACAAAAAAATGTTCTTATCCTAAGAAAAGAAATCCATCGATCCTTTCACACGGCCATCCGTAAACAGATACCTCGCTGAATTCAAATGAATGTCATCATTTTGGTTTTGTTTTATGCATTTTGCAAGCAGACCTTTGTGGACTTGTGTTGCATCTATTGGCGGCCAGATGAAAACAGATAATCATCCATTTACATCAGTCTACCTCCAAAATCGGTCACGTTAAGGTTCCGAAAAATGGGTTTTTAATTTATTTTTT
This sequence comes from Lithobates sylvaticus, assembly GCA_028564925.1. Lineage (NCBI taxonomy): Eukaryota > Metazoa > Chordata > Amphibia > Anura > Ranidae > Lithobates > Lithobates sylvaticus. Next base: position 161,281,991 of record CM053034.1, on the reverse strand, counting down.
CCCAGACCTGCACAGACTTGTTGGTAAGTGAATGTAAAGGGACAGGTGCACTTGATCAGAAAGCCTGGGTGAGAGGACCCTAATGCAACAAATCACATCTAAAGACTGGTAATCCACAATATGAAATACAATTAATTTTTTCTCTTGGGGAGAGGGGGGGGGGGGGTTAAATACATTTAAAGTAGAAGTTTACCTTTCATAACATGTTACACCCATATTCAAGGTGTAACATCTTACGAACGGACCACACCTCCCCCCCCCCGGTTTGATCCCATACATTTTTTGGATGGCTTCGTCAGCCCAGCCGCGTCACTCATTCAGTGTTCTGTAAATGGAAATCTGCAAGGTCTAACAGGCTTCTTTCTGTTAGAAACCCTATACAGCCAAGCCGACAGGCCCCCACCCCCCCCCCCCCAACCGCCCCCCCCCACCCCCCCCAAATTAAAATATATTTCGATGCTTCAGTACAAAACAGTCATTGTGTTCGTTCAAGAGAGGAAGGGGCTGGTAAATGTGACATTTACCGGACCCTTCACCCACTTACATCCTGAAGGATCCTATTGTGTGCTTGCAGCTGCCGACGCATTGTGGAGGTGGGGGCACACAGGGGTGCCTGGGTGGCAGGGAAAACGTAAGGTGCACAGGGAGGGTGGTGGGTGTGGTGCGATTACTGGAACCAATCGCCTCTATGGCATTCTCTGCAGCAGCTGAAAGCCAGCTAGAGAGGAGAAGCCAGCTTTCAGCTGCAGCAGAGAGTCATGCAGGGGGATTGGCTCCAGTAATTTCCCCCCGCTGTGCCGATTACCCTCCCTGCCCACATTTTATGATTCACCCAGCTGCCTGGGCCCCGTACAGGAGGGCTGGTGGTACCCCTTTATCTGCGGCCTTAAGAGCGGGCATTGAATCACTAGAGGGCACTTTAAAAAAGGCAAGTATGCCATAATGTGTAAGTACTTTCACAACTTTGCAAAAGACCACCCACTACAGAAGCAAAATTCTGCTTCAAGAACCAACCTTTTGCAAGAAATTCAGTAGATCCAACACACTGATACGGATTTAACAAAATGACAGGCAACTCCACAGACTCTTCTCAGGGGTGAATGCACAACCATTGCTAGGAATTCCATTAGTAAACCAGACAGAGGTGGAGGTGTTGCAATAACCGTTCTGAGTCATATCCCTGGGCATCCCCCTCTTACTAAGTGTTTATAAATCCCACTAACTGACTTATTTTCTTTGGCGTGTCCGGAAATGAAAACTTCTCCATGTACTTGAGTAAGAAAGGCAGCACTTTAGATTAGCGTACCTGCCAAATTCAGCAAAAGCTCAACTTCTAGCTAATAGTTAGAGGAATTACATACATGGGAGCTGCTTTACCTGCCAAAGGATTTTAATTGCTGTCCATCCAGTTCTGAGAGTTACACAGCTTTGGCACACAGCCCTGTCTGGCCTGACAGGAGACCAAATTTGTCTCTGCTGCAGCTAAAGCTGGTCATACACAGATAGAATTTCAGGTTGGTTCAGCAGGGACCGGACATCACTGCATCAAAAGGGACGATGGACGGGGCCATGTACCATGAAATCTTGGGTGAGAACCTCCTTCACTCAACCAGGGCATTGAAAATAAGTCATGGATGGGTATTCCAGCATGGCAATGACCCAAAACACATGGCCAAAGCAATAAAGGAGTGGCTCAAGAAAAAGCTAATTAAGGTCCTGGAGTGTCCTAGCCAGTCTCCAGACCTTAATCCCCATAGAAAATAAGTGGAGGAAGCTGAAGGTTCAAGTTACCAAACGTCAGCTTTGAAATCTTAATGACTTGGAGAGGATCTGCAGGAGTGGGACAAAATCCCTCCTGAGAGGTGTGCAAAACTGGTGGCCAACTACAAGAAACGTCTGACCTCTGATTGCCAACGAGGGTTTTTCCACCAAGTACCAAGTTATGTTTGCGAAGGGATCAAATACTTGTTATAGCCGCTAGAAATAATCACCATGTCCAGGCGAACACAATGGCTCAACGGCAAGGATTCCCCCATCAACACCCGTGGTAGCGGGAAAGAAAACCACTCCATCTATAGCCGGCCTTAGCCTTGTTTCCACATCGGAGGTATGGCTTTTTCATGCAATTCTTCCATTAAGACCACTTCTTTTCAGGAAAACACACACACACACACACACACACACACAAAAGATATGCATCAAGATAAAAAGCCTTTTGTGTGCAGCAGCCCCCTTAATACGTTTGAGCCCACGAGTGTCTCGGCCATCCGAGACTCTCCCTCCTGATTGGTGCCATTGGTTCCCGCTGCTATCAAAGTCGGCTAGCCAATCAGCAGAGAGAGGGGACGGGGACAGGCTGCAGCTCTGTGTCTGAACGGACACAGGGAGTTGCGATTTGGCTCGGGTGCCCCCATAACAAGCCGCTTGTTGCAGGAACGCTCAACAGGAGGGAGGGGCCAGGAGCACAGAAGAGGCACCCGAGAAGAGGAGGATCTGGGCAGCTCTGTGCAAATCCACTGCACAGAGAAGGCAAGTATAACAGGTTTATTATAGAAAAAAAAAATTGACTTTACAATCACTTTAAGGCTGAAGTTTAGGTATGGCAACATTTACAGTTATATTGGTCCAGCTTGGACCAGCTTAAGTATGCATGAACCACACCTTTGGGATCCCTGTGGAAACTGAAAATCACTGTAGTAAGCACCACAAATACAGCGATCTCTATAAGCTTCCAGGTCCTGTGCCGAGCAGCTAACCTGCTGCATTGTGAACGTGGGATCTCGCTTGATCAGCATGGGCACCATTCAGGAAAAGAAAAAAAAAGCATTTTCTCAATGAATGCTACAGTTTATCTGATTGGATGAGGTGGAGAGGCTCGGTGGTGACATCACGATCTCCACCTTGTCCAATCAGAAAAATCTTTGCTTTAATTGAGGAAATGTAGCAAGGCTGCTAATAAGCACATGACCCATAAGCTAGTTGAGATCACTGTAGTAGCAGCAACTGTCACTGGGACACCACAGGTATCGGACATATACACTTAATCTAGTCCAAGCTGAACCAAAGTTAAAAGTTTACCTCTAACATGTTACACTTTAAAAATGGTAACAGATTACTGTAATGCACCTGAACGCACCCATCCCCCACTGTAACAGTGGGTGGGGATCTTCTCCCTGCAACTGCTGTCACAACTTACAAACAGCACGGCTGTGCGGGGCTCCACCCATGCACCCCCGTCATTCATTCATAGAGTTCTGTGGATCAATAAATTACAAGTACTGTCTCCCTCCACAGCAGGCAGCTTGTAGTTTTCAATGAACTGCAAGGGCACTGGTGAGCGTGCTTGTAGTTCATGCACACTTCCAGCAATTGTCTGTCTGTACAGGAGGCAAGGGCAGACGGCTGTACCGAGTCTGCAGGAGCCTGGCATTGCACCCGCAATCTGCTGAACTGCAATGCTTTACAGGCTGCAGTGTAGAAAAGAAAAAAAAAAAATGGAACATGATGTGCATTTTTGTTTTTGTTTTTTCACAAAACTTGAACTTATTCTTTAATTAGGTTTGCTGAAAAATAAACTTCAGCTTTAAAAATGACTCCAGATCTGCTACCTGAAAGGAATCCGATATATTAGACCGATTTTTTATATGCCTAGCGCATGTGCATTACAGGAAAAACACATTCACAATTACAGTTATGTCCATTCAAGAAAGAATTTCTATCTTGCGCCTTTTTTCTCATTGCCAATTTGACACTACTAACCATTAGAAAATCAAAAAGGAACATTCCAAAAAAAAAAAAAAAATGAACAAAATTCTTCTTAGGTTTGGCCAGTTTAACTCCTATTCATTTACTTAAAAAGGGGTTGTAAAGGTTCGTGTTTTTTCACCCTAATGCATTCTATGCGTCGGGGCCCAAGTCCGGCATTCGAGTCTGTAGACACAAATGCTGGACTCAGGAACACGCCGGCAAGGTAACCCCTCCGGGAGAGCGCTTCTCCCAGGGGGTTATCTGATGTGTGGAGGAGTCGCAAGAGCCACCGGGGGACCCCAGAAGAAGAGATTGGGGGCCACAATGTGCAAAATGAGCTGCACAGCAGAGGCAAGTACCGTATTTATCGGCGTTTAACACGCACTTTTTCCCCCTTAAAATCGGGGGAAGGTCGTGGGTGCGTGTTATACGCCGATACCCAAAAAAAAAAAAAAAAGACAAAAATCGGTTGCGGCGCCGAAAAATGGCGACCGCGGCCAAAAAAGGCCGGAAAAAGCCGAAGCGCGGCCGAAAAAAGACCGAAGCCGGCTGTTCAGCTCCGCTCGTAGTCCCGCCTCCCTGCGCTCGCTCCCGAAAAACAGCAGGGAGGCGGGACTCCGAGCGGAGCTGAACAGTCGGCTCGGTCTTTTTCGGCCGCACTTCGGCCTTTTTCGGCCGCGCATGCGCGGTATTTCTCGCGGCGGGAAATTTAAACGATGGCGAACTGCAAATGACACTAGCAAGCTGCAAATGACGCCGGGCAAGCTGCAAATGACGCCGGGCAATCTACAAATGACGCTGGGCAGGTTGCAAATGACGCCGGGCAGGCTGCAAATGACGCTGGGCAAGCTGCAAATGACGCCGGGCAAGCTGCAAATGACGCCGGGCAAGCTGCAAATGACGCTGGGCAGGTTGCAAATGACGCTGGGCAAGCTGCAAATGACGCTTAAATGTAAGTTTTTTTTTTTTCCCTAAACTTCTCTCCTAAAACTTTTTTTCCTTAAAATTCCCTCCTAAACTTGGGGTGCGTGTTATACGCCGATAAATACGGTATATGTTATTTAAAAAAATAAAAAATAAAAAACACAAACAAAACATTACAATCACTTTAAGCTTCAGGAAAAGGGTGTCTGTGTAGCTTTAGATAACCAAGGTTCTGCAAAGAGTAGCATGAGGAGTCTTGTGTTTTATTTTTTTGCCTGGATGGAGCAGACAGACAACCTGAGGAGCCTTTATCGCCTCTCAGCTGCAATGGTTTTGTAATCTTGTTGTAAGGGGCTCACTGCCTGACAGCCAGCCAATGAGACCTGCTAACAGGGTTGCCACCCGTTAGTAATTTTACTGACAGTTTTTAAAAATCAGGGGCTGATAATTTGTCTTGATATGTTGACTGAAGTGTAAACCAGGCAAATGACTTGTTATGGGTATTGTCAGTGTTTCCATATTGTGTTTATACTGTTTATTTATAGCGAAGTTTTTAAAGTGGGAGTAAAGTCAATTTTTTTTACTTGTACCTACAGGTAAGCCTATAATAAAGGCTCATCTGTAGGTACACTGAATAGGAGTTAATTTCGTCACCTAAAATACCATTTTAGGCCACTAAAACAATTCAGATGACTAAAATATGGGACTAAAACGAAATTGAAATTAGGACTTCAAAAATTAAAAACACTGCACGACCACATAAGAATAAGCATGGGGCATTTACTAAGCAAGCAAAAAAAAAAAAGGAAAAAGAAAAAAATAAGAAAAAAGAAGGTTTATTTTTTCTTAAAGCGGAGTTCCACTCAAAAATTTAACTTCCGCTTTAAGGCTGCTTTCACACTGGAGCGGTGGGGGGCGCTGGCGGTAAAGCGGCGCTATATTTAGCGCCGCTTTACCGGCGTTTTAGCGGCGTTTTAGCGGCGCATTGCGGCCGCTCGCGGGGTGTTTTTACCCCCCGCGAGCGGCCGAAAAAGGGTCAATACCGCCCGCAAACCGCCGCTGCAGTGGCGTTTTGCGGGCGGGTTCGGCGCGCTCCCCCATTGTTTTCAATGGGACCGGGCGCTATAGGAGCGGTAAATATACCGCTCCTATAGCGAGCCAAAGATGCGGCTTGCAGGACATTTTTGAGCGTCCTGCAAGTGCACCGCTTCAGTGTGAAAGCCCTCGGGCTTTCACACTGAAGGAACAGCAACAGCTGTTTCGGGTCGGTTTGCAGGCGCTATTCTTAGCGCAATAACGCCTGCAAACCGCCCCAGTGTGAAAGCAGCCTAAGGGAAGGTGACCCACTGCCATGCCACATTTGTCACTTTTTTGGGGGGGGGGGGGGCGGAAACCCTCTTTTTAGAGGGTTCCAGCTCCCACTTCCTCCCGGGGCACCGGTAGCAAGTTCACCTCACTCGGCAATCATCTGGGAAACGTCACAGGTCCCAGATGATTGCCCGGTCAGTCACAGCACGGCTTGTGCAGCGCGGTCCTGGCTGTGAAGCCACAGCCGGGCGCCCACAATGACAATGCCGGTGCTGCAGAGAACGGTGGGCGAGCAGGGCTTCAATCCCCCGCATCGCTGGACCCTGGGACAGGTAAGTATCCGATTTTTGTTTTTAAGCGGAATGCCGCTTTAATGTTGGTAATATATTTAGGTAATATGTGCAATGGCATTACAGCCAATAGAGTTTACTGATTTTTGTATATTTTCAAGTTGTACTTCTGCTTGTCAAAAAGCAAAATTTTTGTTATTAAGACGTTATATAATCACAACAATGGCTAAATCTGTGTCTGTAGTGCTTGTTCAAACCTTAATACCATAAATAACACGTTATTAGATTTTTACTCCAAGGAGTATATAATGTTTGGCAATTCTAAAGAAATATTGCATTCAAATTTAACTAAACCCATTAGAATTTAGTTGATTTTAGTCAACTAAAATACGTGTAAAACTAAAATGGCATTTTAAGCTGTCCATACACCTATAGATGATCTGCAGATTTTCTATGGTTAGATGAAAAAAAAGCAACAGATTTCGCCATGTTTCGCTAAACTGTGTGGATGGAGGAATCTCCCACTTTTTCCATCTAACCATAGAAAATCTGCACATAATCTATAGGTTTATGGCCAGCTTTAGGCCTAAAACTAAATCGAAATTTGACGTCAAAATTAACACTGCTGAATAGCTCCTAAACCTGCACGGTTTAGGAGAGATTTACACTGCATGCATCTGCAGACGTCACTGGCACATGCACTCTGAAGGGACAGCATACCCGTGCCGTGACTCAAGTAGGCATGCACAGAAGTGACGTCATCGTGGCGCCGCCGGAGGATGTGAACCTGGAAGAAAGGCCAAATGAAGATGGAAGTGCCTGCAGTGGTGAAAGTGCACCGCTGGAAGGCTTCGTTCTAAGGTATGCATTTCATAATCTGGTAGTATGTGATGCATACTAGCACATTATACAGTTGTCTTACAGGGTTAAAAAAATAATGTGGTTTACCACCGCTTTAATTGAAGTTATTTCATTTTTCAGGGTGTCAGTAAAAAAAAAAAGTGTGCTCCATGTTTTGACAGTAAAAAAATGCTGCGGGAGGTTGACAACACTGCCTGCTACTCTATTGATATTGCAAGCCGATTAAATAAAGCATGTGCCCGCTTTACAGTTGGATTACCAGAAACGTGGCAGCCCTGACGCAGGAACTAAAGTCAAAGGGGCTATGCCACGGGCCAATCTCCTAAACAAGTAACATCAATAAGGGGGCAGGATGTCTCCGTGGGCTGTCAGACATCCGGGCCCTTTACCATCAACCTGACTTTCTACAAGCACCAAAGAAACAAATAAAGATAGCGCCCTCTTCTGAGGTAAAAGGTTAAGATGGACTCTTTTCCAGGATAAAATGCAACAATCAAACACAAGTTTTAACTGCTGCCGTTCTACTAAAAAACACAAAAAAATATTAAACATCAAGAAAGCTAAAAAGGTCTACTCACACTGTAAAGTGATACACAAAACACTTCCATCCCGTCGGTCTTTCTAAAAAGTTATAAACTCTGCCTTGTATGTTGGTCCTTGTGAACAGAGGTCTCCTGGCGCTGTAGATGGACATTCGGGGGTCTAGATTGACAAACGGCCGCGGCGATTCCGTGTTAATCAATACGTTGTGTTTCAGTTCAAATGTGGAGGTGCCTCGCTCCTGACCTTGTTGTCCATTGCTATTAAAGCCGTCATAATGCGTGTTCATATTTTCATTCATCTCCACGGTGCTCTGTTTATTTTGGAGGTTCCGCTTGGAAGTTAAGATTCCAACTTTCCAGCTTCTTTGTGGTGAATTAGAAGGTGATGATGACATTGGGACAGGAAGAACTCTTTGCCAACAACTGTGACAAAAAAAAAAATAAAATGAAAAAAAAAATACTATATTTAGAAAACCCCCAGTTCTTCTTTTCCACCGGCGTCTGACATCTGGTTGGAGAACAAGAAGAAACAAAATCTGTTTAGTAACACACACACATACACAAGTCCTGAGGTCCTACCCACTTCAGCTCCCTCCTGATGACTCCCCTAGCATAGGAGTGGCCTACAATACAAGGTTAAGTGCAGGATTCCTTCCTCGGCATAGCGCTGTCAGATGTCTGCTAGGACTGTTGATTTTAAAGGTGCGAGTCCCAACGTTGCTTGTCTGGGAATGTCACCTTCCTGTTAACTTTCTCAGAACTTTTTACGGAACATAAAAAAAAGAGAGAGTCACTTAGCAAAAAACTGGAGCAGTTACTCCAACCAAATCAATCGATTACCCGATTGAGGGTTTGTGTAGCAGACGGGTATTGCGGTCTCAGGCTGCCTTTTGCATGCCAAGTGCTGCCCAAATGCACAACATAGCAAAAGACTGCATATGACCTGCACTTCAAAAACACATCTATATAGGACCTGCTGCGTTTAAAGGACTACAACGCAAAGCATGTCAAATGCAGCCTCCGAATGGTCACCCACACCACTAACGTAAATGCATTAGACATACGACCTAAACACACATTAAAAAAAAAAAAAACAACACGTATCTACACAAAGCCCAAGACCTACTTGTCACAATGGGAAACTGATGCATCAGATATCTTTTACAGCCAGCGATTCTGTGCAACATAACAATCATAGCAGCAGTTCAGCCGATTGATCGTTCTTACAGGTGGAAGGACCCGTACCCGTAAGTGGCTCACCCGTACAATCAGGATGTTTACATTCCTTGTAATAAAAAAAAAAAAATAGAAAGTGTAACAACAAAAAATAAATATATTTATACTTATTTTTTGTTGTTACACTTTCTATTTTTTTTTTTTTTTTTGGTAAAAAAAAAAAAAAAAAAAAAAAAAGTAAAGCGCCCCCGTCTCCACACAGAAGCAAAAAAATAAAAACGCACATGCAAGTCACGTCTGCATATGTAAACAGCGTTCAAATCACACATGTGAGGTATCGCCGTGTGCATTAGAGCGAGAGCAACAATTCTAGCACTAGACCTCCTCTAACTCCAAACTGTCAGGCCCCTTTCACACGGGACGGATCCGTAATGATTCGCTTGCTCAGCAGGGGGGGGGGGGGGGGGGGGGGAATAAAATCGCTCCGTTGATCCCTGCTGAGCCGACTCTATGGGGGAATCAGATGAACACGGACTGTCTGTCCGTGTTCATTCGATCCGCTCTGCAGACGGATAGAAAATAGGATTTTCCTCCGTCTGCAGAATCAGACCATATCGGAGACAAAATGATATCGGTGTCAGCGGATGTTCATACGCTGACACCCGCTATCCCATAGGGATGCATGCATGTCCGTATTTCATCCGAAAACAGATGGATGAAATACAGACATACGGTCCACACGTGTGAAAGGGGTCTTAACCTTTAAAAAAAATAAATAAATGTAAGTGTCACCTGTGGATATTGTTATGTACCAAAGTTTGGCACCATTCCACAAGTGTGAGCAATTTTAAAGCATGACATGTTTGGTATCTATTTACTCGGTGTAATATCCTTCACATAAAAAAAAAAATTTAAAAAAAAAAAAAAAAAATTGGCATAACTTTACGGTTTTTTTTTTTTTTTTTAAATTCATGAAACTTTCCCCCCCCCCCCCCCCCCCCCCGCAAAAAAAAAAAAAAAAAATGCGTTTGAAAAATTGTTGCGTGAATACTGTGTGACATAAAAAGTTGTAATGACCCCCATTTTATTCCCTAGGGTCTCTGCTAAAAAAAATGGAATTAAATAAAAAAAAAAAAAAAAAAAAAAAACACTGTTTGGGGGTTCTGAGCAATTTTCTAGCAAAAAAAAAAAAAATATGATGATTTTTTTACATGTAGGAGAGAAGTGCCAAAATATGCCGGTTATGGAAGTGGTTAATGTGGTTGTAAACCTCAGACCTGAAATATGAACAAAGCATATCCCTCTATAGTGTGTACTTTTCTCAATCTAGTGCACAGAGGGGTTGATTTACTAAAACTGGTGCACACAGAATCCGGTGTGTGGCGCGCCCGTAGATTAGACAGCAGGCACTCCAGGCAGCCAGAGCCATGACACATGAGGAGAGCTGCCCGAGCGGGGGATCTTCTTACAGTGGCGCGGCGGCCGCATTGTAATTCCCACCTTCTGGAGCCTGCAGCACCTATGATGGATGTCACATGTCCCCGCATTGGACCAGTGGAATGTCCATCCTAGGCGCTGCAGGCTCCAGAAGGTGGGACCTGCTAGGTCACTCGGCCGCGCTCGGGTCAGATCGGTCCTTACTCGGCGGCCGCGCTTGGGGCCAATAATAGAACCGTGCATGCACGAGACCTGGGGCTTTTTGGGGATCCACTCGGGGCTCCAGCCACTGTCAAACCCATCCTCCCCCCCCCCCCCCCCAGCTGACACCACTGCGTGCATGATAATCAATCAGCTTCTAACTTTAGCTTGTTCAATTCAGCTTCGACAATAAAAACCTTGAAGTGGATTGGATACTATGAAGAACTGCACCAGATTTGTCAGAACACAACAGCTCAGCAGGGGAGATTGCTGTACTAACGTCAGATCGTTAGTACAGTGGCTCCCACCGGAGCCGACGACAGTTTTTTTTTTTTTCATTCCATCCAGCGGAAATAAAAAAAAAAAAACCTGAGCGCAGTGCCGGACTGGCCTACCGGGATACCGGGAAATTTCCCGGTAGGCCGTCTGCTCTCAGTGCTCTGGGGCCGCTTTAGAGTCGGGGATTGGCTGGCAGTGTCAGCGCAGCAAAAAAAAACCAGCAGAGGCGGCCGCCGCTCTTAGCAATGCAGCCTGTGTGTGCGGCGCGCGTGCCTGTATCTCCTCTTTCTTCTGATCCGCGCCGCACACAGATATTACTGCCTGAGTGAGGGGAGGAGCTGGAGCATGATTTCTACATGCATTCGGCCCGTGCGGCGCCACGCACGGCAGCGCAGCACCGCTGATTTCTCCTTCCATTCGGCCCGAGAATAGGAGAAGTGGACGCCCGCTCATCATGGATCAGAAGGTGCCTGCCCTCACCCTCTCTCCCCCTCCCTCCCTCTCTCCCCCTCCCTCCCTCTCTCCCCCTCCCTCCCTCTCTCCCCCTCCCTCCCTCTCTCCCCCTCCCTCCCTCTCTCTCTCTCTCTCTCCCCCATCGATCTCTCTCTCCCCCTCTCTCTCCCTCCTCTCTCTCTCTCTCCCCCCCCCTCTCTCCCTCCTCTCTCTCCCCTCCCCCCTCTCTCCCTCCCCCTCCCCCCCTCTCTCTCTCTCCCCCTCCCCCCCTCTCTCCCTCCCCCCCCCTCCCCCCCCTCTCTCCTCTCCTCTCCTCCCCCCCCCCCTCTCTCTCTCTCTCTCTCTCTCCCCTCCCCCCTCTCTCTCTCTCCCCCCTCCCCCCCTCTCTCTCTCCCCCTCTCCCTCTCCCCCCTCCCCCCTCTCCCTCTCTCCCCTCTCTCTCTCTCTAATAAAATAGTACATTGAGCGTTGCAATTTCTTGGGGGGGGGGGGGGGCGCAAACTGAAAATAAATAAAACATCAATTGGATCATTGTGCGCATCAAACGCAGCCACTGTGCCCTCAAACGCAGCCACTGTGCCCTCAAACGCATGCCACTGTGCCCTCAAACGCATGCTACTGTGCCCTCAAACGCAGCCACTGTGCCCTCAAACGCAGCCACTGTGCCCTCAAACGCATGCCACTGTGCCCATTAAACGCTGCCACTGTGCCCATTAAACGCTGCCATTGTGCCCATTAAACGCTGCCACTGTGCCCAAACGCTGCCACTGTGCCCATCAAACGCAGCCACTGTGCCATCAAACGCAGTCACTGTACCCATAAATTGCTACCACTGTGCCCATCAAACACAGCCACTGTGCCATCAAACGTAGCCACTGTGCCCATAAATTGCCACCACTGTGCCCATCAAACGCAGCCACTGTGCCCTCAAACGCATGCCACTGTGCCCTCAAACGCAGCCACTGTGCCCTCAAACGCAGCCACTGTGCCCTCAAACGCAGCCACTGTGCCCTCAAACGCAGCCACTGTGCCCTCAAACGCATGCCACTGTGCCCATAAATTGCCGCCACTGTGCCCATTAAACCCTGCCACTGTGCCCATTAAACGCTGCCACTGTGCCCAAACGCAGCCATTGTGCCCATCAAATGCAGCCATTGTGCCCATCAAACGCAGCCACTGTGCCATCAAACGCAGCCACTGTACCCATAAATTGCTACCACTGTGCCCATCAAACACAGCCAATGTGCCATCGAACATAGCCACTGTGCCCATAAATTGCCACCACTGTGCCCATCAAATGCAGCCACTGTGCCCTCAAACGCATGCCACTGTGCCCTCAAACGCATGCCACTGTGCCCTCAAACGCATGCCACTGTGCCCTCAAACGCAGCCACTGTGCCCTCAAACGCATGCCACTGTGCCCATAAATTGCCACTACTGTGCCCATTAAACGCAGCCATTGTGCCCATCAAACACAGCCACTGTGCCATCAAACGCAGTCACTGTACCCATAAATTGCTACCACTGTGCCCATCAAACACAGCCACTGTGCCATCGAACATAGCCACTGTGCCCATAAATTGCCACCACTGTGCCCATAAATTGCCACCACTGTGCCCATCAAACGCAGCCACTGTGCCCTCAAACGCATGCCACTGTGCCCATAAATTGCCACCACTGTGCCCATTAAACGCTGCCACTGTGCCGTCAAACACAGCCACTGTGCCATCAAACGCAGCCACTGTACCCATAAATTGCCACCACTGTGCCCATAAATTGCCACCACTGTGCCCATCAAACGCAGCCACTGTGCCCTCAAACGCATGCCACTGTGCCCATAAATTGCCACCACTGTGCCCATTAAACGCTGCCACTGTGCCATCAAACGCAGCCACTGTAACATCAAATGCAGCCACTGTACCCATAAATTGCCACCACTGTGCCCATTAAATGCTGTCACTATGCTATCAAACGCAGACATTGTGCCCTCAAACGCATGCCACTGTGCCCATAAATTGCCACCACTGTGCCCATTAAGTGCTGCCACTGTGCCCAAACGCAGCCATTGTGCCCATCAAACGCAGCCATTGTGACCATCAAACGCAGCCACTGTGCCATCAAACGCAGTCACTGTACCCATAAATTGCTACCACTGTGCCCATCAAACACAGCCACTGTGCCATCGAACGTAGCCACTGTGCCCATAAATTGCCACCACTGTGCCCATAAATTGCCACCACTGTGCCCATCAAACGCAGCCACTGTGCCCTCAAACGCATGCCACTGTACCATGTACCTGTCTTATCTATATATAGTGCACTCTTCAAATGTGCTTTAAAATGTATGGTTTTCCCTTTTATGAACAATAAAATAATGACGTTATGCTGTTTGGCTGGTATAATAATGCTATGGGGCTGGTATGACATTTTTTCCAGGGCTGGTTTTCATTCCCAGTCCGGCCCTGCCTGAGCGTGTACCAGGCTTTAGAATCTAAACAGGAGAATAATTTGGTTCCCTTATCCATGTTAACAGCGTGGACGGAAGAATCTCCACCACCAGCTATTGTATTCAGCCAGTTGCAGCCCCCACATTTGTTTGAATACCCAAACAGTAGCAGCATCTGAATGGATGCAGTCACTTTTCAGCTTTTCAGTTTCCCACCCAGCTCAGTAAATTTTTAGGGCCCAGCTGCGTTCACATTCACATTCACAGTGTTTGAACATTCTTTTGCCATTTCTGATGTGCTTCCTGTTTTTCTTTCCTTGTTGCCGCTGCTATCTGCAGGTGAAATGGTACACTGCGATTACCTGCAGTTATGTGCAGATAGCTGCAATAAATCGGTCCTGGACGCAGTAAAATTTTGATAAACGGACGTTTAGGAGCAGTTGGGTGTTTTTTTCCAGCTGCCCCTGACCTCTCCTCTTATCTTATCTCATCAGTACACGGGGTCGTTTATAGTCGTTGAGTTTAGAAGTATTTTTTTTTTTTTTGGAAAGCAAAAAAAAAAATAAAATAAATAATAATGCATTCAGGACGGATGTTCAGAGGCATTTGAAACGTTGTAAAACGTCCCGTGTACATTAAGCCTTAAGAATAAAAAAGGCACAACTACTGTGCAGCGCTACTAGGTAGGATGCAGAGTCTATGGTTAATTTTTCGGATTATAACTACTAAAAAAAATATAATATATAATAATAATAATAATAATAATAATAATATATAATAATAATAATAATAATAAATAATATTATTATTAGCCAGCAGCTATAAATACTGCAGCTGCTGACTTTTAATAAATGGACACTTACCTGTCCAGCAATGTCGGCAGCTGAAGCCGATCAATCGCTCGGCTCTCGGCAGCTGCCGCCATCCTCGGTGAGGGAATCAGGAAGTGAAGCGTTGCGGCTTCACTTCCTGGTTCCCTACAGCGCATGCACGAGTCGCGCATCCCAACTGGTCCCCGCTATCTCCTGGGACCCGTGTGTGTCCCAGCAGACAGCGCGGGTGGACGGGAAGAGGCGTAGACTCCCGTGGGAGTCTATGCCCGAAAGTGGGTGCAAATACCTGGTATCTGCACCCCCCTGAAAAGGTGCCAAATGTGACACGGGGGGGGGGGGGGTCCAAAAAGCAGAGTTTCAATTTTTGTGTGAACCTCTGCTTTCGATTAGAACCACCATCAGGAGAGGTTTCCCTTCCTTTACTTCCCCTCCTCCAGGACATGAATAAGTGAAAATCTCTCAAAAGGCAAAGACAATAAAAAAAAAAAAAAAAAAAGTGTTCTAAACCATGGTGGCCGTACCACTAAACAAATCGTAATCAGCGGCGGCGGCCGCCCCCCCCCCCCCCAAATACTAAAAACGGAGGTAAACAGATACCAAACATGTCATACTTTAAAACTGTGCACACTCATGAAGACGGCAACAAACAACATAAATCTTACTATCCATAGGCGCAGCTTTAAAAACCCTAATTTTCACACCCGATCGGAAATTCCCCCAGCGAAAGTCCGATGAGGCGCTTTATATAAAAAAAAAAAAATTATAAAAATGTTTTTTTTTTTTTTTAAACTTGCTTTAAATATTGTTTTGTTTGTTTCTTGTTTTTTTCTTGACTCACTTTTATTGCTGTCACAAGGAATGTAAAAACATCCCTGGACAGCAATAGGCACGTGACGAACGTCAAAAAGACCCCAAACCCCTCCTCTGCACGTAAAAGAACTGGAAACCCCTAAATTGGCATTTTTGATTGCCTTCATATTATTTTTTTGAAAATGGAACAGATGACATCAGGAAGTGAGGTCAGTTCATTGCCTCTGGGTTACTGCTATAGAGATCCGATCAAAGCTGATCTGTGCTGGCTGGTTGCTCGGATCTCCCGGGGGGACTGACACAAAAGTCACAATAGTATTAAAAAAAAAAAAAACCCACACACCTATTTCTGTAGAGCTTAATGGCCCCTAAATATCGTACGAAAAAAAAAAGAATCGTACGACTTTCGGATCGTGTGTACACTACTTTTGAGAGCTGATCACGACAATTCATCTGATATTATTCAAATCGGACAAGCATGAAAATTTTCCTCGTACCATACAATTTGTTTAGTCAGTAGAGTTGTCGTCCGAAAATACAATACAAATACATTACAACACATTGTAATTTTTTTTTCTGTTGTAGGAGAATTTGTGACTTTAGTTACCTATTCAATTTCTACCTGCG
>CM053034.1:161136058-161261058 GCA_028564925.1 Lithobates sylvaticus | reverse complement strand
AAGGAAAAGGAGCAGAAATCATGTTAGGCTGCAGCTAAACATCCAAATTCCAGTAGGCTACATGGGATATAGCAGGACCAATGTTTTTCCCATTGCTTTACAGTATTAATCATTGTAACAGTAGTAAATAAATCCTAGGAAAAGCATCCTACACCCATGTTATAAGGCTAGCTACCAACTATGTCAGGTATTCTTATAAATCACACGCGTTTCTCCAACGCGTTTCCCCACACAGGCAAAACGTGCAGTTCTTTAGCAGACACACAGCGGCACACGCCTGTGCCAAAGCACCATGGGGTTCAAATGCGGCCGCATAATAAAAAAAAAAGAAGAAAAAAAAAAAAAAAGGGGGGGTCAGAGACTTTTTTTCCCTGCGCTTCCCGCAGCTACAGCAGCCCATTTAAATGAACAGGTTGATGTGCCCGCGCAAATATGAGCTGCACCCCTTGTAATAGTGTGGAACCAGCCTGCCACTGGATCAATCTCCTGGTATGGGGGGGGGGGGGGGCACACTAAGAGAACCAGTAAAAGTGAATAATCAGCCATGCCAATGCCTCTATTGTTCAGCCTTCCCCAGTGACATCTTCAGCTGTATGATCTTAGGGAGCCATTGCAGCGGTACCCCAAACCAGAGTGGATGGTGGGCAGGTACCTGGACAGGGGACTTAGGCGAGTATACAGTTGTGCTCATAAGTTTACAGAATTTATTACCCATTTTTTTTTTTAGAGAGTATGAATGATAAACTTTTTTTCACTCATGGTTAGTGTTTGGCTGAAGCCATTTATTATCAATCAACTGTGTTTACTCTTTTTAAGTCATAATGGCAACAGAAACGACCCAAATGACCCTGATCAAAAAAGTTTGGCCTGATAACATGCACACAAGTTGACACAAAGGGGTTTGAATGGCTATTAAAGGTAACCATCCTCACCTGTGATCTGTTTGCTTGTAATTAGTGTGTATATATAAAAGGTCAATGAGTTTCTGGACTCCTGACATCACCCCTTTTTTTTTTTTTTTTTGATTTATAGCGCAAAAAATAAGACTGAAAATGTGGTCAAAAAATAAAATAAAAATTCTTTGTTTCTATTAAAATTTATTGCAGAGTATTGCAGTGATGGACAGTGCTGGCAGAGTATTGCACAGTGCTGGCAGAGTATTGCACAGTGCTGGCAGAGTATTGCACAGTGCTGGCAGAGTAGCTGTGGCAGCTACTGACCAGCGCTGTGGGCACTGCACATCCAGCCCACAGCGCTGCTGCCATCTCTCCCCCTCTCACTGTACCGATCGGTACAGAGAGGGGAGGGAGGAACCGGCGTCACGTTTGTTTAAATGTGATCGCTCTGGCATTTGACAGATCGATCACGTGGTAAACAGCCGCTATCAGCGGCCGTTTACCCTGATGTGCCTGGTCACGGATGTTCCCGAGTGCGCGCCCCAGGGGGCGCACAGGAGCAAGGTTCTGGGAGGACGTCCTACGGACGTCTACCCAGAATAAGCCGACCACGCTGTAGCCGTCTTTCGGCTATGGCCCGGTCGGCATGTGGTTAAGCACTCCTCCCCCTTACATGCCACATTTGGCATGCATGTCATTTGTTTGGGGGGGGGGGGGGAGTGGGTGACTACTTTAGAGAGGGACTTCCTGTCTCACTTCCTCCTTCTGCCCACGGGCCGCCTAGGCGACTCCTCCTCTCGGAAATCTTCTGGGACAAGTGACAGGTCCCAGAAGATTGGCTGTCCACTGGGAGAGCGCAGCGTGACTCGTGCAGCTGCAAGCCGCCATGGCCGGGTGCCCACAGTTCCAATGGATGCACTGAGGAAAGGGAGAGGAGCGAGGCTCTGTGCGGCTGCATCACTGGACCGTGGAACAGGTAAGCGTCTGTTTATTAAAAGTCAGCAGCTAAACTTTTTGTAGCTGCTGACTTTTAATAAAAAATAAAAATGAAAAAAAGCTTGGAACTCCGCTTTAAGCACTGGGGTATGTAAACTTTTGATCAGGGTCATTTGGGTAGTTTCTGTTGCCATTATTAATTTAAAAAAAAGAGTAAACACAGTTGATTGATACGATTGGGATGGTTAGAGGTGGGTAAAGGGGCGTTACTATGGGAAAAAAAAAAAAAAAAAAAATTGGTTTTAACCTGCAGTGGGGATTTAAAATGTGGTTATAAACCCTTAGGCCCCTTTCACACTGGGGCGGTGAGCCGCGGTGACGGTAAAGCAGCGCTATATTTAGCGCTGCTTTACCGTCGTTTTCACCGCGGTTTTCGGCCGCTCGCGGTGCGGTTTTACCCCCCGCGAGCGGCCGAAAAAAGGGTTAAACACCCCCCGCAGAGCGCCGCCGTAGCCGCGGTATTGCCGCGGTAACCGCGGTATTGCCGCGGTCTCCCATTGTAATCAATGGGAAGGAGCGGTATAGGAGCGGTGAACACACCGCTCCTATCCCGCTCCAAAGATGCTGCTAGCAGGACTTTTTTTGTCATCCTGCTAGCGCACCGCTCCAGTGTGAAAGCCCGCCGGCTTTCACACTGGAGTTAAAGGGGCCGGATTTTTTCATGCGGTGAACAGGCGCTATTTTTAGCGCTCCACCGCATGAAAAACGCCCCGGTGTGAAAGGGGCCTTAGGGTACTTTCTCACTACTCTGTAGAAAAATCATGGTTAAAAAAAAATTTTTACCGCAATTTTGCTGCGTTTCACATGCATTTCCTGCTGCATTTTTGGGTTGCCTGCACATGTGAAAAATAGACATTTGACTCAAAAAAAAAAAATAAAAAAAAAAAACACACCACACGAAATCACAGTACGCTTTTACCACAATTTTACAGCGATTTCCATTAACTTCAAATGGAAGCCGCTTTTTAGTGCCGTTTTCAAAACTGCACCAAAGATGCAGCATGCAGAACTTTTCAAAACGCACCGCACCTGCAAGGCAGTGGTGTAAAAAGTCCCATAGGATTTAAAAGAAAACATTTTTCTTGCAAGGAAAAAAAATAAAAAAAGAAAGGGTAAACGGGCCCTTATATATACCCCCAGTGAAGTGACTGGCCTCAGGTGACCGTGATACACAGAGATAAAAACAAATCTTCCTACATAAGTTGTACCCATTTATCTGCGGTCTTCTCTACAAAGTGCTAAATTTATACAGCTTGTCCGAGCTATCAGAAAGCTAAAGTTACACTCAATAAGGAGTGTTGATTAGAGGGAAGGGACACCCCCCACCCTTCACAAAGCACACAGGAACAGAGCTGAGGCTGTCAATCACAGGTTGTGGGCTAGAAGTCCCTCCCTTGTTATCTTTTTACCGCTTTGTGTCAAGAAAACTGATCAGAAGTGACTGATGCAAATAGTGGAACGAGGCAGACAGAAATGGCACTCAGTGCTCAGGATTGAGACAAACACACACACACACACACACACACACACAGGGATATGCTTTGTTCATATTTCATGTCTGAGGTTTACAGCCACTTTAGAGGATAAGTCCACCTTTCGTAACATGTTATATTACACCCATATCCAGGGGGTAACATGCAACATGTTACGAACAGACCAGCCCCCGCACCTCCCTGATTCCCGTTGTGACAACTAGCAGGTATCTTCTCCCTCCCACAATTGACAGCTCTCTGGGTATGGAAAACTACAAGGTCCAGGAGCCTTTGCGGCTGTCAGCTTGTAGATTTCAATGAACCACCACAGCGATGTGGAGAGCAGCGGTAGTTCATTCATACTTCCTGTCAGATTGTATCTGCTTACCGGTACAGGATGTATGGGCAAGCAGATACACTGGCTCTGCTGGAGACCTGCATGGCACCAGGAATCTGCTGTTCACTGGTGCAATGCTTTACAGGGTCCAAAAAAAAAAAAAAAAAAAATATATAAATGCACATTTTATTACCCAAAAAAAAAAAAAAAAAAGGCATTATTTAGTTTTTTTGGAAAAAAGCGAACTTATCCTTTAAAAAGTAATCAGGGTCAAGTTTCATTCAGTCACTGAGGTAAATTTATAGTAATTAGTACCGGTATATTAAATTTATTCAGTTGCAGAAAATATTCCTTACTGTGCAACTCCATTTAATACTGTGAGGTAGCCGTTTACTTGTTACAAAACTGTGACTTTAACACCAGTTCAGTAGAAGATTTCAAAATTGCAGTAAAGTTACTTTGCAACTGAAATTGTTACACTTTAGTCACAAATGTTAGCCGGTCTCAATAGCGCATCAATGTGGCAATACACCTACTTTGTCTCTCAGAAGGATTCCGGTCTGAAATTAGCGTTACAATATGCAAGTTGCAGCTGTATTGTGCTTTTCATCCGACTACGGGGCCCAATGGACACCACAGCATCGATCAACGTTCCCCTATGAATTTGGCTGTACCGTGTGGTAAATCTGTCACACACATTGACTGCTCCTGTTTAGCATCGCTTTTTCCAAGCGAATACATTTTCTGCAAGCATAGAAAAATACCCGTTTGTCAGAATTCCAGAGTACTGTACTGATATCCTAAACAATGTTACCAGCTATCTTCTGTGAACTACAAAACAGCTGCCCACAACACAATGAAGATTATGAGAGGGGGGAGGCATCCATAGACACCAGAGTGACAGCACAACTCCCCCACAGACTAAGCACTTCTATACACATCTCTCCAAGGTAGGACCTCTTCAATCAATGGAATGAGAGCTGCAGAGCTGGAGGTGTGTGTCTGTGTAAATCCAGGAAGTGAACAGAAGGCAGCTTCAGCTGCCCACAGTTAAAATGGTTGCAGCCAGACTCAGTGGAGGGAGATTTCTACAGCATATTTGGCAAGTACAGAATCACAGTCTATATATAATATACAAAGTGGTTGGAGGGAAGCTTCAGAATGCCAAAGATGTTATTACAAATTATGTGATCAGACTGCAGTTGCTCTTTGAACACACAATTGCTCACCCTCCATATTTCACTGAAGCCTGGGAGAGAGAAATGGGCTGGTCACTCACTACCAAAGGATTGGGAAAAGTAATTCAATCTCACATTTAAAATTGAGTCTCTCCACCCAAGTGCAAGAGAGGAATTATAAGCTCCTGTCTAGGTGGTATGGATGCCCTGACAGTCTACACAAGATGTTGAAAGTGTACCACGACCACTGATGGTGCTATGGAGACAGACAGACAAGTGGGGCTCCCCCTTTTGGGTGGAGCTC
This sequence comes from Lithobates sylvaticus, assembly GCA_028564925.1. Lineage (NCBI taxonomy): Eukaryota > Metazoa > Chordata > Amphibia > Anura > Ranidae > Lithobates > Lithobates sylvaticus. Next base: position 161,255,875 of record CM053034.1, on the reverse strand, counting down.
TGCTTTAATGCATTCTCTGAATTAAGTTAAAAAAAAAAAAACCTTCTAAGGGCAGCTACCCCTCCCCCAGCCCACCCTTATACTTACCCGAGCCTATCTCGATCCAGTGGTGTGCATGAGAGCAGTGTCTCTCTCCCTTCTCATATTCTCACAGACAGCATCAGTTCAGCAGGGATTAGACAAAAATTCTAGCCACATGTAGCTACCGATTGGCTCCCGCTGTGTCCAATCACAGAGGAAGCAGCGCTCCGGTGGCATGCGCACGCTCCCTGTACGTGGTTTTGTGCAGCCAGGCTCACCCTGCTGGGAGGTCCGGAGCTAGTTAAAGTGTTACTAAACCCAGGAGCCTGCATTGGATATATCTGCTCTCCCACAGTACACAACATGGAAATGCAATTATTTTAGTAAATATAAAACTGCTAAATACCTTTACTCATCAGCATTATATAGCCGTCTTACGACTTCTATCAGTGTCCAGTCAAACACTGGTTAAAGCTTGTAGGAGGAGTTTTCATTCTCCACTGACTGCACTATGAGGCTGCATGACCCCCGACCCTCTGTCTGGACAGTGCTGATCTCATGCACCCTCCCCCATGTGATCAATAGCAATATACACCAAACTGAGCATGTGTAGAGGGACTCCAAGGCTCTGTTCTATCAGCAGATTGATTGGGGACAGTAAAAGAAGGGGAGGATCAGAGAATACAGGATCAAAACAGCATTTTTACACAATGCAAAGGATTAACCCCTTAGGTTCCACAGTGAGTATAACAAGCATGCTTTACTGCATATACAGACTGATTTTACTATTGTGGGTTTAGGAACAGCAAAAGAATCAAAATGTAAATTTTACACACACTTTTTTTTTTTTTTTTTTATATACACATTACATTCACATCAATCCCTGCCCTCAAGGAGCTTACAAATCTAAAGGTCCCTAAGGGTCCTTTCACACAGGCTTTCTGATCAGGTCCGCCTGTCAGTTTTGCAGGCAGACTTGATTGGACCTTGTAGTTTCCTCTATGGAGCCGGGGATGTCAGCGGACACCTGCTGCCATCAGATCCGATCCGATCCTGCCTGCAAAATCCAGACGGATGGTGGTCCTATTTTCCAGTATTGTGTTAGAGAAGCGAATACATCGCTTCCCTAACACAGACCCGCCTCTCACTCAATCAGGTTGCCGGGTCTGTTACCTGTCACCTGATTGGCTGAAGTCACAGGCGCTGTGATTGGACGCTAGGCATCCAATCATAGCAGAAGACAAGAGGAGCGCGGGAGAAGACATCGGACGATGAGGAGACACGGCACAGTGGCAGCGCTTGAGGGGCACAGTGGCAGCGCTTGAGGGGCACAGTGAGGCTGTTTGTTTGCGCCCCCCCAAAAATTTTGAGCACCAGCCGCCTCTGTCGGGCACTGTGACTGTCCGGAGTTGCGCAACGGCACTCCCGCACATGCGTGCAGGAGCCCCCAGTCATGGCATGATCTGCCCCTTCTAAAGTGCAGATCGACACACAGCTTTATTGTAAAGATCTCCTAAACCATGGAGGTTTAGGAGATATTTCCAGCACCTAGGTGAAAGTGGTTGTACTTAAACTTTAATACATATTCTAGGGTCAATTTAGACAGGAGCCAATTACATACCTCCCAACGTTTTGAGATGGGAATGAGGGACACCTATCAGCAAAAGTATGCAGGAATAGGAATAGGAAAAAAGAAGGAGGAGGAGAAGGAGGAGGATTGGTTGAACCCACAAGTGCTTTTTTTTTACGACTACTATGCCTTTAAATTGGCTTTTGGAATTTATAAATGCAGGAATTTAGAAATCAGATGAAAGGTTTAGCGCTGGGAAACACTTTTTGAAAATTAACTTTTTATCTATCTATATAGATCAGACTGAACGGAGGGACAGAGGAAAGAACGGAGGGACAGAGGAAAGAACGGAGGGACAGAGGAAAGAACGGAGGGACAGAGGAAAGAACGGAGGGACAGAGGAAAGAACGGAGGGACAGAGGAAAGAACGGAGGGACAGAGGAAAGAACGGAGGGACAGAGGAAAGAACGGAGGGACAGAGGAAAGAACGGAGGGACAGAGGAAAGAACGGAGGGACAGAGGAAAGAACGGAGGGACAAAAAAGGACGGACGGAGGAAAGAACGGAGTGACGGAGGAAAGAACAGAGGGACAAAAAAAAAAAAAAAAAGGACAGACGGACGGAGGAAAGAACGGATGGACAGAGGGACATAGCTCCCAACTGTCCCTGATTTGGAGCAATGTAATTAACCTGCCAGCATGTCTTTGGAGTGTAGGAGGAACCCGGAGTACCCAGAGGAAACCCACGCAGACACAGGGAGAACATGCAAACTCCAGGCATTAGATTTCTTACACTCTTCAGTGGTGTTCAGCGTATGCTTTGGATGCAGTAATTCTACAATAAAAAAGGACTATTGGGCCACAACAACACAACACATTTATTACACATACTAGGGATATAAAGCAGACACCCAGCAGGCATAGGCTGCACAATACACAGGATTTAAAGGCTTTACGTAGCCAGGAACAACACGTCTCAAGGTTCCCATACACTGTACAATCTCCTTTCGATCTACCATCAACTATAGTGCAAGGACCTGGCTGATCGGATACAAATAAAAAGTCCTGTTTAAGTTTGTCCTCATATTACATAGATCTGGGAAATCTGACTGTATAGAAGTTGTGCAATCACATAGTACATATCGGGTGTGACCAGCTTAGATCTCTGTAACTAAGGAACCACAAGCTCAATACAAGAAATCTTCTACAAAACAGGATGGCATTGGGGACTATCCAGGGCTCCTCATCACAGTCCCAGCACACAAATCAAGTCCCAGCTCCATGAGAGCAGCAAGGAAAAGTGCACACAAGTCTTCTCATAGAGAATGTGCAGATCTAGAAGATTTCTCCCCAAGTCTTGGCAGGCCAGAGATCTTACCTATGTCCTCCGCATGGTCCCCCAGACTTGCATGAAGATCCCAGGCAGAGGAGGGAGGAAGAGATCTAGGAAGTGCTCAGGTTTCCTCTTGGATCTCACGCCTGCAACATGTAAACTTTCAGAACTTCCTCGTTGGTTTCACTGCTGAAATTTTTTACATCATCTCCTACAAGAAAAAAAAGAAAAGAAACCATCTTCCTTATAGTGGGGATTCAGAGCAGCACAATGTAGAAGACAACAGAGCCAGGCAGGGATCACACTGCTGGCAGCCATTAAACTTATTGTAACCTGAGACTTCTTGTTAAAAGGCTCCTGGAGTTTTTCTGCTCCCTCTTTTGTTAACCCTCTAGGAGCAGCAGAGCTCAGGAGAAGATCTGGAGGGACCATGTGATGGCCTGCAGGGACTTCCTATTCATCAATGTGCACCAAGTGTTGGAGTGGCCCAGGCCATTGCTCAGCTACTTGATTCTTTTTTTTTTTGTTTTTGTTTTTTTTTCCCACTGTTGGTCATTGCTTTTACTTTTGTGTGTGTTTTCTCACAGATGAAGGGTGTGAGTCCTGGTGTCTAGGAGAAAGATGTGTGACCCCCAGGTTCCCTCCTCACTTGCCCCTGGGGGGCGCTCTTCGGGAGAGCCCCTCGACCAAGTATTTGATGGTTGGCTTTAAGAACAGGGCCTTCTGGCTAGTAAGGCCCCTTTCACACTGGGGCGGGGAGCCGCGGTGACGGTAAAGCAGCGCTATATTTAGCGCTGCTTTACCGTCGTTTTAACCACGGTATTCGGCCGCTCGCGGTGCGGTTTTACCCCCCGCGAGCGGCCGAAAAAGGGTTAAACACCCCCGCAGAGCGCCGCGGTATTGCCGCGGTTTTACCGCGGTGTCCCATTCAAATCAATGGGAAGGAGCGCTATAGGAGCGGTGAACACACCGCTCCTATACCGCTCCAAAGATGCTGCTAGCAGGACTTTTTTTTGCCGTCCTGCTAGCGCACCGCTCCAGTGTGAAAGCCCGCCGGCTGAGTTAAAGGGGCCGGATTTTTTCAGGCGGTGGACAGGCGCTATTTTTAGCGCTGTACCGCATGAAAAACGCCCCGGTGTGAAAGGGGCCTAAGGATGAGCTCCGGTGTCCTGTCGGATTGTGTCCCCCATCATATACTGTGCATGCGCAGTACACAGGACAAGCAGATTCTGAAAATCTCCGGAGATGAACGGCGCCGTGAGTCCAGGTTCAAGCCCCACCATCCAAGTGGACATACAGTTAGAATAAAAAAGAGCCGAGCGGAGCAAGGCCGTGCCCGAAGAGTGGCGAGCCCGCAAGGGGCCCTCTAACTTTGTGCAGCCCTATGTCCACTTGGATGGTGGGGCTTTTACCTTGACTCACGGCGCCGGCGCCGTTCATCTTGGGAGATTTTACAAATCTCCTTGTCCTCCGCACTGCGCAAGTGCTTCGCCTGCGCAGTACGGCCCGGACACTATACGATAGGCGGACACTATCCGACAGAACACCGGCGTGTTTGCACAGCCCACGTGCAGAGCACGCCAGGAAGTCGGCACTGCACTGCGCTAATCACAGGCAGTGAGTGATTCCTCGATCTCTGCAGCCGCACATTGGGACAATGTCTCACTGCCTGTGATTAGCGCAGTACCGACTTGCTGCGCAAACATGCCAGAGCTCATCCTTACTGGCTAGGCAGACCATTGGAAACCTTAGTCCCTATCAGGAGCCTTGCACCTAGGGTTGCCACCTCATCCCTTTAAATCCAAGCACATAATAAGTACACAGGTTCTGTGGTTGATTAACCGCTTGCCGACCAACCGCCGCAGTTATACTGTGGCAGAATGGCACAGGCAGGCGAATCGCCGTCATGGTACGTCGGTACCATAGATGGCCACTAGGGGGCGCGTGCGATCGCCGCCGGGCTCCCGCGATCGCTCGGGGCACACGGAGAACCGGGAGCTGTGTGTGTAAACACACCGTTTTCGGTTCTCTGAAGGGAGAACTGACAGAGCCTCTGTTCATACAGAGTATGAACAGGCGATCAGTTACCTTCCCTGCACTGTCCCCTCCCCCTTCAGCTAGAACACTTCCTAGGACACACATTGACCCCTTCACTGCCCCCTAGTGTTAACCTTTTCGCTGCCAGTGACATTTTTACAGTAATCAATGCATTTTTTTTGCGCCGATTGCTGTATTAAAGCCAATGGTCCCAAAAATGTTTTAAAATTGTCCGATGTGTTGGCCATAATGTCACAGCCACGATAAAAATGGCTAATCACCACCATTACTAGTAAAAAAAAAAAAAAAATTATTAATAAAAATGCCATAAAACTATCTCCTATTTTGTAGACGCTATAACTTTTGCGCAAACAAATCTATATACGCTTATTGCGATTTTTTTTACCAAAAATATGTAGAAGAATACATATCGGCCTAAACTGAGGAAAAAAAACGTTTTTTATACATTTTTTTGGGGATATTTATTAATATATATAAAAAATAATGTCGCTCTTTTTTGTTTATAGCGCAAAAAATAAAAACCGCAGGGTGATCAAATACCACCAAAAGAAAGCACTATTTGTGGGGAAAAAAGGACGGTGATTTTGTTTGGGAGCCACGTCGCACGACCGCACAATTGTCATTTAAAGCGACACAGTGGCGAATCGCAAAAAGTGCTCTGGTCTTTGGGCAGCCAAATGGTCCAGGGCTGAAGCGGTTAAGGGGGTAATTAAACACACTTGTTGCCTTATGTGCATTCAATTATCATCAGAACCTGTATAATTCATATGTGTTTGGGTTTAAGGCTTGATTCACACTAATGCGTTTTTTGATGCATGTTGCAGAAATGCAGGGAAATTTTTTAACATGGATTCCTATGCAATATGTTCACATCAATGCATTTTTGTGCCTCTGCATTTTTGGGACTTTTTTTCATGCAAAATGCAGCGTTTTGCATGTAATAGAAGTCAATGGACCCGCATCCAAAATGCAAGTACTGCGTTTTTGCCGCGGTTTTTTATTTATTTTTTCAATTTTTTACACTGTATATAGCTGGTTGCTAAGCAACCATAGTGTAAAAAAATGCAAAACGCTGCAAAATCGCGGTAAAAACACACGTCCAAAAACACGGCAAGCACCCCAAAAAGCACTGCAGAAACGCTCAAAAGCAACATGCATAGATGTGAATAGAGCCTAAAGGGATAAGGTGGCAGCCCTACTTGCGCCCCGGGGGATCAGGGTAGAGGTCCTACTCCTTCGGGGGGGTGGACTAAAGCACACCCTAGGGTTGCCAACCGTCAGTAAATTTACGGACAGTTTGTAAAAATCTGTGATTTTTTTTACAATTGTTTGTAAATATCGGGGGCTAATAATTTGTTATGCTGTGTTGACTTTTTAAGTGTAAACCAGACAAATTACTTGTTATGGGCACAGCATTGTCAATTTTTCCATATTGTGTTTATACTGTTAAAATATGATTGTCTTAGTTTTTAATAGAAGTTCTGCCAATTGTCGGGAAAAAAAATGTGCTCTGTCAATACATTTTCCATGATTTGTCAGTAAAAAATGCTGCGGGAGGTTGGCAATACTGGCACACCCTTAAGTGCGTGTTTCATATACATGTTTTTTTGTTCACCTACAGGTTTTTCCATTTAGGTTTCTGCACCACCACGGACTGAAAAAAAAAAAATTGTTGTAGTGGCTTTGTGGCTCATAACAACCATTTAGCCCCGGTTACCACACTACATTCCTGTGCAATCTACATGCGATTCAATGCATTTTGAATGGGCTCAAATCCCGCATCACACCAAAGAAGTACAGGCACGTTTTTTGGAGCCGCAACCGGATCTCATGGTCATTTTGTACCAAGTGATCCGGTGCAGGCAAACCGCACAGTTTGCGATGCATTTGGCAGCTGATCTCAAACACAGTGCGATTGTGGAACCCTGCGTTTCCCGCACTGTATATGTGAACCTAGGCTAAAGGCCGACTTACACAGTTAGATTTTTGCTCAAAAACAATCATTTTTAAAGTGTTTAGGCCTGGTTCACATCAAGTTGCAGTTAATGCGTTTTCCCGGTGCGTTTTTTCACACACATTTTTATAGTGTTTTTGATGCGTTTTGCGTTTTTGGGAGGTGTCTGTTGTCTTGCGGGAGAAACCAACACAAACGCATCAAAAAACACAAGCACCGTGGAACCAAAAAATGCAACTTGCTGCAGGGAAAAAAGTCCAAGACCCTTTCCAAAAAACGCACCAGTGGAAAACGCAGAGATGTGAACGTGACCCATAGAAAATCATGTTAACTACTTCCTGCCCGTAGGACATCCATGGGCGTCCTTGGGTTGCAGTTATACCAGTACGTCGCTGTGCCTGTACGGGCCGCCCGTCCACAGTACATTATGAGTGGACAGTCCGGAAGTGCAAAGAAAATTTTAAATAAAAGTAATTCTATTTAAGCCTGTTATGAAGCTGCCAGGTGGAATAGTGTCAGCCAAACTGTGTCTGCAGCCAATCAGATGCAGCTACTGTTTAGGTATTCTGACAGCCACGGGTGCCAGCTGTCAGAATACAATAGCCAGTAGGTAAGAGTTTAGTGTAAATGTAAAAATCTATACATGTATGGCTAGCCTTGAGCCAGTAGGAAGGTGTTAGCGACACGATAGGGTAGGTTACATTGCTTTCTTAACCACTTCAGCCCCAGAAGGATTTACCCCCTTAATGACCAGGCCTTTTTTTTCTATATGGCACTGCCTCGCTTTAACTGACAATTGCTCAGTCGTGCGATGCTGTACCCAAACAAAATTGGTGTCCTTTTTTTTTCCACCAATAGAGCTTTCTTTTGGTGGTATTTGATCACCTATGTGGTTTTTATTTTTTGCGCTATAAACAAAAAAAGACAGACAATTTAAAAAAAAAAGACTATATTTTTTACTTTCTGCTATAATACATATGCCAAAAAAATATATAAAAAAACAAATGTATTCATCAGTTTAGGCCAATATGTATTCTGCTACATATTTTTGGTAAAACAAAATCATAATACGTGTATATTGATTAGTTTGCGCAAAAGTTATCACGTCTACAAACTATGGGAAAGATTTATGGACTTTTTCTTCATGTTTTTACTGGTAATGGCGGCGATCTGCGCTTTTTCGCTGGACTGCGACATTGCGGCAGACCAATCTGCCCTTAATTGACACCTTTTTTTGACCAGCGACATTATTACATTGATCAGTGCTAAAAAAAAAATGCACTGATCATTGTATAAATGACACTGGCAGGGAAGGGGTTAACACTAGGGGGCGATCGAGGGGTTAACTGTGCTCCCTGGGTGTGTTCTAACTGTGTAGGGGTGGGGCTTACTGGAACACCACAGAGATCGCTGTTCCCGATCACTGGGAACAGCAGCTCTCCATGATGTCCCCTGACAGAATGGGTATCTGCCTTATTTACATAGGCAGACCCCTGTTCTGGCTCTGTGTACCGTGATTGCAGGTCGCTGGCGGACATCGAGTCCGTGGGACCCGCGGGCATGCCCCCACAGCTTGCAGCGGGCGCGCCCAGTGTAACATGCACAGACCGCCATACAGGTACGGTGATTTGGGCAATTGAGCCGACCAGCCACCGTATATATACAGTGGCTGGTTGGCAAGTGGTTGAAGTATAACTAATGGCAAATCTTTTTTTTTTGCTTGTTTGTGGAGATGGATTAGAACCCCTATCAGATTCACCCTCTCTGTTTGACCTGTTTACCATTATCATTGAAAGTGAAAGTAAAAGAAAATCACAAATTTTGGGTTGTCCCTAGAAAAGTAATAGAGGGGAAATCTTCCAATGGGTACACTAGTTCTGATGACCTGGGGGTCCCCAAAGAATTCTCTTAATTTACAGGGATTTTCTCCTACTTCCTATTTGGCTATGGGACAGGAAGTGAAGTCTCCGCAATGGGACACAGTTGGCGGAAAAAAAATCTGACAGGGGATATAACCCTCCCTTACTGTATCCAAAATGAAAAAGTTTTGCCTATAGTTATACTTTAAGGGCTCAAAATATGCTGTGCTCAGATCTGTAATGGATACATTTTTTGTTATGGATTTGAATGCCGCTGTATTAAATTCTAGGGGTTCACCCACTCCGCTGCACACAGCCCTGTATCTTGGAGCTACAGTACATTCAACTGCTTAAAAAAAATTGAAAATCTGTCTCTAAGGTCCATATATGCTGTACACTAGGGATGAGCCGAACACCCCCGGGCTCGGTTCGCACCAAAACCCGCGAACGGACCTAAAGTCCGTGCGAGCATAAGAACCCTATTAGTTACAATGGATGCGAACGTTCAAAATCAAAAGTGATAATTTTAAAGGCTAATATGCATGTTATTGTCATAAAAAGTGTTTGGGGACCTGGGTCCTGCCCCAGGGGACATGTATCAATGCAAATTTTTTTTTTTTAAAACAGCCGTTTTTTCAGGAGCAGTGATTTTAATAATGCTTAAAGTGAAACAATAAAAGTGTAATATTCCTTTAAATTTCGTACCTGGGGGGGTGTCTATAGTATGCCTGTGAACGACGAGAGCGCCCCCCCTCCCTCCTGAACCGTACCAGGCCACATGCCCTCAACATTGGGAGGGTGCTTTGGGGGTCTGAGACCCCCAAAGCACCTTGTCCCCATGTTGATGAGGACAAGGGCCTCATCCCCAGAACCCTGGCCATTGGTTGTGGGGGTCTGCTGGGCGGGGGGCTTATCGGAATCTGGAAGCCTCCTTTAACAAGGGGACCCCCAGATCCGGCCCCCCCCCCTGTGTGAAATGGTAAGGGGTACAAAAGTACCCCTACCATTTCACCAAAAAAGTGTCAAAAATGGTAAAAATGACAGGAGACGGTCTTTGACAATTCCTTTATTAAAATCTTCTTTCTTCTGGTCTTCCTTCTTCATCCTTCGGCTTCTTCATCTTCTCCTTCCGGCATCTTCTTCTTCCATCATCTTCTTCCTCCGATCCGCTTCTTCTTGCTCTGGTCTTCTGGTCTGGCATCTTCTTCCACGGCGTCCGGGTCTCTTCTTGGGCCGCTCCGCGCAATGGGAGGCTCCCGCTGTGTGAGGCTTCGCTGCGTCTGACAGGTCTTTTATAACGGAGGTCGGAGCCACCTGGTGACCCCGCCCCCCTCTGACCTTATGGGGAAAGCCATAGAGAATTCCCCATGACGTCCCCGTGTGTCAGAGGGGGGCGGGGTTTCCAGGTGGCCCCGCTCTCCGATATAAAAGACCTGTCAGACGCAGCAAAGCCTCACACAGCGGGAGCCTCCCATTGTGCGGAGCGGCCCAGAAGAGACGCCGACGTCATGGAAGAAGATGCCGGACGAGAAGACCAGAGCAAGAAGAAGCGGATCGGAGGAAGAAGATGATGGAAGAAGAAGATGGAAGAAGATGCCGGAAGGAGAAGATGAAGAAACCGAAGGATGAAGAGAGGAAGAAGGAAGACCAGAAGAAAGAAGGTTTTGATAAAGGAATTGTCAAAGAAACTGTAATTTTTACAATTTTTGACACTTTTTTGGTGAAATGGTAGGGGTACTTTTGTAAATATTGATGTGTACATGCATATGGAGCAAATGTACTCTGCTGGAGTACAAGAGCCAACTGTGTCCTAGCAACAGAGAACTCTCGACAGTAAGTGCCGCCTGTATCCTAGGAACCAAAGACACTAGGTGGCAGGGGCTACCTGCATCCTAGCAACCACAAACTCTAGGCAGCGAGAGCCGCCTGCATCCTCGCAACCAAGAAGGCTAAGCAATAATGGCCACCTGCATCCTAGTAACCAAAAACTCTAGGCAGGGGGGGCTGCCTGCATCCTCGCAACCAAGGAGGTTAAGCAATAATGGCCACCTGTATCCTAGCAACCACAAACTCTAGGCAGCGAGAGCCGCCTGCATCCTCGCAACCAAGAAGGCTAAGCAATAATGGCCACCTGCATCCTAGCAACCAAAAACTCTAGGCAGCGAGAGCCGTCTGCATCCTCGCAACCAAGGAGGTTAAGCAATAATGGCCACCTGCATCCTAGCAACCAAAAACTCTAGCCAGCTAGAGGAGCCTGCATCCTTACAACCAAGGAGGTTAAGCAATAATGGCCATCTCATCCTAGCAACCAAAAACTCTAGGCAGCGAGAGCCGCCTGCATCCTCGCAACCAAGGAGGTTAAGCAATAATGGCCATCTGCATCCTAGCAACCAAAAACTCTAAGCAGCGAGAGCCGCCTGCATCCTCGCAACCAAGGAGGTTAAGCAATAATGGCCACCTGCATCCTAGCAACCAAAAACTCTAGCCAGCTAGAGGCGCCTGCATCCTTATAACCAAGGAGGTTAAGCAATAATGGCCACCTGCATCCTAGAAACCAAAAACTCTAGGCAGCGACAGCTGTCTGCATCCTCGCAACCAAGGAGGTTAAGCAATAATGGCCACCTGCATCGCAGCAAGCAATAGTCTGCATTGTAAAACTCAATACATCTGTATGCATCCGGCCTTACCATATCAGCCTTGCATTAGAAGAATGCCATTGGACAATTCAGTCTACCAGTTATCATGTAGATTTAGTATTGTTCCAAGAAGCATCAGACTCTTCAGTAGTGTTGGGTGAGGCGAGTTCTGAATCTGCACATTGTGTTCCTCAATTTTACCATTTCCTCTTTTGCGGTCTGTGTCTTGTTTCGGATCCAACAGCCTGACTGCGTAATAATGCCTTTTGTATGACACCTGCTGGTATTCAGATCCTGTAATTAAGCCTGCTCCTGTGCACTTGGCTGGAGTTTAATTCCACCTATGTCACTGTACTGCCCAGACCTGTCTTTTGTAAGGTCACAGTCAGGCATGATGAACAATGTTATATGATGTCACAAGCTGTATTCCTGAAAGAGGCAGGCCTTGGTCTACAGCTGTGTAGATGGAGGGTTATAGGTGTGCCTAATGTTACAGGAAACATCCCTTGCCAACTAAAGCAAAGAACTAATATACATACTGTATACAGGTAATAGTCTCTGTAAGTCGCAGTCACACCTCTGCTTTTAAAAATGCGGTACATTCTTAGTGCACTTTATTTGCGTCAGGCACATTAAAACACATTAGGTGTATATGTATTCTAACTGGGGAAAGTTTCCTATACATACCTTGGCATTCATCAATATAATACTAGGTATAACTTCTTTCCAAATTGCTTATTTAAAATCTAAACAGTTAATTTCACTATGCTCAGTCTACCTAATTTATTTTGAAATTAGATGTTAGTGGGTTGAAAGACTCATGGGGGGATTTACTTAAACTGGTGCAGCTGTGCATAGTAACCAATCAGCTTCTAAGGCCCCTTTCACACGTGCTGTCCGATCAGGCCCACCTGTCAGTTATTCAGGCGGACCTGATCGGACCTTGCACTCTCCCCTATGGAGTGGCGAATGTCAGCAGTGACATGTCCGCTGACATCCACCGATATCCGATCCTGTCTGCAAAATCCAGACAGATGGTGGTCCTATTTTCATAGTTGCCAACTGTCCTGAATTTCCCGGGACATTCCTGGGATTTAGACCTTTGTCCCGGTCCTACCGTTTCCCAGGAAATTTCCTGGGAAATCGCAGTTTTCCCATTTTTTCCGCCGCCACCACTCATCAAAAGACTCCGCCGGCCTCCATTTTACCGAAGACCAGCTATCGTGAGGAAGAAAGAAGAGGTGGAACCCGGGCTCTGACTCTTGGTTCTTCCCTTCGCCCTCCACAAGCTGGTCTTCTGTAATGGTGCGGAGGGCATATCACCAGGAGAAGAGGGAACACCTGATGTAAGGGACTCCCTGCTGGCTGGGGACACCTGATGTAAGGGACTCCCCGCTGGCTGGGGACACCTGATGTAAGGAGGGACTCTGCTGGCTGGGGACACCTGATGTAAGGAGAGACTCCGCTGGCTGGGGACACCTGATGTAAAGTGGGACTCCGCTGGCTGGGGACACCTGATGTAAGGAGGGACTGCGCTGGCTGGGGACACCTGATGTAAGGGATGCCTCTGGGGACACCTGATGTAAGGAGGGACTGCGCTGGGGACACCTGATGTAAGGAGGGACTCTTCTGGGGCCATCTGATGTAAGGGGGGACTTTACTGGGGCCACCTAAAGTAAGGAGGGAATCTGCTGGGAGCACCTGATGTAAGGAGGGACTCTGCTGGGGGCACCTGATGTAAGGAGGGACTCTACTGGAAATGCCTGGTGTAGGGAGGGACTCTGCTGGGAATGCCTGGTTTAAGGAGGGACTCTACTGGGGACACCTAAATGGCATCTGGTAGCAGGCGACGTGGCAAATGTGACACGCTCAGGGCTCTTACTGATTCTGCATTATGGTGAGTTGAACTATTTCGTTTTATATTACAATGTAATAATAGAAATAATGCACTTCAATCATCCTGACACCATATCAACCATGGTGCTGTGATGTGATCGTAGCTGTACGGCGGTCCCTGTACAGCGGGCATACGTGCATGGCCGGCAGCTGCGATGACCGCCGGCTACCCGCTATCGCTCCACAGAGAGTCAGAACGGGGATCTGTCAATGTAAACAAAAAGACCCCCGTTCTGACAGGGGAGTTCAGAGTGATCGTCTGTTCCTAGTGTTTAGGAACAGCGATCTCCCAGTCAGTCCCCTCCCCCCACAGTTAGAAACACCTCCCAGGGAACACATTTAACCCCTTGATCGCCCCCTAGTGTTATCCCCTTCATTGCCAGTGACATTTATACAGTAATAAGTGCATTTTTATAGCACTGATCGCTGTATAAATGTCACTGGTCCCAAAAAAGTGTCAAAAGTGGCCGATCTGTCCGCAATGTCATAGTCCCACTAAAAATTGCTGATCACTGCCATTACTAGTAAAATAATAATAATAAAAATTCCATAAATCTATCCCCTATTTTGTAGATGCTATAACTTTTGTGCAAACCAATCAATATACGCTTATTGCGATTTATTTATTTTTTTACCAAAAATATGTAGAAGAATACATATTGGCCTAAACTGAGGAAGAAATTATATACTTTTTTGGGGGGGATGTTTATTATAGAAAAAAGTAAAAAATATTTTTTTTTTTTTTTTTTGAAAATTGTCTTTTTTTGGTTATAGCGCAAAAAATAAAAACCGCTGAGGTGATCAAAAACCAACTAAAAGAATTACTATTCCATTCACACTAATGTGTTTTTTGATGCATTTTGCAGAAATGCAGAGAAATTTCTTAACATGGATTCCTATGTCACATCAATGCTTTTTCGTGCCTCTGCGTTTTTGGAAAGGGTTGGGGACTTTTTTTTTCACGCAAAATGCAGCATTTTGCATATAATAGACTTGAATGGACCCACATCCAAAACGGAAGTACTACGTTTTTACTGCAATTTTGCAGAGATTCGCGTTTTTTTTTTTTTTTTTTTACACTGTATATAGCTGGTTGCTAAGGAGGGCGCCAGGAAGCCGGCCGCCTTGTGCTTAACAACTTATGAGCAGAGTCATCAGCTGTCAGCTGGCTTCCCCATGGAATGTAAAAAAAAAAAACAATTGCCAGCTAAGCGAGCGGCCCCACTAGGTCGCATGCCCTCAACATGGTGCAGGGGGGCTCTGCGCCCCCTCCCCAAAGCGCCTTGTCCCCATGTTGATGGGGACAAGGGCCTCTTTCCGACATCCCTTGCCCAGCGGTTGTCGGTTGTCTGCCAGTGGGGGGCTTATCAGAATCTGGAAGTCCCCTTAACAATGCATCGGAGGAGAGTCGGCGGCTGCAGAGAAGGAGAACACCGGACAAAGAAGACAGGAGAAAGAAGAAGAGCAGAAGAAGAAGCAGCGGGAGAAGGAGAAGCCCGGAGGAGGAAGATGCGGGAGAAGATGGAGGAAGGCCAGAGGAAGAAGCGGGGAAGAAGAGGATATTTTTAATTAAAGACTGTATTTTTTCACACTACACTACTTTTTTTTTGGTGAATGAGTAGGGGTACAATGTACCCCATACTCATTCACATAGGGAGGGGTCGGGATCTGGGGGCCCCCTTGTTAAAGGGGGTTTCCAGATTCCGATAAGCCCCCTGCCCGCAGACCCCGCCAACCACTGAGCAAGGGTTGTCCGGAAGAGGCCCTTGTCCCCATCAACATGGGGGCAAGGTCCTTTGGGGTGAGGGGGCAGAGCCCCCGCCCTGCCCCAAAGCACCCATCCCCCCATGTTGAGGTCATGCAGCCTGGTATGGTTCAGGAGGGGGGGCACTCGCTCACCCCCTCCCTTTCCTGACCTGCCGGGCGTCATGCTCGGATAAGGGTCTGGTATGGATTTTTGGGGGGGACCCCACGCCATTTTTTAAAAAACATTTTGCCGTGGGGGAGTCCCCTCCGAATCCATACCAGACCCAAGGGTGTGGATCTGGGGGGGGGGGGGGGCTCCCACGCTGTTTTTTTTTCACAATTTTTATCTTTTATCAAGCAATTCTTTTTTTTTTTACATTCAGCAGGGAAGCCTGCTGACAGCTGATGACTCATCGGTTGTTAAGGATGCGGCGGTCGGCTTTCTGCCCCCCCCCCCCCTTATCAACCAGTTATATAAAGTGTAAAAGAAAATACAAATAGTGGCAACACCGCGGTAAAAACGGGTTTGCAAAAATGCGGCAAGCACCGCAAAAGCACTGAGCACTGAAACACTCAAAAGGAACATACGTAGATGTGAATAAAGCCTTAGGCCTGATTCACACCTATGCAGGTTGCAGTGTGCATATTGCAGGTGCATTTTGCATTTTTCAATATACGCTTTTGATCCATTAGTCTATGGAACCAAAATTCTCTGGCCCTTTCCATAAAATGCACAGATGTGAACTACATCCATAGAAAACCATGTTAAATTGACTGTAGTATGTTTGTGCAAAACTGAAAACGCACTAAAAAATGCATAGGTGTGAACCAGGCCTAAATGGGATTCAAATGGACGCAGGACTCTGACAGAGTCTGTTTGAGAAGTGCCAGCAGATATGTTGTGAGCAGAGAATACTGTGTCTTAAAGGGGTTGTAAACCCTCATGGTTTTTCACCTTAATGCATTCTATGCATTAAGGTGAAAAACCTTTTTTAGTGCTGCAGCCCCCCCATTTTACTTACCTGGATGCTGTCATCCTCTGTCCGGGAACGAGCACACCATCTGTAGCTGGTGTCTCATGTCCCGATTGGATAGATTGATAGCAGTGCAGCCATTGGCTCATGCTGCTTTCAATCAAATCCAATGATGCGGCGCGTGGGGTGGGGCCGAGTCCTGCATGCTGTGTGAATGGACACAGATGCAGGACTCAGGACCGCGCCTGAGCCCAAGTAGAGCGCTGCTCCAAACGTGCACACTCCATCCAAGGAGGAGCCACCAGCACCGCCGGGGACCCCAGAACACCAGGATAGGGGCCACTCTGTGCAAAACAAACTGCACAGCGGAGGTAAGTATGACATGTTTGTTATTTAAAAAAAAAACAAGGGTTTACACTCTAGCATCTACACTAGGTAGAGGGTGCTACAAGTGATTATTCCAATTCAATCAGAGCTGGAAGGTATCTTTATTACACCCAACATTTTTTAAAAATCTGCATACCGAACACTGTTCCTATTTATGCATAGCTCCCAACTGTCCCTGATTTACAGCAATGTCCGTCTTTCCTCCTTATTTGTCCCTCATTTTGGTCTGATCTATATAGTTGTATACAAAATGCACTTTTTAGCTTTCTTAAACCTTTCATTCAAATTCTAAATTGCTGCATTTGTAAATTTTAAAAGCCAAGATAAAGGAATAGTAGTGGTAAAAAAAAAAGCCCTTGTTGATTTAATTAACCTTTTTTTTGGTTAATTCTCCTTTAACCGGTTCCCGAACATGTCACGCAGATATACTGTGGCACAATGGCTCTCCTGGGCGAAATCCCATACGAGTACGTCCTACCCTTTTTCGGCCAGCGGCCACGATCGCCGCCAGCCACGCACGATCGCGTGCATGGTCGCGTGCACAACCGCGTGAACGACCGCCAGCACAGGGATTTGTGTGTTTTACTGTGCTGTCAGAGGAGAGGAGCCATATCATTTGTTCCTAATAAGTAGAAAAAACAATATGTCTCCTCTCCTAGTCACTCACATCCCCATACAGTAAAGTCTTGGACACACAATTTGATTGTTGGCCAACCGAGCGTCTGATTTTTGTCAAAAGAGCGTGTGCCTGGATCTTGTCTTGCATACTAACGGTACACAATTGTCGGCCAACAAACATGAAAGTAGTGACGTACTAGACGTACTAGGAGAATATAAAGAGGAAGTTAATTTCTCAAGCGCCACCCTTTGGGCTCCTTCTGTTAATTTCGTGTTGGTAGAAGTTTGGTGAGTGTTGATTCATGCTTTTCAGTTCGTTTCTGAACGGCCGTTCGTCAACCAGCCATGTTGCATAATTGGAGGAGAGAACATGTTATTATTAGGCTAGGAGTTATTGCTTTGACCCAAGTCAAGTCCAGGAACAGGAGGTGGAGGAGTTCTTGGACCAAAAATTGGTTGCTTAATCGTGATCAATTATGCCATATGCCTTTGCTGCGGGAGCTCCAGGAGAATAATCCGAATAATCCGGATGATTTTCAGAATTATCTCCAGGTGATGGACCCCTGCTTTCACCAACTCTTGGCATTGGTGTCCCCCTATATTAAGAAGCAGGACACATGTATGAGCCTTTCCATCACTCCAGAGCAAAGGCTCATAGCCACCTTTTGGTACTTGACGACGGGGAGAAGTCTCCAGGACCTCAAGTTTACGACTGCGATCTCCCCCCCATGCCCTGGGAGTCATCATTCCATTATTACAACAGCCTGCGGTTTTTGACCGACCAGACATCTGCTGAGGCCACAGCTCCTGAGGTCTGCACAGGTCCTGATGCACAGGATGAAGATGTGGAGGAGCCCAGCTTGACCCAGGTATAGCATTGTTGAACATATTTGTATCCAAAAATACAATGATGATAACAAGACGTTATTGGTAAAATATTTCTGCCTTAACAAAGTGGTTTCCATATCAATAGACAGTAGTGACCAAAAATGATTTGAACAAGAATGAAAAAAATGCTGGGGTCAGAATGATATTTCTCGGATAATAAACATGGATACATGAATAAAGATGATAGATATGTACTAAAAATTATGTAATAATATAAATGTATACACTAAGGAAATTATGAAAATGTTGATGTAGATAAAATGTGAAAAATGATGTATAAAATAAAGATTTATAAAAAAAAAAAAGAATGATATTTCTCCACATTCAATTTGCAACAGTGAGAAGATCAAAATTGTGTGTGATTGATGACCAAACCCTAAAAAAGATTGTAATTATGTCCATTCTCATACACAGGAAAGTGTCAGTCTGGAGGAGCCAGCGGACAGCAGCCAGACGGAGCCGCGGATCCCTCCCATATGCCCTCCTGCTGCTAAAAGGGCCAGGAAGAGCCGGAATCTGTATGGGCCACAGCTTCCTTCCTCAGACAGGCCACTACTGCGCTCCGTACTGACCCACATGAGGCTGAGGCATTTGGGTGTGTGACGGCCAATAAATTAAGGCAGATGGCCGGTGAGCAAAGGAGCAGGTGTATGAACTCATCCTGCAGCTCCTCAACAAGGGCGTGAGGGGCCAAATTTATGAAAGCACCCACATTTCGGATTTTGTGACCCCCCCACCTCCACAGCCAACCTGCACACCACAGCTACCCCACCCACCACAGCAGAATGGCAGTCAGTGGCAATACCAGCCCCAAGACCCCCAACAAGGCTGCTGGACTGGGGATTTTAACCCCTTCCCCACTTACAAATTTTTTTTATTTAATTTTTTTTATTTTTTTATAATGATTTTATTTGTTATATTTTCTATATTTTTGTATGCATCAAATGCACTTTTTGGTTAAGATCTTTGTATTTGGATGGCAGATAGCATCTCTAATTTAATTTGTTTTATTTTTTTTTCTGCACAATAAAAAAATTGTGGAGAATAATACTTGGCTGATATGAAAAAATGTGTTTTACTTCAAATGACAGTTTGGGAGTAGGCAGTTACATTTTAAAAAATACAATGTAACATTAACAAGGGACACAACTTAGTTGTATCTTTGATCTTAAAATCTCCGGGATAATGGTGTTGTGGTAACAACAAGCATAATAACATTATTCTTGATATCACTAGAAAACAAAAGCCTTTTTTAAATTAGTTTGCAATAACTCCATCAGTATCACCAGTAAAGCAGCTTCATTATTATCCCATTAAAGAAGAAGAGAATTGTGCGCTGCATTTCGACATTTCATAATTTGCCACGTCGCGATTGTTAATTCTCCATTATGAACGCTAGTTTACAAGACCGACCGCTTCTGGCTTGTTCCTTGCTTCTGATAATGCGTGTTTGGACTTTTGTGTGACGGACTTGTGTACTGACCATACGAAAATCAGAAAACAGACCGTTGTCCGCCGAATATTTACTAGCATGTCATCCAACATTTGTAGGCCGAAAGTTGGACAACAATTGTCAAAAGGAGCGCACTAACGGTCAGATTTTAGAACAACAGTCTGTCCACAGACAATCCCCTGCCAACAATCGCATTGTGTGTACGAGGCTTTAGAACCCACTGAGGGAACACACAATAAACCCCTTGATCTCCCCTTAGTGTTAACAACCCCTTCCCTGCCAGCACTTTTATAGCGCTGATCGCTGTATAAATGCCAATAGTCCCAAAAAAGTGTCAAAAGTCTCTCATCTGTCTGTCAAAATACCGCTAAAAAACGCCATTACTAGTAAAAAAAAAGTAATAAAAATGCCATAAATCTTTCTCATAGTTTGCAGATGCTATAACTTTTGCGCAAACCAATCAATATACGCTTATTGCAATATTCTTTACTAAAAATATGTAGAAGAATATATATTGGCCTAAACTGATAAAGAATTTTATTTATTTATTTATTTTTTTAATTGTGAGGATATTTATTATAGCAAAAAGGAAAAAATATATATATTTTTTCAAAAGTGTTGCTTTTTTGTTTAAAGCGCAAAAAAAAAAAAAAGCAGAGGTAATCAAATACCACCAAAAGAAAGCTTGATTTGTGGGAAAAAAGGACGCAAATTTAGTTTCTGTACAGCATAGAACGACCACGCAATTGTCAGTTAAAGCAACGCTGTGCCAAATTGTAAAAAGTGGTCTGGTCAGGAAGGGGGTAAAATCCCCCGGGCTGAAGTGGTTAAAGGGGGGTTGGCAGGGGGCATGGCCTATGCCTACATACGCTTGCTAGTAGGTGTCCCTCATTCCCATCTCAAAATGTTGGTAGGTATGTTTATGTGTTTCCTATGAGACAATAAATGAACAATTCCCTTTCTCAGCACTTCATGGTGCCATTGGGCAGAAAGAACTAGTTAACAGACTTTGGCAGTACGGTGTGTGATCAGGCAAATGTCTCCATCTATGAATACTTAACCACTTCAGCCCCGGAAGAATTTACCCCCTTCCTAACCAGAGCACTTTTTGCGATTCGGTACTGCGTCGCTTTAACTGACAATTGCGCGGTCGTGCGACGTGGCTCCCAAACAAAATTGACGTACTTTTTTTCACACAAATAGAACTTTCTTTTGGTGGTATTTGATCATCTCTGCAGCTTTTATTTTTTGCTCTATAAACAAAAGAAGAGCGACAATTTTGAAAAAAACACATTATTTTTTACTTTTTGCTATAATAAATCCCCCAAAAATATATAAAAAAACTCTTTTTTTCCTCAGTTTAGGCCGATATGTATTCTTCTACATATTTTTGGTAAAAAAATCGCAATAAGCCTTTATTGATTGGTTTGTGCAAAAGTTATAGCGTCTACAAAATAGGGGATAGTTTTTATGGCATTTTTATTGATAATTTTTTTTTCTTACTAGTAATGGCGGCGATCAGTGATTTTTATCGGGACTGTGACATTATGGCGGACACATCGGACAATTTTGACACATTTTTGGGACCATTGGCATTCATACAGCGAGCAATGCTAAAAAATTGCATTGATTACTGTAAAAAATGTCACTGGCAGTGAATGGGGTTAACCACTAGGTGGCGCTGTAGTGGTTAAGTGTATCCTAGGGAGTGATTCTAACTGTGGGGGCGAGGGGCTGTGTCTGACACATCACTGATCACCGCTCCTGATCACAGGGAGCGTGATCAGTGTCATTAGGCAGAACGGGGGAGTTTACATTAGCACCTCCCCGTTCTTCCTGACCGTGAGGCGATCACGGTCACGGAGCTCCCGGCGGGCGCGCCTCTTAAAGGGCAACGTACAGGTAAGTTAATCTGCCTGTACGTGCCCTTCTGCCGCAGTAAATTTGCGTGAGACGGTCGGGAAGCGGTTAAAAAGTAAGTAAACGGAAAAATTCAGACAAATTCCCCATGGGGCTTTTTAGCAGCAATGAGAAACAGATACAGGGGGTCCCCGACTTACGAACGCCCGACCTACGAACATCCCCTACTTACGAACCGGGCGCTGCGGGGACCCTCCGCCATTTTCCGCCGTGTTCCGGACGTTCTGCGCATGCGCGGCCATTCGGAGCCTCGGAAAATGCCGGAAAACTTTGGAAATGTCCGTAATTTGCAGCGCATGCGCAGAACGGCATTAGATGGAAC
Organism: Lithobates sylvaticus; assembly: GCA_028564925.1. Taxonomy (NCBI): domain Eukaryota; kingdom Metazoa; phylum Chordata; class Amphibia; order Anura; family Ranidae; genus Lithobates; species Lithobates sylvaticus. The sequence continues at coordinate 161,234,242 of CM053034.1, read as the reverse complement.
ATCGGAAATGTCCGGAAATGGCCGTATTTGTCGGTCTGCGCATGCGCGGCCGACTTACGAACATTTCCGACTTAAGAACAGGCGGGCAGTCCCTAACGAGTTCGTAACTTGGGGACCCCCTGTACTTTAGTAAAAGTTAATTGATTCAAAAAGGTAATCAAACTTCATTGATTCAAATTGACTAAAGTATCTGTTTCTCATTGCTGCTAAAAAGCCCCATGGGGAATTTGTCCGAATTTTTCCAATTACTTGTAATGGGGTGTGCAGCGTGCAGCTTGCTCAGACTCCCATACATGTGTCCTTCCATGCTAAAGAGTAAGTAAACTTCCCTCTAATGTTTGTACCTATAGGTACAGTGGTGTGAAAAAGTGTTTGCCCCCTTCCTCATTTCCTGTTCCTTTGCATGTTTGTCACACTTAAGTGTTTCGGAACATCAAACCAATTTAAACAATAGTCAAGGACAACACAAGTAAACACAAAATGCAATTTGTAAATGAAGGTGTTTATTATTAAAGGTGAAAAAAAATCCAAACCATCATGGCCCTGTGTGAAAAAGTGATTGCCCCTAAACCTAATAACTGGTTGGGCCACCCTTAGCAGCAACAACTGCAACCAAGCGTTTGCGATAACATGCAATGAGGCTTTCACAGCATCGTGGAGGAATTTTGGCCCACTCATCTTTGCAGAATTGTCCTAATTCAGTTACATTAGAGGGTTTTCGAGCATGAACGGCCTTTTTAAGGTCATACCACAACATCTCAATAGGATTCAGGTCAGGACTTTGGCTAGGCCACTCCAAAGTCTTAATTTTGTTTTTCTTCAGCCATTCGGTGGTGGACTTGCTGGTGTGTTTAGGATCATTGTCCTGCTGCAGAACCCAAGTTCGTTTCAGCTTGAGTACACGAACAGATGGTCGGACATTCTCCTTCAGGATCTCTTGGTAGACAGCAGAATTCATAGTTCCTTTTATCACGGCAAGTCTTCCAGGTCCTGAAGCAGCAAAACAGCCCCAGACCATCACACTACCACCACCATATTTTACTGTTGGTATAATGTTCTTTTTCTGAAATGCAGTGTTCCTTCTACGCCAGATATACTTGGACACACACCTTCCAAAGAGTTCCACTTTTGTCTCATCGGTCCACAGAATGTTGTCCCAAAATTCTTGGGGATCATCAAGATGTGTTGTGGAGAAATTGAGACGAGCTTTGATGTTCTTTCTGCTCAGCAGTGGTTTTCTCCTTGGAACTCTGCCATGCAGGCCATTTTTGCCCAGTCTTTTCCTAATGGTGGAGGCATGAACGCTGACCTTAACTGAGGCAAGTGAGGCCTGCAGTTCCTTGGACGTTGTTGTGGGGTCTTTTGTGACCTCTTGGATGAGTCGTCGCTGCGCTCTTGGGGTAATTTTGGGCGGCCGGCCACTCCTGGGAAGGTTCACCACTGTTCCATGTCTTCGCCATTTGTGGATAATGGCTCTCACTGTGGTTCGCTGGATTCCCAAAGCTTTGGAAATGGCTTTATAACCCTTTCCAGACTGATAGATCTCAATTACTTTCTTTCTCAATTGTTCCTGAATTTCTTTGGGTCTCGGCATGATGTGTAGCTTTTAAGGATCTTCTGGTGGACCTTACTGTGTCAAGCAGCTCCTATTTAAGTGATGCCTTGATTGTGAACAGGTGTGGCAATAATCAGGCCTGGGTGTGGCTAGAGAAATTGAACTCAGGTGTGGACAACCACAGTTATAGTATGTTTTAACAAGGGGGGCAATCACTTTTTCACACAGGGCCATGATGGTTTGGATTTTTTTTCACCTTTAATAATAAACACCTTCATTTACAAATTGCATTTTGTGTTTACTTGTGTTGTCCTTGACTATTGTTTAAATTGGTTTGATGTTCCGAAACACTTAAGTGTGACAAACATGCAAAGGAACAGGAAATGAGGAAGGGGGCAAACACTTTTTCACACCACTGTAAGCTTATAATAAAAGGCTTACCTATAGGTACTGTAAATATTTCCTAAACTTGCACTGTTTAGGGGCTATTTACTGTATATGCAGCCGATTACATCCTCGGCGCATGCCGCCGGTGCCGCTTCTTCAGAGCCCTGTGCCGTGCCCGGCAGCTCCCGCGCGCATGCGCAGGAGTGACATCACGCGGCTCTGGCCAGTGACAGATTCGGAGTCCGCGGACCCCGAAGGAAGACAGGCGAAGATGAATGCAGCCTCCAGCAGAGACAACAAGGGCTTCGTTTGCAGGTAAGTGTCACATAATGAGCTAGTATGTGCATACTAGCACATTATGCCTTTACTTCGCAGGTAAGAAAAAAGCAAAACAAAAACAGCAGAGTTTACTTCCTCTTTACGGTAGCTAATTTGGCCAATAAATGGCTTGCTTGGGTGGCTTTTAACCTCATCTCTTTCACCCAAACTTACTGCTTAACATGAATACAGCTGTCAAGATTAAGACATCTTTCCAGATGCTAAGAAGATGACAGAAGTTTAACCTCATTTTGTTTATACGTGTGCCATAAAGGATGTACAACACTTGTAGCTGTCAGAGTCTGTATAACAAGGCATCAGTCAGGAGGTAGAACATCTTAAGCTTGTCTCCTGCATAATGAATCTAAAAATTACCATCTCGTTCCTTCCAGACAATCATTTGTTTTGGCTACATTTATGCTTTGATTTTTTTTTTTTTTTGCTGGAAAAAAAAAAAAGATGGACAGAATATTCATAGGAGTTGAAGAAATGTATAACCTAAGGTTAGAGGTTTTATGTATTCAAATGAGCTGATCACCAATGTATAGAAAGGTGAGAGTGTCACCAGGGGCGGACTGACCATTCGACCACTCGGGCACTTCCTGAGGGCCCCGGGCCACTAGGGGGCCCCATCAGGGTTGCCAGCCTCAGTAAAACCAGGGACAGTATGTAAAAATCTGTTTTTTTTTTTACATCTGTTTCTGAAATGCCCCTTACCAACATCCCTTTGGTCTAAAAATCCAGAGATTATAGCTGCCCCACCTCTCCAGTACCTTCGTGTGTGTGTGTGTGTGTACTGTGTTGCCCCCATAATCTCTGATTGCCCGAGAATGAGTTGTCAGTCCGCCCCTGAGTGTCACTTATTGCAACCAGTCAGATTTGAGAGTCATCACTGAAAGCACATATTAATTATTTTTTTTAAATTGGAAATTCCCTCTGTAATACTATACGTAATCAAAAAAATGTTACAGGATGTGAATGGATAGACCAAGAAGAATCAACTGTGTGCTGGAATTAAAGGATATGTGCAATTTTTCTTCTCTATGCCTGGCTTTGCAAACTTAGCATGAATGCAATGAGAGGGCAGGTCTTGCTTAGGTGGCTTTTAGCAAGTGATGGTACGGACCTCTCGCCCCATCAGTCATATGTACTGCATTTGTTTATTTTTTTCTGCCTTGACATAGACCTTAAGTCCTTCCCGTTAGCCCTTTAAATGGGTTTTAATGCCAGGAGGTGGTGAATGTGTCTCACAGTGTTCACATGATCAGCAGCCTGTCCTGCTGGCTCACAATCAAAAGTTGTGACCGAACATGATTGGAAACTACTCGGTCAGCATGATGTTAATACATATGGATATGTGTGAGCCTCATTTTCCTACCGCTGCATACTCTATGTGCTAGGCAGTCAGGAAGAGTTAAACCAGAACCAGTTGTACCTTTGTAGCGGGTGCCCTGCGGGCCCACATCCTTTTCCAGCCGCCACCAGGATTCACACACACCAGGGCTGGACTGGGACAAGAATTTGGCGCTGCATTTCATCCAGATCAGCTTACTTTACATTTGCAAACACGCACAAAAACAGTATATAAACTATACGCAATTGCACAAAAAAAAAACATAAGTAGCATAACATAAGGAGTCCTCACTCACCTCTTATTATTTACTTACATCAGAGTCCCCAGAGAGCCTCCCCCTTGCACCAGGGTCTCCAGAGAGCCTACCCCCCTTGCACCAGGGTCCCCAGAGAGCCCCTCCTTACATCAGAGTACCCAGAGAGCCTCCCCTTACATCAGGGTCTCTAGAGAGCCTACCCTGCTTACAACAGGGTCCCCAGAGAGCCCCTCCTTACATCAGGGTCCCCAGAGAGCCCCCCTTACATCAGGGTCTCTAGAGAGACCCTTCCTTACATCAGGGTCCCCAGAGAGCCCCCCTTACATCAGGGTCCCCAGAGAGCCCCTACTTGCATCAGGGTCCCCAGAGAGCCTCTCCCTTGCATCAGGGTCCCCAGAGAGCCTCCCCCACTTACACCAGAGTCTCCAGAGAGCCCCCCTTGCATCAGGTTCCCCAGAGAGCCCCCCCCCCACGTACATCAGGGTTACCAGAGATCCCCTCCTTACCTCAGAGTCCCCAGAGAGCCGCTCCTTACATCAGGGTCACAGAGAGAGGGCGGACAGCGAGAGATGATGTCATCTCTCTGCTGCCCGCGGCTGCACAGTGAGAACAGAACAGCAGTGATGCAGGGAAGGCGGTGAGAGGTGATGTCATCTCTCTGCTCTCTTGCCCACCCGGCTCCCCCGTGCTGCCTGCCGCACTTGCAGAGAGGCTGCAGAGAGGCTGCAGAGAGGCTACAGGCGTCTCTGAGAGACCTTGGGCTATGGCCCCCAGATTCGGGGGGCTATAGCCCCAAAAGCCACCCCCTAGCGACGCCACTTGGCAGTATAGCGGTGCTCAAATTAATGGGCTGCACTAGCCGCGCAGCCATTACTTTGACATGCTGTAACTAAAACCAGCCCACTGAGCCATCGGCCCACCGGGAATCTCCCGGGAGTCTCGATGGCCAGTACATGCCTGACACACACACAAGCTCTCAGGGAGAGACACAGCCTGTCAGCTACTGCAGGGAAATTCCCCCTCCCTCTCCTCTTCTCACTGTGCAGTAAGTGAGACACACACACACAGACAGAGCAGCTCACTCTGCTCCCTCCTCTGCTTTCTCATTGGCAGGGGGAGGGAACCAATGGAGTACTGTAGCAATGCATCTTGGAATATGTAGTCCCCATTACAAAGCAGCCCATAGCTTTCTATGGGGACAGAACTACACATGGCGTACCATTCCTGCCAGGCATCCACAGCCAGTCGGGGACATCCTGCCTGATGTAGGGGGGGGGATCCCAGGTGCATATGCAGGCGCACCTGCACCAACAGCATGAAGTGTCCAATTGTGAGGTAGGCAGTCGGACTACCTGAAGAGCCTGCCTGTTCCAGGATATTTTGTTTTGGCCCTGACCGCAAGATTGGTGAGCGGGCACCTACCCATTTGCAGGAAACAAAGACACTGCATGTAGACAGCATTGTTATTACTTTTACCACACTTGCAAGAACCTGGATCACACAGATACCCTGTTAAACTATCTCAGTGTCTATCATCTTATTCAGACACTGCCAACATACTGCCTTTACACTCTGCCAAACAGGACACAAAGTGCACAAACTAAAATGGCTAGTCGAAGACTCAAGGCCTTTTTCTAAACAGGGACTGAAGATATTGTGGCCATACGGACACGCACACATGCCCAGGGCTCAGTATATGTGATGCATGACTGGGGTAGGCTGTCGTGGGAGTTAGGCTATTGACCACTGAACCATGACCACTGAGTGTTTTGTGCTTGTAAACCTTATCTGCACCATTTTATAGTTTGTGCTGTAAAAATCCAAACCACTGTATTATTATCTGTTCTTATCTCTAAGCCTAACACAGCTTTCTGGAAATTCTCCTCCCAGCGAGTGACTTGCCCGCACACTTCCAGCACAGTGCGTGCTGCTAAGCAGGTGTTCTATCAGATTGTGTAACAGAAGTGACGTTTTGTTGAAAAAATACTGCGCATGCGCTATGCTTTCCAACATGTGTTCCATGGCGCTATGCATTCCAAACACTTCATGATCTGACGGGTAGCGGTAATCTGATAGAACAGAGGCAGCGGACACCTTACCACACCCAGCTACTTCTTGAATTTCAGAGTAATTTTAGCAATAAAGTGAGCGTATATAAATAAATATGCTGTTTTGATGTTACATTTTGTAACAAGCTGGATGCCAACCATAGGAAGGTGGCTGAGCTCAGCGCTAAACCTTTAGGCTTTCAAAATTTAACATCCAAACAGCATCACGGATGTCAATATACTATGTTTATTTATATACGCTCACTTTATTGCTAAAATTACTCTGAAATTCAAGTCGTAGCTGGGTGTAGTAAGATGTCCGCTGACGTTATTGTCAAACAATCTGATGGGCTCTGTTGGTAGTGAAGTAGAGAAGTGTGTGGAATGCATAGCATGCCGTGGAATGCGCGTTGGAACGCGATGTAAGTATTTTTGGTCGGAACTTCACTTCCGTTGCACAATCTGATAGAACACCGGGATTAGTGTGTGGGTGTACAGTGGGGAAGTGGGGCCAGTGATGTCATGACTTCACCTCCTGAGCTTTGATCCATAGACACGCCCATGGGCCAGAGATTTTCAGAGAGCTATGACAGGCTTAGAGATGAGAATATAGAGGTAATAATACAGCGGTTTAGATTTTTACATAACAAACTATAAAATGGTGTATGTATAGGAGAAATGATGCATATGAGGTTTACAACCACCTTAAGACAAAAAATCTAAGTAATTGTAATTTCACTAATAGTCTGGTTTGAGAGTAATATGGATATTGCTATTGTTGAATTTTCTTTAATTTAGGTATTTATATGGCCTCAACAATGCAGTGCTTTACATACTGCTTTAAATTCACATCAGTCCCAACCCTCAAGGAGCAGGGGTGGACTAAACATGCAGGCACTCAGGCAGTGCCCGATGGCCCTGGGCCAGTAGGGGGCCCCATAAGAGGTTCCTTAGAGCATATGGTGGTGCCGCCCCCTCAGAGTTTATAATCAGTGCAGCCAATCATATGGCTCAGGGAGGGGTGGAGGGATCAGGAGACCCCCCCCCCCCCCCTGCAGCCTCTGTCTCCTGTTCATTCAACTGCAGTGCAGCTGAGGCTACATAGACTGTGTCCTCAGTCCCTTTCTCTGGCTCAAAAGTGAGACGTCAGGGGTCTGTTTAGACCCCTGATATCTCACCAAAGCCCCCCGCCAACCAACCGCGTTGTGAAAAAAATTTAAATAATTATTCAATTAAAATTTAAAAAAAGTTGTAAAACTGTAAGAAAAAAAAAATCAGACATAAATTTCTAATCAGACTAAAAAGCCACGTCCAATATATGGCATCATTTAGCCACACCCACTGTGTGCTGCAGGTCTCCATCTCCCTGGTAAGGGCGCCAGTGCATTACTTTTCCCAGGGACCCATGATGCTGTTAAGGGTGTATAAATGTGTCCCTCGCGCTACTGAGAGTATTCAGGTGGTCAACAATGAACAGTATAGTGATGCTGTTAAGGGGACTGCCCATGAGAGGCTCCTGGCACAGCATAAAGTCTCCTGCCACTCTGTATGTTGCCAAGCCTTCGCGCTGGCCTGCTGCACTAATGTTGCATCAAAGATGACTGCCACATAGCGGCCATCTTTAAACCTGGGAGCCCTATAATCCCCATGAGTTGCCAGTCCAGTCAAGGAGCTTACATTCTTATATCCCAATCACACATGCTAGAGCCCATTTAGACAGGCGCCGTTTATCCACAGAGATATTAAGGAGGGAAGACTTCGACAGATTGATTTGAAAGGAAGAGAGGGCCCCGTACTCCTGTAAGGAGTGGAGTAGGTTAGGGAGTGAATTGAGTGGGTCTGTTAGAAAGAAGATGATGTCATCTGCAAAAGCGGCCACCTTGTGCAGACCGGAGGGTTTGCGGTAACCGGTAATGTTTGTATTCGCCCTTATTCTGCACAGGAGAGGCTCCAGGGATAGTATAAAGATCAGCGGGGATAGGGGGCAGCCCTGTCGAGTGTGACAGGTGCCGTTTAACCCCTAGCAGCATGTCTTTGCAGTGTGGGAGGATACCAGAGTACCTAGAGGAAATCCACACAGGCAGAACACGCAAACTTCATGCAGTTAAGCCGGCCATAGACGGTTCGAATCTCGGCCGCTTAAGCAGATTTAAACCATTTAATGGGCAGGCTAACTGTACCCAAGTCGATTCATAGATCGATTTGGGTACAGCCAGCATGTTGGATTTTTAAATGTGATTTTTGCCAGTGGCTCCCCCCTACCCCCAGTGGGAGAATACAATAGCTCCGCGGGAGGGATTCCCCTTTCAAAACTGACTGTGTTGATGGGGGCATCAAGTGATTTTCTTTTCTGCAATCCATGGTTGCAGGAACGAAAATTGCATCCTCTAAAAGACCGGCTTTAGTGTCCTGGCCAGGATTTGAACTAGCTGCATGCTTGTTCCAAGTCAGGAACTTAGAAGATATTGAATTCTGGCATATCATACTGGGTATGACATCCTAGCATTTTCAGGTCAGCAGTCACCTCTTTCATATTTTTCTCAGCATAGGTGTTCCTCTAATATATTTTAGTTTGCATACAGTTCTAGATCATTTATGGGAGAAATGCACTAAAAACTCAACAGAACACAATTTAGTTTGCTTTTTCGGAAGAACAATAAACTATTTTTTAAAACCCTGTTGTGTGAACATACAGAAATTGCAGTGGCTATTCACTGAAAATAGACTGCACTGGTAAGTTGCGCAGATCCCCAGTGGAGCAGACTTTAGAAAAGGTCTACCCGTGAGAAACCCTAGAAGAGACTGTTAAATAATAATAGATCTGGTATGAATTCCAAGAGAAGCAGCTGAAGGTTTATTGCCTGCGTGTTGTTAAACCTGATAAAATATTAAAAACACATGTCCTGACTTTCATCAGCATGCAGATTACACTAGGTAGTGTTTCCTGAGAATGTGCACTACATGCCAAAAGGGAATGCAGCTCACCATGTCTGCGTGTGTCTAAAAACACCACCAACATTTCGCGTGACATCGTAAGAAGGCTAGCACGATGATACATTTACTCTTATGCTGCGTACACAAGAGCAGATTTTCCGTCAGAAAAATCTTGGATGTTTTTTCCAACGGAATTCCGCTCAAGCTTGGCTTGCATACACAGGGTCACACAAAAGTTCCCTGAACTTTTGACCGTCAAGAACTGGGTGACGTACAACACTATGACGAGCCGAGAAAATGAAGTTCAATGCTTCCGAGCATGCGTCGAATTGTTTCCGAGCATGCGTAGGAATTTTGTGTGTCGGAATTGGTACAGGCGATCATAATTTCCGATCTGAACTTTTTTCCGACCGAACCTGCTCTCAATCTTTTGCTGGTGGGAATTCGGCCAGCAAAAGTCCGATGGAGCATACACACGGTCGCATTTTCCGACCAAAAGCTCTCATCGGTCTTTTGCTGGCCGAATCTCAGATCGTGTGTACGTGGCATAAGGCCTGTTTCATACAGGCTTCCACTTGTATAAGAGCAGTGTGTACAACTAGCTTCGACAAAGCATTTGCAGAGCTTTCAGCAAGCTTTGTTAATGCTTTTATTTACCATTGAGCTCCAGTTTGTAAATATTGAACACAAATCCTAATGGGAGTGTTGATTGCCACTTTAAAGTGGTTGTATAGTCGTGCGTATGCGCAGGAGTGACGACATCGCGGCTCCAGCCACTCACAGCGCTGGAGTCGCTATACCCGGAAGACACGCCGAGGCAACATGTCAGCTACCTCGGCGTGGACCAGGTAAGTTACAGACGCCTCGTTCTAAGGTAAGTATTTCATAATGAGCTAGTATGCGGTGCATACTAGCTCATTATGCCTTTTCCCTTACAGGTGTATAAAAAAAAAAAAAAAAACAAGCTGCTAGCAGCTTGTGAGAAACAATGTAAAAAGAAGAATTGAAATAAAAAACATTTTCAAGCACTACCATCCCCCTCCATACTCATGTTTGATAAACAGCTGCGCATATATTGTGCAACATAAAATATTGCAACAACCACCATTTTATTCTCCAGGACCTGTTTACATATATGTGAAACATTTTAAAAATGGCCCCAGATGGCAAGTGGTTAAAATTACGATGCCCCAGGCCCCATGAGTTCAGCAGGGGGCCCAGACCATGTACCTTTGGGTAATCCCAAAGCTGTGGCTCCAAGCCATTCATTTACAGTTCCATGTGCCCCATCAGTTCAGGGTCAGAAACAGTGAGGTAGCTATGTACTCATTTTTGGGAGCAGGCAGAGTAATCCTCTGTGCCCTGGCCCCTGACAATTAAATTCAAATGCTGGCCTCTTCTAAATCCATCCACCAGGGCAGGGAGGAACTGTTATTTATCTGTCGGGAGCCACAGCACAGATTACTTTGCCTGATCCCGAAAATTAGTAAATAATCCCCTGTCTATCCCGGCCCTTGCTGTTGAACTGATGAGGCCCGGGGAACTTCTATTTTATTGCTGGGAACCATAGCTGGTAGGATACTGTTGGGGGAGGTGGGTGCTTCCCTGTCCCAGCCTATTCCCTTTTTTATGCATTCTTTATTTTGCAAATAAATTGGGCAGTGTATAAGGTTCCCGGAGCTAAGCCTACATGGAGTCGAGCAAAAAGGATTGCACTGCCCAGGACTACATAGACATCCTGGAAGGTGTGTTTGGTGGGACAGAAAAAGTCACAGAACTTACCTATCAGCTGGAACACTGTTACCAGAAGACAGGGGAGAAGCTGTCAGAGTACATGGGACGCATAGACAAGATCCTGCATAGGATTATCCTGAAGAAGGGGATAGATCCAGGGAAGGTAGATGAAGCCCGTGCCCAGCAGGTGATGAGGGGAGCCCAACCCCTGGACCCTGTCGCACTAATTCTACGCACCCGGCAGGATGGGAAGAGCCTGGACTACCCTGACCTCATCCGAGTGGTCAGAGAAGAGGAGGCCATGTTGGAAGAGAAACGGGAGAAGCAGGTGATGGGGTCTACAAAACTTCCAGTGGCCACGGTCAGGTCGGCCTTAACCCCTGAAAGAGACACAGAGGTAGATGCCCTGAAGTTGCAGATGTCCCAGATGATGGAGATACTGACATCTCTAGTGGCGAAAGAGACGCCCAGTCCCAAGAAAGAAACAGGCAGGAGGGAATTGTTTCCAGCTGTTCCAGCACCAGCATCCCCACCTGACTACGGTGAGATGATTTGCTTTAATTGTGGAGGAATTGGTCATATTGCAGCTGTATGTTCCAGTCCCAAGAAGAAGGAGGCAGAAAGCCGCCAGCCGGCGGGAAACGCCAAAGGGCCCCGGTGAAGGAGTCAACCGGGTGCCCATCACCTTCAGTGAGCTCCAAGAAGCACAACAGGAAGAGAAAGCGAGGAGATCAAACCCCTCGGAAGGAACCCAGGGATCCTCTACCAAGGTGCACTCCAGAGAAAGGGGGCAAGACCCCTCCGGAGAGACACAGCACCCCCAGACGTGAACTCTTCAAAGTGAGAGATAACAATGTCCCTCAACGGGTTCACACTCCCAGTAAGAGGGAGAAAATTAATGCATACCAGGCTCAAGAAAAGAGCAAGTGCAAATCAAGTGCTGGTAAAGCAAAGAGTCCAAAGAAGAGGACAGCATCAACTGGGCCCTACCCAGAAGAGCTGGTTGGTCCATCTCCTACTGTACCCATCCAAGTGGAAGGAGTGTACACAAAGGCCCTCCTAGACACTGGAGCACAAGTGACCCTGTTGTACAGGGACTTCTATGACAGATACCTGAGTCATCTGCCAATACAGAAGATAGAAGAGTTGGAGATAAGGGATTGGGAACCCAGAGTTTCCCCTATGATGGCTACCTACCCATACGGCTGACGTTTGACCCATCCGTAGCTGGGAAGTCTGAAGTGTTCGACACCTTAGCAGTGGTGTGTCCCCGCCCACCAGGAACCAGCAAGACGTCCCTGATTATAGGGACGAACACGGATCTAGTCAGAAGGCTTCTGACCCCCCTGGTGAAGAAAGAGAATCTTTCACCTCCCAAGATCCATCCCATGCTGAAGGCAGCCTACCAGCGGTTGGTCCTAGAGCAGAAGACCCCAAGTGAGGGGATAGGAAGGGTATGGAGGCTTGGAAAAGAAGGAGCAGTGTTACAGCCTGGAGAGGTGACCTGCATGAGAGCCACGGTGAAACTTACTTGGGAGCAGCCTGGCCCCTTTGTAATGCTGGAACCTGACCCAATGGAGGGTCACCCAGGTCTGGAGGTGATACCAGAAGTAATTTCACTGAAGGACCTGAAGAAGGCTAAAGGAAGAGTCCCTGTCAGTGTGAGGAACCCCACGGAGCGGCCTGTGGAGATCCCTGCCAGGATGCTTCTGGGACAGGTGAGTCCTGCTGTCCCAGTTGGCTGGTCAGAAGTAAAGGGGACGGGTGAAGGAGAAGATGTTTGGAAGAAACTCTCCATGGAAAACCCAAACCTACCTGGAGCTTGGAAAGAGAGAGCCAAGGCCCAGCTGACCAGATGGGAGAAGATTTTCTCCAAAGATGAGTTTGATGTGGGGTGTGCGAGGAGTGCCACCCATCGAATCCGCATGCAAGAGGACAAGCCATTCAGAGAAAGAGTGAGGCGAGTCCCGCTAGCAGATCTGGAGGATCTGAGGGAGCAGCTTGCGGAACTGAAGAAGACGGGAGTGATTAGGGAGTCCAGAAGCCCCTACGCCTCCCCAATTGTGGTAGTCAGGAAGAAGAATGGGTCATTGAGACTCTGCATTGACTACAGAACTCTCAACAGGAGGACCATTCCTGACCAGTACACCACGCCAAGGATAGAAGATGCCTTGCAGAGTTTATCTGGAGCTAAGTGGTTCAGTGTGATGGACCTCAAGAGTGGGTATTATCAAATCCCCATGCATCCAGAGGATAGAGAAAAGACTGCCTTCATAACCCCAGTGGGATTCTTTGAGTTCAACAGGATGCCCCAGGGCCTATCTGGAGCTCCTGCTACGTTTCAACGCCTAATGGAAAGGACAGTTGGAGACATGAACCTCATAGAAGTCCTGGTGTACCTGGACGATGTCATTGTCTTTGGAAAGACTTTGGAAGAACATGAAGCCAGGTTGGAGAAAGTACTGAAGAGGCTCAGTGAAGAGGGACTTAAACTTTCTCCAGAGAAGTGTCGGTTCTATCAGTCTTCTGTGAACTATCTGGGACACATAGTGTCTGAAAAAGGAGTGTCTACAGACCCTGAGAAGCTGGAGGCAGTTACTTCGTGGCCAAGGCCCACAACAGTTACAGAACTTCGGTCTTTCTTGGGGTTCTGCTCCTACTACCGCAGGTTTGTGGATGGATTTGCCCGCATTGCCAAACCCCTCAACGAGCTGCTGAAGACAGAAGGAGAGGAGGATGGAATGGGGCCTAGGAGGTCCAGTGAATCAGTCCAAGACCAGTGGAATTCAAGGTGTGAAGAGGCTTTCAGAACCTTGAAGAGAAGTCTCACCACAGCCCCAGTTTTGGCCTACGCTGATCCCACTAGACCATATGAGCTACACGTTGATGCCAGCCATGAGGGCCTAGGTGGAGTACTCTACCAGGAGTATGAAGACCAGCTACGACCAGTGGCCTATGTGAGCCGGAGCCTGACCCCCTCCGAGAAGAACTATCCCACCCACAAGTTGGAGTTCTTAGCCCTCAAATGGGCAGTAGTTGACAAACTGAGAGACTATCTGTATGGGGCCGAGTTTACTGTAAAGACAGATAACAACCCTTGACCTATCTATTCACCACCGCCAAGCTGGATGCTACTGGACACAGATGGTTGGCGGCGTTGTCTGGATTCAATTTCAGTCTCAAGTACAGACCAGGGGCTGGAAATAGGGATGCAGATGCCCTGTCCCGAAGATCCCATGTCATGGTCGATGACTGGGAAGACTGGACCCAAGTGGCACCAGATGGAGTGCGAGCCCTTTGTCAAGGAGCTGAACTCCAAGCCAGAGGGGGATCCAGAGCTGAAGAGGTAGGAGTTACCACAGTGGGAGTCCCGAAGTGTTACTGTGGGGTAACTCAACTAGCAGAAGAGTGTCTACCGAAGCTGTCCAAGAAGGAGCTAAGGTGTGACCAATTGGAAGATCCCATGGGGAAATTGGTCCTGGAAGCCCTGGAAGACAAGAGTCCAGAGGGACTTCGCCTTCACCCTTCCAAAGAAGCTCGCCTACTGAGGAGAGAGTTGGACAAGCTACAGGTGCATCAGGGGGTAGTCTACCGAAGGGGCCCCTCTGATGGCCCAGAAGACAAGTGGCAGTTGTTTCTCCCAGAGAAGCATCGAGAGACTGTGCTGATTGCCTTACATGACCAGCATGGTCACTTGGGAGCAGAGAGAACCTTCCAACTTGTCAGAGACCGGTTTTATTGGCCCTGCATGAGGGCCGAAGTGGAGGAGTATTGCCATTCCTGTGCAAGATGCATTCAGAGGAAGACTTTACCCATCAAGCTGCCCCAATGGGCCACCTACAGAGTCAAGGCCCAATGGATCTGGTATGCATTGATTTTCTCTGCCTTGAACCCGATTTGAGTGGATTGGGAAATGTTCTGGTGGTAACCGACCATTTCACCCGTTATGCTCAGGCTTTCCCAACCAGGGACCAGAAGGCCTCTACAGTAGCCAAGGTACTTTTGGAGAAGTACTTTGTTCACTATGGACTGCCACAGAGAATCCATTCAGACCAAGGAAGGGACTTTGAGAGTCGCCTGATCAGGAAGCTACTAGATTCTCTGGGAGTAGAGAAGACTAGAACTACACCATATCACCCTCAAGGTGATGCCCAGCCAGAAAGGTTCAACAGGACTCTATTGAACATGTTGGGAACTTTGGAAACAGAGAAGAAGCAACATTGGCGTCAACACATTTCAGCTCTGGTGCATGCTTACAACTGCACCACAAGTGATGTGACAGGTTTTTCCCCTTACCGGCTTATGTTTGGGAGAGAAGCAAGATTGCCAGTGGATTTGGCCTTCGGCATTTCCTTAGACCATGCCTCTGCTGCCTCCCACAAAGGATATGTGGACAGACTGAGGCGCAGTTTGAAGATAGCTTATGAGAAAGCTCAAGCGGCCTCCGACCAGAGGGGGGCCCGAAACAAGAGGAACTTTGATTTGAAAGTTAGAGTACAGGACCTACAGCCTGGGGACCGTGTACTGTTACGCAACCTAGGGATCCCTGGGAAACACAAGATTGCTGATAGATGGAGATCAGAGCCATATATCATCTGTAGAAAACTTCCAGGATTGCCTGTTTACAAGTTGAAGCCAGAAGGAAGAGTGGGGCCATTGAAGACCTGGCATAGGAATCATTTGCTCCCACTCACTGAAGCAGTCAGAATGCCTCCAGCAAGAGACGTACCTGAATCTGTTTCCATTCTGGATACCCCCAGGCCTAATACTAGGTCCCAGACCTCCCAAGTTAGGGGTGGACAGGACCCCCAACCAGAGGAAGAAAGAGGAGAACTTGAATGGCTATGGCCTTCCTCAACCCCAGGAAATTCTGCCATAGATCTTCCACCTACTGAAGATGTGGAAGATGACACATTGAACCCAGAAGCCACAGAGTTTGTGCCATTCAGTGATGTGCCTGAGTGCTGGGAAGATGTCCCTGGTCTCTACCCAGAACAAGAAGATGATGTTCCAGAACCAGAGATGTTGCCAGAATATGTTCCTGAAGAAGTTCCAAGAGAACAGAGAGCTCGCAGAGTTGTGAAGCCTCCCAAGAAGTTAACTTACCCCAAGATGGGAGAAAGTTCAGAGGACTCTGTTACTACAGCAAGGAGAAGTGCTGAAAGCCCTGACCCATCCACTGTTCATTTGGTGGAGGGCAACCCTAGCTCACTCTCTGGCACAGTTAAACAGGTCGCACACACTGAAGTGACCTGTAGACAGGACAGCTCCCCATCTTATGCCAATTGGTGGGAGGCTCCTCTGTCCAAATTATGTGAAAATGTTGTTCCCGAGAAAGCTTGTAATTTGAACACTGTCTTTGGGGACCAAAGATTCAAAGTGGGGGGAGTGTGTAGCGGGGTCGTACCCCTTTTAGGGGAAGAAACTACATCCCCCATAATCCCCCAGGCTCCCGGGCTGCTTGTTTCCGCCCGAGAGGCTGCTGGGGGAGGTTATAAAAAGGAAGAGCGGAGACCGCCTCTTCCTCTTGGGACACTTCCTCTTCTGAGGCCTGACAGGACTGGCCTGCCTCTGCTGACAGAGCTTGTGACGCGGAGACTGCAGCCAGTGGAGACACCTGTGCGGACCGGAGCTGAAGGCCTGAAGCCTGGGCCTTGCAGCAGATGGAGTGAGACTCTCACCCCTCAGAGTCCACAGCAGCGGAGCGGAGACTTCCCCTTACTGTCGGTCGGACGGAGCTGATGACCGGAGTTCAGGGCTGTGACTGAGGAGACCGGACGCCGCCATTGAAGAGACCAGAGCCACCATTGGAGGGACCGAAGCTGAGGACGGTACCCAAGGATTGGTGAGAGAGCCGAGAGGCTCATCCTGCATTGACACACACGTTTTATGCCTATTGAACTGCCTAGGCGCAATTTACCTCAGAGCAGCAATGTTACTTTTTGTGGATTACAAAGACACCATTTAAAGCTACATGTGCACCACCTCTACAGATTCATTGCCGGTGAAGAACACTGTACTAGTACAAGGACTGAGCTCTATTACTAGGGATCAGGCCTGGTCCATTAGGTAGGCGCAGATAGATTTATTGCACCTCAGGGGTGCATAGCAGACGGTCGCCACACTGGGCGCTCCGTTTCCCCACTGCCAGTTGTTACATATGTGTGTACATGTTAAAGTGCATATTGCAGGGACCTGCTAAAGTATTGTAAGTCATATGTTCAAACGCATGTTGCTATTTCTTTTTCCTTACTGACAAAAGTAAAGCCAGTTATTCTTATTTCAGCAGTCTGCTTGTGAGTTCATACCAATTACACTTAGAGTATAAGCTAAGTTTTATGTGCATAGGGACGTACCCCTTTACTAACTGTGCCAGAGTGGGTAGAGCCAAATTGCCGGGGGTTGGTGGAGCTGTACTCAGGGACCCAAAACAAACCAGCGGCTCTCTTAACTGGGGGTAGCGCTACATATGCATTCTTTATTTTGCAAATAAATTGGACCGTATATAAGGTTCCCAGTATCATGGGCGTCCGCAGAACTTTTTTCAGGGGGGGGCATAATTTTAGGGTCACCCATGCACCGCCCCTTTTCGACAATGTCATTATCACATTATTATGGTCAGAGTCTGCAGACATATTACAGTCCCTAGGATAAGTAATGGGTAATGGCCAACAGGCTCTCTTACCAGACCCAGCGAAACTACAGCAGTGATCACTCCGGCTGGACGATCGTTCACTCTGGGTTCCCCGGGGGCGACACTGGTCAGTAGTGTAGCATGTCTGTACCCTGGTAGTGGTTCAGTCTTTCTCTCTCTGGTGGTGATGGCCAGTGTGTCTCTCTCTCTGGTGGTGCTGGACAGCATGACTCTCTTTTGTAGCCCTGGCAGGCTCTCTCTCTGGCTTCCGCCCAGCACACTCCTCGTCCTGTAGCACTCTCTCCCTCAGCTTCTTTCCAGGCTGCAGTCTCTCAATCTCTCTCTCGCAGTCTCTCGGACGCCCATGCCCAGTATACATGCATAATATTTTAAAACTGGAAGCGTGAATACAATAGAATTTGAATATAGTTAGGATGAGTTATGCAAACAGTAGGTATAAATGAGGTATGGTATGGCATACAAGAATGATAAGGTAGACTTGCAGGTACATTTACCAAGAACAGCATTGTCTTTGGAAATATTGAAGACTTACATGTGACTAGACACTCGACTCTAACATTTTGAAAACGGGGGGGGGGGGGGCAGAGAAAAAACAAAGGAGGCTCAACCCCAAACATGATAAGAAAAAAGAGGGCCGATAAATGTTTTCAACTGGGCCGCAGGATGGGACTAGTCCCCCTATTAAAAAGCATGAAAGAGAAAGGAAACAGGGTAGAAAAGTGCACGAAGGGGGAGAGAAGTAAAGATTGCCAGGTGGAAAGGCATGTTCGTATAATAGGCCTAATGCTGCATACACACGATCGGAATTCTCATTGGAAAAAGCTATGATGGTTTTTCTGACGAACTTCCGCTCAAACTTGTCTTGCCTACACACGGTCACACAAAAGTTTTGCTGAACTTTCGACCGTCAAGAACGCGGTGACTTACAACACTACGACAAGCCGAGAAAATTAAGTTCAATGCTTCTGAGCATGCGTAGGAATTTTGCGCGTCGGAATTGCTACAGACGATCGGAATTTCCGATCGGAACTTTTACCGACCAAAAAATTGAGAACATGCTCTCAATCTTTTGCTGGCAGAAATTCGGCCAGCAAAAGTCCGATTAAGCATACACACGGTCGCATTTTCCGACGAAAAGCTCACATCGGTCTTTTGCTGGCCAAGTGTACGTGGCATAACTCTTCTCCTGTCATAATGGCAAGCAGTTGGTAGGTTGAGGTTTCACCCTGCGAATAGCTGTTTGAATTAGTCACATACAAGTTAGAACTTGTCATGTGTGCCCTTGATTGTGCTGGTCAGATCTTCCATCCGTTGGACGTCCTCAACTGGGAGAAGCCATTGTGCTATTGTTGGGGAGGGGGTACAGGATTTCTAATAGCTGGTATACAAGAACGTGCAGCATTAATTAGGTGGCTAACAACAGACTGTTTATACCGCTTTAAGGGGAATGCATTGTGATGCAAAGGCAAGTGCGCAAAGTCTTTAGGTACAGATCGGTGAGTGAACTTTTGAACAATGCTGTATACATTAGTCCAAAAATGTTGAAGTGCAAGGCAAATGGTATGAAACAGATCACCTGTCTCCTGCTTATACCCTTTTAACATTGAGCCTAGGTTCACATTGCTGCAGGTTAGAAATTGTGCAAGTTCAGCTGAACTCAAATGATTTCATCCCAGCAATGCAGTCCGACTTCAGGGGCGATTTGACAGACATCTGTGTGGATTCCTGCACAGATGTCTATACAAAATTTTCTATTCTATTCTATTCTATTCTATTTCTATTACAAAAATTAGTACAGGAACTACTTTTGGGGGATCGGTGCGACGCCGCACTGATTCGGACGATGCCATTGCCGGCAATAGCCGCCGATTTAGCATGCAATTTGACATGTCAAATCGCATGCCGAATCGCTCCAACGTGAACCTGGGCTAAATGAGGCTCATTAATGGCTGAAGCTGCTTTCACCATAAACCCAGATTTACAATCCTGACCCTATCAAGTTGCTAGCAGTCTTGATATCCTGTAATCTTCACATGTGTTTGGGTAACTTATACTGTAACATCCTAGCAATGTCAAGAAACTAAATTCATAATTTTTCCTTTTTGATGTTTACCAACATATGGAAATATGCTTGCCTTCTGTAGCTGTGTCTCTTGAATCTTCTTCAATAAAAAGGAAATAGGGGCACAGTTTTTGCAAAAGGATCAACTAATGCTGCGTACACACGGTCGGAATTCTCGTCGGAAAAAGCTCTGATGGTTTTCCCGTCGGAATTCCGATGGAATTTCGCTCAAACTGTCTTGCCTACACACGGTCACACCAAATTCCGACGGTCTGTAACGCAGCGGCATAAAACACGTTCGACAGCACTATAAAAGGGAAGTTTAATGCTTCCGAGCATGCGTCGAATTGTTTCCGAGCATGCGTCGGAATTTTGCATGTCGAAATTGCATACACACGATTGGAAAAATTGAGGACAGGTTCTCAATCCAAAGTCCGTCGGAAATTCCGACAGAAAAAGACCGATGGGCATACACACGGTCGGAAAATTTGTTGAAAAGCGTTTTCCATCGTAAATTCGGACCGTCTGTATGGGGCATAAGGGTATCAATAATGGAAACAAAATAGACTCAACAAAGAATAGTACCATTGGTGAAAACTAGAGTTTTTCTGTACCGCATTTATCACTAAACAACTATTTGAATTTAGATATGATAGGGTAATTCCAAGCAAAAGCAATATTTTTGGAGATCTGGAGCTGGGGGACTGAGTTTGTTTGCGTCTCCTTAAATGTTTTGGGTGCTCCAACAATTGTATCACCTGCAGTAATTCCTAGCTCTGTTCTTGTCCACCTGGGAGTTTTGAGTGTTTTTACCCACCTTTGTGTTCCAATATTTCTTGATGTACATGTAACAAACTAAATGGATGAATGAGAACCCTAATAATGGCCACATCAATTGTACAGTTGCAAGGTCTCAAACACCGACCTCCAGAAGCTATTTACCTTTCCATCTACCAAACTCTGAAAATTTAATTTAGGGGGAGTGGGGATTGACCCTTTAATATTCGCTGTCTTAAGCCTAGTATACACGGGCCGAATGTTGGGCGATATTGGGCGGTTCAATAGAAACCGTTTGACGTTTGGCCCATGTGTATGGCTTCTGTCAAAATGTTATGACTGAAAAAGGTCTGCTGACCAACTCTCGATCAGCACTCGATCTCGTCCCCTTCAGAACACAATAGCACACAGGGGAGATGTCTGTACTAACGTCAGATTGTTAGTACAGTGGCTCCTCCTGAGCTGTCAATTTTTTTTTGTTCAACCCGATGGGTTAAATTAAAAAATAGTAGTGTGCACGAGGGTTTAGGCTGGCCATCGGTGGATCAATATTTTTTTTCCATTCAGCCTGCAGGCTGAATGAAAAAAAAATGGACAGATTCCTCCACAATGAAGGTATGCTTCCTGCTGAGACATTGTATTTTTACTGACATGGGGACTACAAAATATACACTGATCTGCAGCCACAGCCACTAATCAAGAAAGGTTTTCCTACAAGCCGATTTGATTGGCTTCTGTTGAGCGGGTGTGGCCACACATGGATCAAAATTCAGCCGGTCCCTGCTGAACCCGCTAAATTTGGATCCACCTTTGGCCAACTTTACTTACAGGTGTTTTAGGAGCATCTACTGTAGTATTCCTACAATAACAAGGAGTGCTGATGCCCACATTGGTCAATGGCCATGTAATAATTATCTCATTGACTATGTAGATTAGGGATACACCGATACCACTTTCTTAGCAACGAGTACAAGTACTGGTAAAAAAAAAAAAAAAAAAAAAAAAGGAAGTACTCGTCGATACCAATTACCGAAACCTATTTGCGACATTTAAGGGGATCAAGATGAGGAGGAGGGAGAGGAACAGGCAGGGTGTCTCCACCATCTATCAGCGTGCTGTGTAATGTTACCACCTGGATAAGACCAAGTGATGAAGAAACACAGCACTCCCAACACTCAGCACTGCTGGCCCCACATCTAGGAGGTCCATGCCATCATCCTACGTTCTCCTCTTCCTCCACTCCCATCTCCTCCATCCCATGTCCCCCTGCTCCTGCAGTCTATAAATCCATGAAATCCAAAGCAGATATACAATTTATTGTTAAAAAAATCATCATCACAGTCTGATAATGTTGTACATGTGCTTGGAGCAAATAAAGGTGGAGATGTACAGGAGCCTTCAATAACACACATAGATGGTAAAGTGCACTTCACTGCCAGGTCCAATGGATGAATGGCTCAGCCCCTGGATCTCCTGAGGGGTCTTGACAAAGGACAGAGACGGTGACAGCTGGGAAGACCCGAAGGAGACTCGCTCATGGGCCAGAGGAGACCCGCACAAACTCCGAGGGGACGTCAGATGCTGCCAGAATTGCTTCACAAAAGATATACACAGTGAGGGCACCGGGAAGCTGGAGACCATGCACCCAGAAAAAAAGCCGTTAGACACATGAAAAACTATAATCCAAAGTGAGAGGATGCAGACTCAGTCCAGGACTACATGTTTTGGGTTTAACCCCTTCTTCAGGTCACATGGTCATGTATTCCTGAACTAAGTCGGCATCCTTCCAGTTTGGATTATCGTTATCCTGTGTCTAACTGCTTTTTTTTTTTTTTTTGGTTGCATGATCTCCAGCTTTCCAGTGCCCTCACTGTGTGTATCTTTTGTGGAGCACTTCTGCCAGCATCTCCGGCATCTGACATCCCCTCTGAGTCTGTGCAGGTCTCCTCCGGCCCATGAGTGAGTCTCCTTTGGGTCTCCCCGGCTGTCACTGGCTCTGTCCCTTGTCAAGTCCCCTAAGGAGATCCAGGGGCTGAATCATCCATCCATTCAAATTGGCAGTGAAGTGCACCTTACCATCTATGTCGGTTATTAAATGCTCCTGCACCACTGATGGCTAGCGGAAGCGGTCCTTGGTCTTTGTTTACATTCATCTGTCAGCTGGGAACCCCTCTGACAGATGAATGAGTCATCAGTTGTTAAGGACATGGCGGCCCTGCTCCTTAACCGATAATTGCTGCATTATTATGTGTGAAGTTCAGTTGTCAGCGGGAGAATCCCGCTGACAGCTGAAAGAATTGAGCCAGCAGGTATTGGTTTTAAGTATCGGTGCATTTTAACAAGTACCGATACTCCTGCAAATGCTTAGTATCGGCACCGATACCGGTATCGGTGCAACCCTAATGTATATAATGTGCCTGCTAACACCAAGGCTGACGAACTGCAACCTCATATCCCTTTATATCAACGGCTTTCAAAAATATACTGTACTTTTAAAAGTGTCTGCTAAGCAATGGTCATTATGCCATCAACTTGATTTTTCAACAACTAAAATTATATGATACTCATACATAAAAAGGCCTTTACTAAAGGCATTAAATCATTTATTTTAATTCTGGTGAGTTAAAGTAAACACAATAGACACACCTGTACCTAAAGTACTTAATGTTCAGTACTTCTAATCAAGAGACTAATCAGACAAGTGCAAGAAATTTCATAGAGACAGCTGCTTTGTAGATATTGTATATTATTTTAACATTCTTGGGTTGATGACTTTTAAGGACGTGCTTACATGTGTATCCACTTTTGTTAAAACATTCATTGTGTAATGGTTACGTCTGCTATAATGTTGAATGGGCCATTATAGCACTACACCCTAAATCTATCAGACTAATGTAATTAAAGTGGTTTATTAGGAAAAGGTTCACTTCTTTCCGTTTACCAAAGACTGTACTGTTATGCCTGGTACACACAATGAGATTATCAGACGAATGATCGTCTTTTTTTTTTTTTTTTTTGCATGCTAATCTCATATCATAAATGAAGAGGTTACAAAAGTTAGGAAAATGCTCGTATGACATTTGTATTGTATTCTCGGACTAAAAACTACTGATTAAAGCGAAAATCAAACAATCTGTTATCGCAGTGTTTCTCAACTCCAGTCCTCAAGGCGCCCCAACAGGTCATGTTTTCAGGCTTTCCATTATTTTGCACAGGTGATTTGATCAGTTTCGCAGCATGCCTTCAGAGGTCTAGTGGAGTCCATGCCTTGACGAGTCCGTTTTGTTGGCAAAAGGGGGGCCTACTTAATGTTATGGCTGATCAGCATATGTTCAATGGTGAAGCTTATTCAAAGAATATAAACAATAAAAAATAAAAAAAAATAAAAGTTTCAAAATGGTACAAAAGCTAGTATGGCCTCACGTTAGTATAGCTTTTGTCATGACTTTTTTACAGCTCTGAGTACTTATATTTTAAAGAAATTCCAACTATAGTATATTTTAACAAAGTTAGATTAGTTCAGCTTGGGACCAAACTATGTATACCATACCTGGCTGATGCCCCTGGAAGCTGAAAATCACTGAAGTAGACACTTCTACTCTAGTGATCTCCACTTGCTTCCGGGTCCCATGGTGAGTGGCTGACCTGCTGCATTCTAAACACAGGAGGTTAGCCGCTTAGCATAATTACCATTCAGAGAATGCTTTGCAGTTTCTGAATGAATGCAAAACGTTGTCCGATTGGACATGGTGGAGAAGCGGGGCGATGAAGTTACACTCTCCACCTGGTCCAATCAAAGAAAATGAAAGCATTCTTTGAATGGCACCTGTGATAAGCGGTCAACCTCCTGGATTCAAAATGTTTTAGGCCAGACACTCAGCATGGGACCCTGAAGCAAATGGAGATCACTGGAGTAGCGGTGTCTTCTTAATGATTTCTAGGGGCATCGGCCAGGTATGGTATATACAAGGCTTGTCTAAAAAGTTTGGTGAATGGTCCGATATCTCAACGGCAACATAGGCCAGGGGCGCCCGCATGCACATGGCTATCCAGAGATGCGTCAAGAAGCGCCATCTAGCATGGAGTAGATGTGACCATCAGGGTAAATCAGCTGCAGGCAGCTGAATGTAAATGTAAGAGGTAGGGTCACAGTGCAAAAGAGCAACGAGCGAACATCAAGTTCTGCTACAAATTGGCAACGGAGACGGATGAAATGTTGGTGCAAGTGTACAAGACAGAAGCTGTAAGCAGGAAATTTGTTTAAAACCGATTCAAACTCTTTCACGATGGAAAGGAAACGACTGAGGATGAGCAATGTTCGGGTCGGCCATCGACAAGCAGAACCCCAGACACGATCGAGCGAGTGCGACAAAGGCTGGCACGAGATCAGTGACTGACTCTATGATTGATGGCAGAGGAATGGGGCATTAGCAAGGACACGGTCTGCACCATCGTCCGCAAAGATTTGGGTAAGTGCAAGATCTGTTCCAGGTTTGTGCCACACAATCTGATAGACGAATAGAAAGCAAAACTATGGAAACCCCTAGAGATTTCATTATCACGTGTGACCAGGATCCATCCTTTCTGTGAACTATCATCACAGGGGATGAGACCTGGTGTTACCAGTTCGATCCAGAATCCAAGTGGCAATCAATGGAATGACGTTCAAAGTCTTCCCTGTGACCCAAAAATTTCTCGCCTGAAGAGCATCATGAAAGGAGCACATTTTGCAGACCTGGCGGCAATCCAAGAATGTGTGATCGATTCCTAAGGAGGCAGTTTCCAGGTGCTTTATGAACGTTGCCAAAAGTGTGTTGTAAAAGATGGTGATTATTTTGGAGGCCTATAAAGGTAATTTGTTTCTATCTTCTGTTTTGTTTGTTGTCTGATACCATTCACCAAACTTTTTAGACACACCTTGTACTTAGTTACATCGGAGTTGGACCAATGTAACTATGTAAAAAAAAAATACACCATACTTGGAATTCATCTTTAAGGAGCTGAGGGCACCAAAACACTGAACAACCCTTGTCCTTTTGAAGGGCCCAAATCACGTACAGGTAAAACAATAAAATTAATGAGTATTTAACAAAAGTTGCACCGATTTTTTAATAGTTACTGGGGCCCCTTGACTGTATGTGTCCAAACTGTGTATCAGTGCAAAGTTCTTTGAATATATCACCACACATCTAAAGCTGTGATGTGCAAACAGAAAAAAAAATATATAAAAATCAGTACCTATAGCGAACAACCCAATTCCAGTTTATAAGTCAAGTCAGATTCATTCTAAATAGCTGCTATGAAGTCATGTCTAGCTAAAGTAGCCTATTTGTGTCCTTGTTGACAAAGGATCAAATACTTGGCCATTCTCCAAAGGACTGTTAAATGTCACATAAACTTTAGGTTCTAGACACACCATGTACATTTCTTCAGTCAATGCAAAATATTTTCATGTAACACTTACGAGAGGGTTTGATGCCATTTGCCCAGTGAAGCCAAGACAGGAATTTCGTTTTTTTTTTTTTTGAACACTGGGACAGATTATGCAATTATAGATAGCAGACAGACTCCCCTTTCGCATTCAGGAAGAAGGTAATTATCAGAGCCATTGCGTCAGTTTCAAAAGGTAATGAATAAACACAGCCTTGCTGTGTGAAACACGTCTACCTGTACCTGCTTTTACCGTCCTGTGGTGTCATTCAGGTTTATGGATTTTACAATAAAGAGACTTTCTATCACTTCGGTGTGCAGTCATCCATTCCTTCCTTCCTGTATCCATTGCATGGCCAGTGAGCGGAGGCTAGCACCCATGGGAGGAGTCCATTCCCCAGCTTACCTGTATTCCATTTCTCACCTAGAACAGAGTTTTTCTTTGCCTACTAATTATAGATAGACAGACTCCCATTTAGCATTCAGGAAGAAGGAAATGAACAGAGCCTGTATGTCAGTTCCAAAAGTACAGCGGCACATTGAACACCGCGATATAACGAAAATGCACCCACACATGGAAGAAGCAGCGGTGAGGAACAGGATGGAATAGCTGAAATCACAGCTTGCATATTTGAGTTTCCGTGGTTTTAGGGCTCCCAGGGTGCTGTGAAACCTATTTAAGGGTATGGAGAAGGCACCTGCTCTTCTGTCCTTTTAATGGATTAGGATCCAAGTATAGCTAGAAGATTTTAGATGACGACACACTATGGTGAATTGTAACTTAAAGTGGTTGTTATCCCTTACATATACCCAGCAAAGTGACTGCTAAGGATGAGCTCCACAGCCCACATGCAGAGCCTGCCAGGAAGTCGGACTGCACTGTGAGACATTGTCCCGATGCGTGGCTGCAGAGATCGGGAAATGTCTCACTGCCTGCGATTAGCGCAGGGCAGTGCCAACTTCCTGGTGGGCTTTGTGCGTGGGCTGTGCGAACACGCTGGAGCTCATCCTTAGTGACTACCTTCAAGTGCTACATAGAGATGAACAAATCCTCCTAAATAAAAAAAAAAGGTGTACCAGATTATCTGCAGCCCTCTCTCCACTACAGCCAACTCAACACACAGCCATTAATGTCTAAACCGCTGACAACAAAAGTGAGTACACCCTTAAGTGAAAATGCCCAAGTTGGGCCAAATTAGCCATTTTCTCTCCACAGTCATGTGACTCGTTAGTGTTACAAGGTCTCAGGTGTGAATGAGGGGGGGGGGCGCAAGTGTGTTAAATTTGGCGTTATCGCTCTCACTCTCCATACAGTTCACTGGAAGTTCAACATGGCACCTCATGGCAAAGAACTCTCTGAGGATCTGAAAAAAAAAAAAGAACTGTTGCTCTACATAAAGATGGCCTAGACTATAAGAAGATTGCCAAGACCCTGAAACTGAGCTGCAGCACAGTGGCCAAGATCATACAGCAGGTTTAACAGGACAGGTTCCACTCAGAACAAGTCTCGCCCTGGTCAAAGAAGTGGAGTGCACGCGCTTAGCGTCATATCCAGAGGTGTTTTTTTAGGAAATAGGCGTATGAGTGCTGCCAGCATTGCTGCAGAGATTGAAGGAGTGGGGGGGGGGGGGGGGGGTTCAGCCTGTCAGTGCTCAGACCATACGGCGCACGCTGCAAATTGGTCTGCAAGGCTGTCGTCCCAGAAGGAAGTTTCTTCTAAATATGATGCACAAGAAAGCCTGCAAAGTTTGCTGAAGACAAGCAGACTAAGGACATGGATTACTGTAACCATGTCCTGTGGTCTGATGAGACCAATATAAACTTATTTGGTTCAGATGGTGTCAAGTGTGTGTGTGGCAGCAACAAGGTGAGGAGTACAAAAAGTAATAAGTGTATCTTGCCTACAGTCAAGCATGGTGGTGGGAGTGTCATGGTCAAGGGGCTGCATGAGTGCTGCTGGCATTCGGGAGCTACAGTTCATTGAGGGAATCATGAATGCCAACGTACTGTGACATACTGAAGCAGAGCATGATTCCCTCCATTCGGAAACTGGGCCACAGGGCAGTATTCCAACATGATAACAACCCCAAACACACCACCATGACGACCACTGCCTTGCTAAAGAATCTGGGGGTAAAGGTGATGGACTGGCCAAGCATGGCTCCGGACCTAAACCCTATTGAGCATCTGTGGGGCATCCTCAGACGGAAGGTGAAGGAGCGCAAGGTCTCTAACATCCACCAGCTGCATGATGTCATCATGAAGGAGTGGAAGAGGACTCCAGTGGCAACCTGTGAAGCTCTGGTGAACTGCATGCCCAAGAGGGTTAAGGCAGTGCTGGAAAATAATGGTGACCACACAAAATATTGACACTTTGGGCACAATTTTCACTTAGGGGTGTACTAACTTTTGTTGCCAGCGATTTAGAGATTAAAGGCTGTGTGTTACATTATTTTGAGGGGACAGAAAATTTACACTGTTATACGTGCTGTACACTCACTACTTTACATTGTAGCAAAATGTAATTTCTTCAGTGTTGTCACATGAAAAGATATAATAAAATATTTACAAAAATGTGAGGGGTGTACTCACTTTTGTAACATATTATATACATATATACACACACACACACATACGTGTGTGTAATATATATATACACATATACATACACACACACACACACACACACACACACACACACACACACATATATATAATATATATATATATATATATATATATACATATATATATCACACACATATACACACACACACACACATACGTGTGTGTAATATATATATATATATATATATATATATATATATATATATATATATATATATATATATATACACATATACATATATATATATATATATACACACACACACACACACACACACACACACACACACACACACACACACATACAGTGGGTAATATGAGTATTGAACACGTCACCATTTTTCTAGGTAAATGTATTTCTAAAGGTGCTATTGAAATGGGGTTTTCAACACGTTGGTAACAACCCATGCAATCCATACATAGAAAGAACCCAAAACAAATCCGTTCAAAAATTAAGTTAGGTGTAATAAAATGGAGTGACATGGAAACAGTATTAAACACGCAAACTGAAATGTATTAAATACTTCGTACAAAATCCTTTGTTGGTAATGACAACTTCAAGATGCCTCCTATATGGAGAAACTAGTCACATGCATTGCTCAGGTGTGATTTTGGCCCATGTTTCCCCACACAGTCTTGAAGGTTCCATGGGCCTCTTCTATGAACTCTGATCTTTAGTTCTTTCCATAGATGTTCTAATGGATTCAAGTTAGGTGATTGGCTGGACCATTCTAGCAGCTTTATTTTCTTTCTTTGAAACTAAGTTTCCTTGGCTTTGTGTTTGGGACCATTGTCTTGCTGAAATGTCCACCCTTGTTTCATCTTCATCATCCTGGTTGATGGCAGATGATTTTTATCAAGAATGTCTTTGTATATTTTTCCATTCATCCTTCCTTCAAAGATATGAAGTTTGCCAGTACTGTATACTGAAAACCAGCCCCACACCATGATATTCCCACCTCCAAACTTCACTGTTGGTATTGGGGGTGTTTTTGGGGTGATGTGCAGTGCCATTTGATCTCCAAACATGGTGTGTATTATGGCATCCAAAGAGTTCAATTTTCAATCATCTAAATTGTTGTGCAGCGAACCTTAAACGAGTTTGAACAACTTTTTCTTCAGCAATGAAGCCTTGTGTGGTGAGCGTGCATACAGGTCACGGCAGTTGAGTGCATTACTTATGTTTTTTCTTTGAAACAATTGTACCTGATAATTCCAGGTCTTTCTGAAGCTCTCCACAAGTGGTCCTTGGCTCTTGGACATCTCTTCTGATAATTCTTTTCACTCCTCTGTCAGAAATCTTGCAAGGAGCACCTGGTCATGGCCAGTTTATGGTGAAATTATGTTCATTCCACTTCCGGATTATGGCCCCAACAGTGCTCACTTTATTCAGCATCGCCAGCTGCAGCCATGGCACCAGTATAACCACTTTAACCCCAGGACGTACCCGTACGTCCTGTGGGCGGAAAGTAGTTAAGTAATTTTCTTACATGAGGAGCCTGTCTAACTGTGCAAGACTGAAGATAAGCTGCCTACAGTTCTGGTTAATGGTTCATTCAGACAGATGCTGAAACCCGTTCTCCATGCTGAGCTTCTTTTTGCTGCAAGCGCATGTACCTTAGCTCTGTGCACAGGCAGCCCATAGAAGTGGATAAATTCACACAGACACCGTGCATTCAGATCCGTGCACCCACTCCTATCTGCATGCCAATTTTTTTTACATACAACGGTGTCCGTACGGCCGCTGTGTCTGCATCTTTGTCTGTGGGGTGCCTGCACACAGAAAAAAAGCGGCTCAGTACAGAGGACAGGACAGGTCTCGAGGCTTGGTTCACATTTTTGCGGCTCCCCAACCCTTTTTTTTTTTTTCACGTGGCACCATGCCGTTTGGTGCACATGAAAATGCGCCATGTTTCCCCATGTGTGGTGGTACCATTAGGAATTAATAGCTCCCTGTGGCATCTGCAAAAGAGCAGCATGTTAGGAACACAGATGGTTTGCAAACATTTCCAACACACAATAATGTGAACCTAACCTTAGAGCCAGTCTGAATAGACTCAAACTATACATGAAACCACGTAAACTGTAAAAACAACAAAGCAACCAATTAAACCCTACACATTTTATTGAAAAACTGCAGAGCATCCCAGGAACTCCAATACCTTAAATTTTCTAATATGCAAATCTTGAAATGCCCCGCTCTGAACTAGATGAAGAGGTGGAGGAGGGATTAATGCTAGAACTAAGGAGAAATCCGACTGGAAAATTTAGTTTTTTTTTTAAGGCCGGTTTACACCACGAATCACGCAGGAACGTGGTGTGCCTTTCATATGTGATCTAGGTTCAGTGCAATCTCTGCCCATTTATTTGAAAGAGCTGAAATCGCGCTGGACTGTACCACTTTTTAAAATGCACAGGAACCGGATTGCATGTTACTACTGTACCATGCGATCTGATGCAGGCAACTGCACTGTGTTGGAGTTGTCATTAAGTCAACATTGACACTCACTGCAGTGCGTTTTGAGCGGTGTTTGGGAAATGTGCACAGAACATGAGTTTCCCACACTGTGTTCTGGTGTGAACTGGACCTTAAGCATTATCTAAAGGATTATAAACTAGTATAATGTGACTTTGATTGCACCTCAACAGGAACCCACAATACATAAAATCATAAAGACCTTATTACTAATGTTTTTAACTATTAAGTGAAATGCCATATCATTAACATTACACATGTGATGAACGTAAGTACAAGTATGACCTGGCGTAGTAGATCAACGCATTTCACAAATCTAGTTTCTTCCTCATAACACTGAGGAGTGAACTACGAGGAGTTTTCTTGTTAGTTATTTTGGGTTATCTACCATGTATTACTGTTTTGATATAGCCATATCGCTCTTTGAATATCAGTGTGGACCCTGAGGAAGCAACTATCTTTGTGAAACGCGTTGATCTACTATGCCAATTTGTAATTGTACATGTTCATCACATGTGTAATGTATGATATTGGCCTTTCACTTTTAATGTTTTTAACTATTGTAATAAAGACGCATGTTTTTTTATTTGTATTCTACATTCCTGTTAAGGCACAAATGCCCATTAATACTATTAATGATTTACCATTTATGATTTAGTGAGAAAATGTGGTTTAAAATTGTTTTCAATTAGGGGTGGTGCCATAACAGGAAGTTGGGGTGCAGATTTATCCATGATTGTTCACATTTTCTAAAAGATCTCCTGAGAAGCAAAGAACAGAACGCTCAGCTGGATGCTTCCTTTGGAGTCACAAAAGGCAGTGTCAGTGCCAAGAAATCACCAGGTAAGGGTGACAAATATAGATGGATTCCAAAACGACAGATAACCTGTCCATTGTGAGGTCAGAAGTGAAAATAAAATAAAAAATTAGACAACTGAGCGGTGGTAGTTGGGATAAAGTGCTAGATAACTTGTCCTAGAAGTGTTAGTAAATCCAGAACCCTGCATTCACTATACAGTTGTATGCAAAAGTTTAGGAACCCCTGACAATTTCCATGATTGTCATTTATAAATATTTGGATGTTTGGATCAGCAATTTCATTTTGATCTATCAAATAACTGAAGGACACAGTAATATTTCCGTAGTGAAATGAGGTTTATTGAATTAACAGAAAATGCGCAATGCACCTTTGTCATTTTGTTGATTTGAATACCTGTAACTACTTAGCACTGATTAATTGGAACACACAATTGGTTTGGTGAGTTCATTAAGCCTTGAACTTCATAGACAGGTGCATCCAATCATGAGAAAAGGTATTTTAGGCCCCTTTCACACTTATACGACTTGTACCACGATTTGGGACTGCAGAGTAGCATGACAAGTCGTTCCCCATGATTTCCAATGACAGCCATTCATATTAGTACGACTTCAAAGTAGTCCCTTCACTACTCTGGTCCAATTTTGATGCCACTTACACAGACATTCCTTGAAATCGTGGCCGCGAATCGCTGCAAAATCGCGTGACTTTGAAGCTGCACAAGTGTGAAAGCGGCCTAAGGTGGCCAATTGCAAGTTGTTGTTCTCTTTGACTCTCCTCTGAAGAGTGGCAACATGGGGGCCTCAAAACAACTCTCAAATGACCTGAAAACAAAGATTGTTCTACATTATGGTTTAGGGGAAGGCTACAAAAAGTTATCGCAGAGATATATAAGCTGTCAGTGTCCACTGTGAGGAACATAATGAGGAAATGGAAGACCACAGGCACAGTTCTTGTTAAGGCCAGAAGTGGCAGGCCACATAAAATATTGGAGAGGCGAAGGATGGTGAGAAAGGTCAAAAACAGCCCACGGACCATCTCCAAAGACCTACAACATCAACTTGCTGCAGATGGTGTCACTGTGCATCCTTCAACAATTCAGCGCACTTGGCACAGGGAGAAGCTGTATGGGAGAGTGATGCGAAAAAAGCCTTTACTGCACACACGCCGCAAACGGAGTCGCTTGAGGTATGCAAACACACATTTGGACAAGCCAGCTTCATTTTGGAAAAGGGTGCTGTGGACTGATTACACAAAGATTAAGTTATTTGGTCATAACAAGGGGCGTTATATGCATGGCAGCAAAAGAACACAGCATTCCAAGAAAAACACTTGCTACCCACAGTAAAATTTGGTGGAGGTTCCATCATGCTGTGGGGCTGGGTGGCCAGTGCCGGTACTGGTAATCTGGTTAAAGTTGAGGGTCACATGGATTCCACTCAATATCGTCAGAGAATAATATTCTTGAGAATAATGTTGAGGAATCAGTCAAAGTTGAAGTTACGCCGGGGCTGGATATTTCAACAAGCCAACGACCCAAAACACTGCTCAAAATCTACTCGGCCATTTATGCAGAGGAACAAGTACAATGTACTGGAATGGCCATCCCAGTCCCCAGACCTGAATATCATTGAACATCTGTGGGGTGATTTTAAGCGGGCCGTCCATGCTCAGCAACCATCAAGCCTAACTGAACTGGAGATGTTTTGTAAAGAGGAATGGTCAAAAAAATACATGCATCCAGACTCTCATTACAGGCTATAGGAAGTGTCTCGAGCAAGGGTCTCAAACTGGCGCCCCTCCAGCTGTTGCGAAACTACAAGTCCCATGGGGCATTGCAAGGCTGACAGTTACAAGCATGACTCCCACAGGCAGAGGCATGATGGGACTTGTAGTTTTGCAACAGCTGGAGGGCCGCCAGTTTGAGACCCCTGGTCTAGAGGCTGTTATTTCTACTAAAGGAGGCTCTACTAAATATTGATGTGATTTTTCTGTTGGGTGCCCAAATTTATGCACCTGTCTAATTTCGTTTTAATGTATATTGCGCATTTTCTGTTAATCCAATAAACCTAATTTCACTACTGAAATATTACTGTGTCCTTCAGTTATTTGATAGATCAAAATGAAATTGCTGATCCAAACACCCAAATATTTATAAATGACAATCATGGAAATGGTGAGGGGTTCCTAAACTTTTGCATACAACTGTATCTGGTCTTCCACAGTACACGGACATGCAATTATTTTAGTAAATATAAACTACTAAAGACCTTTTCTCATCAGCAGTATATAGCATTCTTATGGCTTCTATCAGTGTCGGGCCCAGCACTGGTTAAAGCTTGTAGGAGGCGTTTTCATTTTCTGACTGTCCTGAGGCTACAGGACCCCTGACACTGTCTGGACAGTGCTGATTGGCCCTGTGCAGATCACATGCATTCTCACAAGACATGAAAAAAAAAAAAACTCCCAAGCAATACACACCAAACTGAGCATGTGCAATTACCCAAAGGCTGTGTACGATCAGGAGATGGATTGGGGACTGTGGAGGAAGGGGAGGATCAGAGAAGACCGGATCAAACAGCCTTTTTACACAATGCAGAGGATTAACCCCTTAGGTTTCGCAGGGAGTATAAGAAGTGTGCCTTACTGCATATACATCAAAGCCGCACTGGTGTGAACAGGGGTTTACTCCATGGCTTGTAGCCAGCTGTAGGTGGAGCACATTTGCATTAATTCTAGGAAGAATAGACAACACATTTTGGCTATTTACAAAACCCTCTTGTCCACACTTCATTCATTCCACCCTACGTCTGTCTTCTAGCTGAACGGGTTAAAGCAACAGGTTCTAAATGAATCACAAAAGACCCCATTAGATTACATTTTAATGAACGTCTACACATAAATGTAATCAGGTAAAAGGAGCTTACATTCAAAATTACACATCTGAAATATTGCAGAAGAGTTCAGATCTGAAGACTTTGAGGTAAGTGTGCGGGAAATGCTTGTCCTATGCACATTGTGTCAGTGGTTTACAAAGAACTTTTACATACACATTTTTGTTGCGTTTGTGATGAAATGTGCATATTGGTAAATATTACCAGTTAATATTTCTCATGTAGAATCCACTTTTTCGTTTCATTTTTGGATGGACTAATCCAGGATGAATCTCCGTGAATAGTCTCTTTCTGAGGACTGTTGTATCGTGCCTTGGGGTAACAAAAATTCTATAGAGCGCTTTACAACCTTGTAAGTTTAACCCAGTCAAGGGTGAGTGTATAGGAGGTCATCACTAGCTGTAAACACCCAAAGACTTAACGAGACCCTGTTGCAACATAAAAAATTTAGGTAAAAGCACAGAAAAAAAATTTATTTTAAAAATGCTTACTGGTAGCTTTTCATAAAATATTTTTTTATTCACTTTCAGTTTTTGAACCTGCTAGCAATTTTGACTACTCCAGGAATCATGATACTCCAACACAGTGTTTCTCAACTCCAGTCCTCAAGGCGCCCCAACAGGTCATGTTTTTAGGATTTCCCTCAGATGAAAACGGCAGTGGTCATTACTTCGTCCCCTTTTACACTTGTACGACTTGTCCCACGATTTGGGACTGCAAAGTAGCATGACAAGTCGTTCCCCATGATTTTCAATGACATCCATTCATATTAGTACGACTTCAAAGTAGTCCCTGCACTAATTTGGTCCAATTTTGATGCCAATTACACAGGCATTCCTTGAAATCGCAGCAAAGTTGCACAAGTGTGAAAGGGGCCTAAGGCAGTGAAGCTGATCAAATCACCTGTGCAAAATAATGGAAAGCCTGAAAACATGACCTGTTTGAGGCGCCTTGAGGACTGGAGTTGAGAAACACTGCGATAACACCACAAACAGCCCCCCTGCGTGCATTATAGCCCTCTCTTACGCTGGGTGTCGAATAGTGGTGCACCAAAATGAAAATTCAGAATGCACTTGGCCGAAGCCAAAATTGCTGTTTTTTTTTATATAGATTTTTATAATTGTATTATATTTGACTTTTTATTAATATCATGAATTTAAATGAATTTGAATTTCAGCACCTTTTGAAGTGGCAGTAAAAATCCTGCTTTCTGCATTTTTGGTCCGTGCCTCCTTATTGAAAACACAAGAGTGCATCAAAGATACCCATGTTGTGTTTTTGATGCATTTTTTTCAGTCGCATGACCTATTAAAAAAAAAAAAAAAAAACACCATAAACGCAACACAATTGTGGGCGTTTTCGGCAGCCGTTATCGGCACCTTTTTTGCTCTCGGCACAACGCTGAAAACCCTATTTTCGGCAGCTGGAATTTCGGTGCTTTACTAGTGTCTAATTGCTCCACTTCAACATACCCCTTTATGTAGCTGCTGTGGGAGGAGTGAATTGAAATAACAGGATGCAACATTGCAGACCCAGCCACATCCAATCACATCCAAGGTGGAAGTACCCAGCAGAAGCCTCCGCTTTTGATGTCTACACGGGAGGCTTTACCAAGCAGCAGAAAATACACAAGTTTTTTTTTTCCTTGAAATAAATGGCCTGGCGCCAGGGTCTCCAAAATGATTTCTTAAATTTTTTTTTTCGCTACAGCTTTAGTTACATCACTTATCTACAAGGAACGTATGCTCCGTTATGTGCAGGCTGCTGGATCCTGTAGAGATTTTCACTGCAGGGCTGCCCTGTCCTCTTCCTGCTGCTTAAATTCTTGCACTGTGGAGGTTATAAGCATCACATCTCCGGTCCCAGCTGTCCCGAGATCATCCAACAAGGACACACGCTCTGTTCCCTCCCTCCTCCATTGCAAAGCACTTTCATTGATTACACTGCCTGCAACATCAGGCCGGGTTCACATAAGTGCGGCCGCAGTTCCCAGAATGGTGTCCTATGAGTTCCTGTTCAGGTGCAAATTGGGTCAGAATTTTTGCCTGAATTCACAACTGAACCAGACCCAAAACACGTACAGGACACTTTTGGAATGCAAACACGTACAGGACTACTGAAGCTGTGACCATAGACCCAAAACCCCCAGAGGGTTTTCAGCAGCAGTAAGAGGACAGGGCAGCCCTGCAGTGAAAATTTCTATAGAATCCAACAGCATACACATCGTAGGACATAATTTACCTATATATATAAAAAAAAAAAGTATGTACCTAAAGCTCTAGAACAGTGGTCTCCAAACTGCAGCCTTGGAGTCATATGTGGCCCCTTGCTTGCTTTTATCTGGCCCCTGGGGCATTATTTCCCCCCCACTGCCAACAGTCAGGCATAGTTTTTGCCACCAACAATGGGGCACTACTCCACTCACTGACACCAATGATGGGGCATGATTCCTCCCATTGATGCCAACAATGGGGCGCTATTCCTCCAACTGACAATGGCAGGGCACTAATCCTACCCTATCGTAACAATGATGGGGAACGGTTTACTCTCACTGGCCACAGTCCAACCCCCCTAAAGCCTGAAGCAGTTTGTTTAGAAAGTTTGGAGACCCCCTACACTTTAGCTTTAATCCAGTAAGAAACTTCTAGCGGCAATTATCCCATGCATTCCCCCGCTTTTCTGCAGTTTAAATCTGCTCAATTGACTATCTTGTACCAGGTTTTAGGGTGATGTTTTCCCTTTCCTCGGGCGGCAGATACACGCACGCACGCACACACACACACACACACACACACACACACACACACACACACACACACACGCCAGGCAAAAGCAGCCATCTCTGATGCATGATGTAACTTATCAGCATACCTCCATAATAGTTCAGCATGGACTTTAATACATTCATACAGCAATATGAATGTTTTTAAAGTAAACCCCTGAGCCGTGATAAAAACGTATTACCTTACCCCATAATGGGTTCATTTTACTCCAAGCCCTGGTTCACACTGGTGCAATTTGACAGTTCAAAATCACATGACAAGTCACACCCCATTGCTGGCAATGTAACCCTGCAAATCATTGCGACTCAAGTAGCAGCGAATTGGAAAAAGGTTCCTGCACTTTTTTGGGATTTCATTGCATAGACCCTGATCTGTGGCTTTGAAACCGCGCTGAAGTAACGCAATTTCAAAGCAACACTGGTATGAACCAGGGCTAAAGGGGGAGAAGTCATTGCTGACTCATTTAGTAAAAGTGTGTGTACATTTCTGCTTTAGCTCTGTAAACAGCCTTTTTAATGTTACATGAAAAGAAAGCGTAGAGCTCCACCTGCTGGATGTATATATAAAAAAAAAAAAAAAAAAACAATAATCTAATGCAATGATTTATTAACCTATCCAGAAAAGGAAATGTATAAACTTTTCAAAGATTACCTTTCCATAGCTATGCAAATGTAAAAGAAATCTGCCTTATATAAATAACCTTATTAGTGTTAAAAAAAAAAAAAAATCTGTCTTATGTAAATAAAATGTATTAATGCATGTTAATTATGTGTAAAATGTGTAGTTCTAGACCAGCCTCTCTCAACCATTTTAACACGGGGGAACCTTTGAAATAACTTTCTGGTCTCAGGGAACCCCTGCTAATAATGACGTTATCTACAACTCATGATACATTAGTGTGATAGTCAGTGGGAAGAATGCTCCTCACATTTGTGGTCGTTGGGAAGAATTAGCCTCTTACAGATAGCTAAAAAGATTAATGGTGTCAGTGGGAACTTATCTGAGAGGCAAAAACTGCTCATTGCTCAAGGAACCCCTGGAAACCTCTGGAGGAACCCTAGGGTTCCATGGAACCCCGGTTGAGAAACCCTGTTCTAGACAAACACAGCTATCAGCTCATTGCAGATGAAGGCTCTGCTTCCTGCTACACAGTGGTTGTCCTTTACCACCACTTCTCACCAGGTTAATCTTTGCAAGTTGTTTGACTCCGTGGAACCAATGCATTCCCTGTGTTTATTTTTAAATCTTTTATTTTACCTGGTGAAGCTCACAATTCTAGGGAGACAACTCACTCTTCTCCATCAGGACAACGGAAAAGGGGCTAGGACCCCAGAATCCCATACCTCTTCTGTTGTCCATAACATGGAAAGGTGTGGTCTTGAAATCCTCAGAGTTAGCAAAGACCAATGTAATAGCTTACAAGATTTCTGGCAAGATGAGTAATTTTAAACTTGTCAAACAAATAAAAAGCATTCAAAAGGTATATTTACCAGAATAAAAATGGACCACATAAGAGAAGATCATTGTTAGCATTTAGATACTCCAAGTCTCGATCAAGGCAAAGGCGTGACTTTGGGTAGGTGAAGCTGTAGTACTGGCGATATGCCTTTTAATTTGCTCAATTATCCATAAAACATACCATGTTTCAGAGATCCTTGGGTGCCCCCCTTCTTCAGGGCTTGTGCCAGGCAACCAGCCAGATGAAGAAACTGCTAATGTGTTGTCAGCATGATTGTGGGCACTGCTGAAACTGGATCACCCTTGGTGGCTTGCTATACGTCTAGGCTCTACAGCAAGCCAGCTGCTTCCCTAAATGTAATCCAAATTGTGCAGGTGGGGAACATTTGCAAAATTGTGTGCGTTCTTGACCTGCAGGCAGGCTTGCAGACACATATAAGAAAGGAGGGCGCACTGACATAAACCCAAAGGGTTTGCTGCACCACTTATCTATAGACTAAGTCCCCATGTGCAGGAGACTGTTGTATGTAGCAGACTCTTAGGAGATGCATGGGTGTGTCGCCAATGCACATCAGAAAAACACCAGTGTTTGAGTGCTCAAAACTGCATGGTGCCGTGCACTTTTAAAGAAGGGTCCGGGACTTCTTCCCCTCCCCCCATTTCTGTGGGTAGGGCAGCCCACTGAGATAAATGGGTTGCCCTACCCGCAGAACATGGTCACACAAGTGTGAACCCAGCCTGATCACCAATTTCATTTTCACCAACACTAAGCCCCCGTACACACGGTTGGAAATTCAGACGGAAAATGTCCGATCGGACCGTGTTGTCGGAAAATACACCCATGTGTGGTCTCCATCGGACTTTCCGACGGAAAAAATTTGGGATCCTGCTATCAAATTTTCCGACAACAAAATCAGATCTGACTTTTTCTGATTGTGTGTAGAGAATTCCGATGGACAAAGTGCCATTACGAGACCAAAGCTATTGGCTACTAGCCTCTATGTAGTTCCGTCGTACGCAACGAATGTCACCACGTTCAGAATGATCAGATTTTCCGACCGTGTGTATGCACCAACAGTGTCGGAAAAAAAATCAGACGGATTTTGTGGTCACAATTTCCGACCATGTGTACGGGGGCTTAGACAGAATTCTGCTGAACTGGCCAAGATTCGAACCCTGTATGAGCAAGCTGTATGAGGTAGCTGAATGTTCCCAAGTTGATCGATCAACTTGGGTATGACCACCCTGCCGGATTTTACATGCGATTATTGCAAGCAGCTGTTATATCCACTAGCAACAATCACGGTCTTCTCCCGGCAGACGTGGCTTCACTCACCGAGAAAACACAATGGCTTGGTGGAAGGAATTCCCCCGACTTGTTCATGCCCCGACTTAGTTGGGGTAGGCGGAACACATTTGGGGGGGGCGTTGGAGGGGTGTCAGCCCAACCTCTTGACCTTTGACCTCTGGGGGACATGCCTCCCTGAGTCCTAACCTTGTTTTTCTAGGGGAAACCCTAGCCCAAACCATAGCCCTAACCTGTTTTTCTTGTGTATAATTTTGTTATAATAAACTTATTCTTAATTTGTGAATTGGCCCCTCTCTGGTACTGCACTAATCCATCATGCTGGTTCTCTATGTATGTAAAGCCCCTGTCAACACTGTTGATGGGGGAATAAAAATAATTTCTCCTGAAACCCGTGTGCGCCGTCTATGGCCGGCCTTACCAATTAAAAGACAATTAGAATGGCCTGAATCGAAATATTTGCATTCTGTCACTCCTACATCTTCACTCACCCATAACAAAAATACTAAAAAGCAAGCGTGTAAAATGTTAGAAAACAAACCTTGGTGAGCACATAATAATCATTGAAATAATGAAATCAGTGAAATAATAAATCAAAACATATGATTGAAATGAACACTATTTATCAAATTGTTTTAAAAAATTTGACTGTGCATCCGAGTTTCAGCTTCACTTTACTACTAGAGGTTTAATTGCCCTAAGTTTTAGGCTTAGCAGTGCCATTTTACTGTCCCCAAAAGAGCATTTTAGTGGCCAATAAGGGCACGTCTATTTGACAAGCTGCAGGTGAGTGGGTGGGACTTGACGCAGAGGTCTGGAAGTCTCTAGTAACAAAGTTAAACAGAAAACAGCAGACACTATGGGGTTTATTTACTAAAGGCAAATAGTCTGTGCACTACAAGTGCAGTTGCTGTAGATTTAAACGAAACATGCAAGGAAAAAAAAACAGCATTTGTGCTTGCACATACCGTATATACTTGAATATAAGCCGAGATTTTCAGCCCTTTTTTAGGGCTGAAAGTCCCCCCCTCGGCTTATAGTCGAGTCACCGCCGTCTGCCTACATGAACAGCGTGTCATGCAGACAGACGTCAGTTTTCAAAAGCCACACCTCCTCCTCCTCCTCGCCCGTGATAGGAGGAACACTAATTTTCCCAGCAGTAAGTCAGTGTGCAGTGTTCCGCCTATCACGGACGTCCTGTCATTCTCATCTCATGGACGAGGATGAGAGGACGTCCGTGATAGGCGGAACACTGCACACTGACTGCTGGGAAAAAAGTGTTCCTCCTATCACGGATGAGGAGGAGGCGCGGTTTTTGTATTATTGGAATGGCGCCTTACATTACACGCTGTGGGGGGACAGAGCGGGACTGCATCGGCTGCCAGATCGTACAGGGAGGGACACAGGACCCAGAACCGGCGGATCGGCGCAGATCGGCACAGGTAGGCTGCAATGGGGACACGGGGGTCTGTACAGGGGACATGCAGCTGCAGATGGACATTGCTGACTCTTTTCCACTTACAGTAGCTGCTGCATTTTTCACCCTCGGCTTATACACGGGTCGATACGTTTTTCCCATTTTTTTGTGGTGAATTAGGGGCCTCGGCTTATACTCGGGACGGCCTATACTCGAGTATATACGGTAATTGAATAGAAATCAGCAGAGCTTCCCCTCAGATCTAGTGCAAGTTCACAGACCATTTGCCTTAAGTAAATCAACCACCTTGTGTCTGATCATGGTTGGGACTTTCACTTTTAAAACTTTAAAATGACTGAGCTGGGTTCACTTTAAACTGAGTTCACATGTGTATACATCCAAACATGGAGTATAAAGTTAAGGCTACACATACCTGCAATAAAAAATACAACCTGTTTAAAAAGCAAAACAAAAAAAAAAAACACATTACTCTAAAAAGACCATCTTTCACCACCATAGTTAGTAACAGTCATGTTTGCAAGCCAAACATATTCTTAAAGTGGAATTCTTGTCTAACACCATGTTTAAAAACGCCCCCACCTATGCTGCCTAACGTGTCCAGTCACATGATCCCCTGTGTTAGTGAGCGGCGGCTGCAGGGGAGAGCAAGCATCGTTCGACAATGGCTGGGAATTGCGGGAGCCGTGATGTCACCCATAACCAGCCGTGGTCAGCACACCCTCCTCTCCCCTGTAGCAGCTGCTGACACAAGGAAGATGGGGCTGCAGATCACATGACCAGAACGGACATTTCTAAACATAGTTAGCATTAGGCTAGAATTCTACTTTAACAATCCACTAGGAACCAATGAAATGGAAATAAAACAAATATCCATAATAATCTGCTTCCTGGTGGATTAAAAAGCATCTCAAAAACCATCAGCTTACAAAATGGCTGCTATGAATAATTTTCAAACACATTAAAAGTCCTAAAACTGAAAACACTAAAACCTCAAATTTTTTTGTTCAGTATTAGCGGTTATACTTCATTAAAT
This sequence comes from Lithobates sylvaticus, assembly GCA_028564925.1. Classification (NCBI taxonomy): domain Eukaryota; kingdom Metazoa; phylum Chordata; class Amphibia; order Anura; family Ranidae; genus Lithobates; species Lithobates sylvaticus. The sequence continues at coordinate 161,191,899 of CM053034.1, read as the reverse complement.
TAAGAAATGTCCTATTAAATTAAATGGACCCCCCATTAAAAAAAAAAAAAATTCAAAAAATATCACCATTTTCCAAAAATATAACAAAAATACACAACTCCACTTGTTACGGATTATTTAAATTATTTGCTAAAAGTAAACCATTTAGTTCATTGGTTACTGTACAAAAGCGGCAAGTCAGAGGGTGCAGGCTCGCGGTCAGCGCGGTGCAGATCAGCAGCCGTGACCCCAAAAAGTTCCAGTTTGCATTCCAAACGGACAATAGAAAAAAAAAAAAATGAACGGGCAAAGCACGAGATTTACAGGTTTCATTTTTAAATAGCAGAAGTATCCAATACATTAAAATATAAAAAAGTACAATTCATGTTCAGTAACGGTGGGTAGGGTGGAAAGACACAGCGTGGAGTAGTTGGTATGGTAAAACTCATTGGTTTTTCGTTTTAGGCAAGTTCCTTTCGGTATTTGCATCACCGTTCCTGTGTAACGTATCATCATCCACTCTGTACTCTTGTCTCTGCCGACGGATTTCCTTGTAGCGTAGTGTAATGTCTCTGCAAACAAGAAAGAGACGGTAATGGTGAAAAAAGGCTTTAAAAGAGACCCGGGACCAGGCAAGTACATAAATAGCATTTTATGGCTTGTGTTGAAGGGCTTTCTTTTATATGCTTGAAGGTCACTTTAAACACAGCGCAATCCCCCAACAAAGGGATATTTATTCTGTCACAAGAGAAAACGCAATGTTTTGGGGCGAAGGAGGGAACCTTTCGTCTAGAGGAGACAATAGACACTGAAGGGGTCCTTATGCAGCCTGAAATGTTGCATCTCCTGTGACAGAATAGATGGTCTTTTGTTGAGCAATTCTAGTGTGCTGGTGACACTTGTATACTTTGGGATGTATGGATAAGACGCCACCCATTTCCCCGCCACTTCAGCATCGATTTCGGATAGTCTCTACAGCGTATGGTGTGCTAAACATCTCCCAAGTTTGGCTGCTTGCAGCTCACTTTAAGCAAAACTCTGCAGTGGATGGCTGTTCTGAGGCTGTAGTTGAGCACTTACCTGCCTGCTCGCCATTTTCTACTGAATGTACACTGTGCGGTGCATACTCAGCTCATCATGCATTCCCAGAACGCTCCGGATGCGCCAGAATGCCTGACTCCCGTGCGCATTCACAGGATATCATAACCCACTGGCTAATTAAGAGGCTGAAAGCCTGGCACCCCAAAAAAGATGACCACAGCCGTCGAGGGATGCAACGGCTGAATCCCTGGAGAAGAATATAATTGGGAGTTTAGTTGTGCTGAAATGTGCAGCTCTTATCGTTTCAGACAATATGGGTGGCCAGTGCAGGGTGAACATCAATATGTAACAAGCCATGTATAAACTTGTTGTGCACCAAGCAGTCTGCAGCAGAACAGTTAGGCCCCTTTCACACGGGTGGACTGATCAGGTCTGCCTGTCAGTTTTGTACGGGGACCCAATCAGACCATCCATTGCCCTCTATGCAGCGGCGGTTGTCAACGGCCTCATATACCGTTGATATTTGAGCCTAGCCGCTAAAAACAAACGTTTAGCGATGCGGATTGGGTCGAATGGCAGTCGGATGTAAACGGACAGGCGATCCATTTACATGTGACTGCCCATAGAGGAAAGTGGGCTGTGTCCAGATTCTCTGCTGAGCAGGTGGGCTTCATGTGAAAGGGGCCTTAAGAAGCCCCATCTAATCATGCAAGGCCAACTGAAAGCACTGCTCCAGAACCCAAGATTGTATCTTCAGTTCTGACAAGCTTTTGAAGCAATTACAAATAATTAGGAATTGCTGTGCCACATAAATGAAATGGGTAATTTGAGCAATAGTAAAAGAAATGATAATTTATCATATATTACATAAATAAATAACTGTAGGTCACATATCATCCTGTGTAAATACATAATAATAATAAATAATAATAATAATAATAATAATAATAATAATAATAATAATAATAATAATAATAATAATAATAATAATAATAATAATAATAATAATAATATAATAATAATAATAATAATAATAATAATATAATAATATATATATATATATATATATATATATATATATATATATATATATATATATATTTATATATATATATATAGGTATGCATTATACAGTGATACCTCAGTTCACCAACGTAATCCGTCGTCTCTGGTCGCGAACCGAATTGGTTGCAAACCGAGGCAAATTTTCCCATAGGGTTCAATATAAATCAGGTTAATCGGTTCAAAAGTTTTTTTATTGTTTACCGTATATACTCAAGTATAAGCCAACCCGAATATAAGCAGCGGCACCCAATTTTACCACAAAAAAAAATGGGAAAACGTATTGACTCGAGTATAAACCTAGGGTGAGAAATGCGCAGCTACTGTAAGTGGAAAAGAGGGTCAACAATGCCCATTTGCAGCCTCACTGTGTCCATTTGCATGCCTCACTGTGCCCATTTGCATGCCATAGGTCCCCTGAACTTCAAACTTGGTAGTTAAGGGTTGGTTCCACTGGGTTTGCACACCAAATGTGGGGTTCCTAGCACCAAGTGGCCCCGAGATACGGGGCCCCAAAGTCGGGTCGGAAAATGTCATTCTCTGCTGCAGAAAAGTGCTTGACTCGAGTATAAGCCGAGGGGGGCATATTCAGCACAAAAAAATGTGCTGAAAAACTCGGCTTATACTCGAGTATATACGGTATATATAAAATTATGAAATGTATGTACAGTACAAATTTTTTTTTTTTTTAAATATTACATACGGTCTTTTACATTAAGCTGACCTCTTTCAAGTGTACACCTAAAAAAAAGAACCCACAACTTAAGCTCCTCTTTAACCCTTTGTTTGAAACAATCCCAAACCCCAATTTAAATGACTAATGTAGGGGCCAGAAAACAGCACTGTGCATCCAAGAAAAAAATCTGGGGCATGATAAAGTTGTAGAATTCACATGAACTTTTTTTCCATGACACCCAATCAAGTGAGCCCACCCTCATGGTAGTCAGGGGGCAGAAACCCCTCTCTGAGTGGACTGGTTTGCCTTCTGTGTCAGAGCAGGGAAGAAGTTTGTGAACCGAAGCGGAGTTCACGTACTGAAGCAAATTTTTGTGAACTCTTCTGTTCGCAAACAGAGTTGTTCGTGAACAGAAGAGTTTGTGAACCGAGGTATCACTGTATATATTTTTTGTCACAAATAAAGAAAAAAATTAAAAGCTAAGGTACCCAAGGAAAACAAATTTCCTCTTGTAGCACATCAGCAGATTTTAAATCTGAATCTGAACTTTTTCACTAGAACTGAATGGAATGAGCAGTCCCATCATAGATCATACATCTGTACCATGTTGCTCAGTTGTCTGCAGATCCCCTGATATTCTGGGTTTAGTTGTGGCTTTGCAGCATGTGGCAATCTGTATAGAGCACTGATAGACTGTCACTTGCACAGCCACTTCCTGCAGCAGCTAGAGTCTATAACACTCCCCTCTGTAGTCTTCCAGACTCTGCAAATGATGTGACTGCCTTGACGGCTCTGATGGTGGCTTGAGTACATTCTAATTCGCATTCAATCCCACCCAATCCCACCTACAGGAAGAGTCCAAACCTCCCAAGTGCCACCTCACGGCATTATTCAAGGAGGAAACACCTTCATACACAGCCTGTTCTAAAAACTAGCTGTGCTGCTGGACAGGATTGAATGGATGATAATTAGAATTCAATCCTGCCCAGTTAAATATGCTGATCAGTATGAACAGGGAGAGCAGGGCCGCTGTTAGAAATCATGGGGCCCCGTACAGCCATCCCAACAAAGCCCCCCCAACTCTGCCTACACCCCACCCACCTTCCAAGATGCAAGTAAACAGAGGCACTGACTTCATCAGACTGCACCCTAAAAATTCAAAAGTACCTCCTTTGCTCTCACCTCCTGGGTCACTCTGTTGACCCGATGGGGCCCAGGGAAATGTAATCCAAGCACTGGTAAGCAAGTAGTAGCGGGGGTGTGGTCTAGTAAAATCCATTTATTTGTTTAGGCAGAAATCAATAAAGCTGCCCCAGGCCCCCCTGTTTGGTTGAGGAGGCCTGGGCCCAGTACTACAGTACCAGTTGTATTGCCTTATCAGCGGCCCTGGGGGAGACCCCCACCCCTCAGATCCTGCCCTCCCAGAGCCCTGCTCTCTGTGAAGTGATTTATTTACATATGAAGTTACACACAAACTGAATGGGGTTGCAATTCATTTACATGCATCGGTTTTGGACGAGGAAAAGCTGGAGTTCTACAGCTCAATCATCTTGTGAAAAGTCTGTTACAAATTCTGTATGATTAAATATTCGATCTTACAACATATGAAAATGGTCAAGTTCATGCATTCGTTGTGGCCAGAAATAATATTGCACCAGTTTATTAAACAAATGCTCTCCATTTTAAAGTAGAGTTTTCTATTTTAAAGTTCAACTTCTGTATGTGGATGATGGCACTGTAATTATTTTAATAAAAAACATACAAGTACCTTTTTCCTAAATCGATATACAGCTGTCACATGACTCAGCTCTTTCCCAGCCTGTCTGCAGGGAAATCTAAGCAGGAGGAGCCTCTAGTCCTCTGCTGCTGGTCACATGTTCAAAATTAAAAAAACGGCCTTTGGAATACAGAGTAAAAAAATAAATTAATATCAATAAACGGTTTTAAATTGTCATACAAATATATATTTCTGCCAGGGACAGTGTCACGCCCCTCCAGCCTGTGTTTTAGAATAAGAGGTGAAATCTACATGCAATATCTCACCCCCATTGTGTTAAGCTGGCTAGTGGGCATGGAGGAGGGAGGGAGCTGGCTGTTTACCACTGTGTATAATGACCACATGTGTGACTATAGTCACATGGGCTGCTCAGATGTGATGGGGAGGAAATGGTCAGCATAGAAACTCACTGAAAACCGAGCATGTGCGGAGTTGCCACCACAGCTGTAAATACCCTAGCTGGGACATGAACAGAAGGTGGAAAGAGCAGCAGGATCATCCAACGAATCTGATAGGGAGTATGAACAGCATGTAATACAGCATTTATTATTAAAAAGCACCTTTCTTATAAAAAGATAAAAAAAAAAAACAACTATTTTTATAGTGTTTGCCACTCTTCAAAGCACTGTCATTTCGCTCTGCCGTCTCAGTCCTCTGCTATTACCATGAATCACTTCTAACAAGTTGTCCTGACACCAAGAGCTAAAAAGGTGACGGGGAGGGAGCTCCAGCACACAGCTTGTGATTGGCAGCCTTAACTCCTGTGCGCTGTGTGCTGTGTGAAGGGGGACGTGTTGCTTCTCTCCAAAATAAATACACACACACACACACACACACACACACACACATACACACACATACACACACATACACACACATACACACACATACACACACATACACACACATACACACACATACACACACATACACACACATACACACACATACACACACATACATACAGAATTTATGATTTCTTTGCCATTTTTCACAGAATATGGCTAACAAACTTTTTTCACTCGTGATTAGTGTTTGGCTGAAGCAATTTATCAAACAACTGTTTATTCTTTTTCAAATCAGAATGACAACAGAAACTACCCCAATCACCTGATCAAAAGTTTACATTTTGGCCTGATAACATGCACACAAGTTGACACAAAGGGGTTTGAACGGCTACAGGAAAGGGATATAAAAAGATATACAAGGAATTGAGAATGCCAATCAGCAGTGTTCAAACTCAAATCAAGAAGTGGAAAATGAGGGGTCCTGTTGAAACCAAACCACGGTCAGGTAGACCAACTAAAATTTCAGCCACAACTGCCAGGAAAATTGTTTGGGATGCAAAGAAAAAAACACACATATAACTTCAGGTGAAATACAGGATTCTCTGAAAATATGTGGTGTGGGTGTTTCAAGATGCACAATAAGGAGGCACTTGAAGAAAGATGGGCTGCATGGTCGAGTCGCCAGAAGAAAGCCATTACTCCGCAATATGCCACAAAGTATCCCGCTTGCAATACACAAAACAGCACAGAGAAAAGCATCAAACCTTCTGGCACAAAGTCATTTGGAGTGATGAGACCAAAATTTAGCTTTTTGGCCACAACCATAAACGCTACATTTGGAGAGGATTCAACAAGGCCTATGATGAAACTTACACCATTCCTACTGTGAAAAACAGAGGTGGATCGCCAATGTTTTGGGGATGTGTGAGCTACAAAGGAAATTTGGTCAAGATGAATGCAGGATGAATGCAGTATGTTATCAAAACATATTGGACGAACATTTGCATTCATCAGCCAGGAAGCTGCGCATGGGACGTACTTGGACATTCCAACATGACAATGAGCCAAAACACAAGGCCAAGTCGACCTGTCATTGGCTACAGCAGAATAAAGTGAAGGTTCTGGAGTGGCCATCTCACTCTCCTGACCTCAATATCATTGAGCCACTCTGGGGAGATCTCAAATGTGCAATTCATGCAAGACAACCCAAGAATTTACAGGAACTGGAGGCTTTTTGCCAAGAGGAATGGGCAGCTTTACCATCCGAGAAGATAAAGAGCCTCATCCACAAAAGACTTCAAGCTGTAATTGATGTTAAAGGGGGCAATACACGGTATTAAGAACTGGGTATGTAAACTTTTGATCAGGGTCATTTGGGTAGTTTCTGTTGTCATTATGATTTAAAAAGAGTACACACAGTTGATTGATAAATGGCTTCAGCCAAACACTAACCATGAGTGAAAGAAAAGTTTGTGTTAGCATTCAAATTCTCTGAAAAATGTCCAAGAAATCAAATTCTGCCAGAGGGTCTCTCTCTCTCAGAATAAAATTGGTGTCGTTGCAGCGGTCTTGCAAATGTAATTTAAAAAAATAAATAAAAAAAACACACTTTCATGAAGAAGAACAATATATAATGTGAATGTTGCTCCACATAAATGGATAACCAACATTTCATGCTTAACCACTTCAGCCCCGGACCAATTGGCAGCCAAAGGACCAGGCCCCTTTTTGCGATTCGGCACTGCGTTGCTTTAACTGACAATTGCGCGGTCGTGCGTCGTGCGCTATAAACAAAAATAGAGCGACAATTTTGAAAACAATGCAATATTTTTTGCTTTTTGCTATAATAAATTTCCCTAAAAAATATACAAAAAAACATTTTTTTTCCTCAGTTTAGGACGATACGTATTCTTCTACATATTTTTGGTAAAAAAAAAAAAAAAAAATTGCAATTAGCGATTATTGATTGGTTTGCACAAAAGTTATAGCGTTTACAAAAATAGGGGATAGTTTTATAGCATTTTTATTAATATTTTTTTTTACTAGTAATGGCGGCGATCAGCGATTTTTATTGTGACTGCGACATTTATGGCGGACACATCGGACATTGACACATTTTTGGGACCATTGTCATTTATACAGCAATCAATGCTATTTAAATGCATTGTTTCCTGTATAAATGACAGTTGTAGTGAAGGGGTTAACCACTAGGGGGAGGGGAGGGGTTATGGGCTGTGACGTGTGTGTTTTTTTTACATTAGGGGGCGGGGCTGACGTCATTGATCGGCTTTCCCGATGACCGGGAACAGCCAATCAATGACAGGCAGAGTAGGAAGCGCGGGGAGAGGTTTGTTTACACATACCTCTCCCCGTTCTTCAGCTCCGTAACCCGATTGCGGGACACCAGCGGCGATCGGGATCCGCTGGTCCCGCGGCCGGGGTCACGGAGCTCCCGACCGTGTCGCTACTGGCGGCGCGCGCGCGACGCACAGGCAGGCAATTGCACGATCACGTACAGGTACGTGCTTTTGCCTGCCCGTGCCATTCTGCTGACGTATATATGCAGTGGGCGGTCGGGAAGCGGTTAAAAATTGATTAAAATTGTGTGCGACACATCTGTCCCAGTAATCCGTCAACATGGCTAAAAAAATTACGCAGCAAGGAGGCTTTCCATATACTCCAGAGTATGTCGGACAAGAGTAGTGGGGGAAACTTTCTCCGTCAGACTCGGATAGCGAGTATGAGCCAGTAGACAGCAGTGGCTCTGAAATGGAAACCGAGGAGGACAGGATCCAATGGAGAGGCTCAGAAGCCTTCAAAAATATGATAGGTAGTCAGGAACTAAAATGTGTAATTTATGCTTTTAGAACGCCTGACTGTGCTACTTGAATGTTGGGCCTCTGTACGTGGCCAAGCTGTGGAAACGTCTCAATCAAGTGGCACTGTCATACTCCGGAGGAGTAGCAGAATGTATTTTGGGGTGCAATTTTTGCTAGGTACATGCTATGTTTTAGAAACTTTTTTTTTTTACACAATTGTCAAATTAGAAGTTAATTTTATTTCCACATTTTCCAAAAACTTGTGGGGAAAAGCGACATGTTCAAAAGACTCATTACGCCTCACAGAATATAGGTTGGGGTGTTTGCTTTCCAAAATGGGGTAATTTTGTGGGTAATTCTATTGTCCTACGTAAATTAAATGTGTAATTTATACCTTTAGGCTAAGTTTCCACTAGTGAGACTTGTCATGCAACTTGGGACTGCATCACAATCACGGCAAAAAATTGTACGACTTACAGGTCGCAATAGTGGAAACCTAAGCTTAGAATGCCTGACAGTGCTACTTAAAATGTTGGGCCAGACTGTGGAAAAAAATGTGGAAAAGTCTCACACGTCGTGTTGTCATACTCAGGAGTAGCAGAATGGATTTAGGGGTGTAATTTTTGTTATGTGCATGTTATGTGTTAGAAATATCTTATTATTTGACAACTTAGTGTAAAAAAAAAAAAAAAAAAAAAGAAAAAAAAAAAAAATGTTTTCATTTTCTTTCCACAGTTTCCAAAAATTTTTTTTTTTTTTCAAAAGACTCATTGAATTGAGGGTGTACAAAATACATTGGGGTGTTTGCTTTACAAAATGCAGTAATTTTGTGGGTAATTACACTGTCCTGGTGCTGCAGGGCCTTCAAAAATGTGATGGATAAATTACACCACCATAGTAAAACGTGGATTGTTGCCAACATCCCTATAGTTGGAACAAGAGAAAAAAATAGGATTGTTTCATCACACTTGCATGTAAAATCCTTTTCTTTGAGTACATCACACAGAGTCAGGCTAATAGTCATTACCTGCTGGGACGTCCCAGAGCAATAGCCTTGAGAGGAGGGAGACTCCCTGCCAAACAATATTCATCAGAACTTATACTAATCCTCAGCCGCTTGAACATCCACTTGATACAATTTTGTGAACGTATGCACTGAAGACCAACCAGGTAGCAGCCTTACAAATCTAAGCCACAGATATCCTTTGGCGAAAAGCCCATGAGGTTCCTACACCCCTGGTAGAATGAGCTTTATGTTTCAGACCGTAGGCATGATCAATTGACAGACCCAATTGGCAATGGAAGCTGCCTGCCCCTTCTTGGGTCCTTTTGGTAAAACAAAAAAGGAATCCGATCCTCGGATCTCTGCAGATCTGACAAACAAACCTTGACTGCCCAGACAACATCCAATGAATGCAGTCTCTCTTCTGCCGAGCGAGGCTGAGAGAAAAAAAGAAAAAAAAGGAGGGCAAAATAATGTCAAGATTTAAATGAAAGACCGACACCACTTTTGTCAAAAAGGATGGAACAGGTCGTAAAACCCTGAAGTATGGTTTCCTGAACGAAAGGGCCGCCAACTCCGAAACCCTTCTAGCCGAGGCGATGGCCATCAGGAAGGCTAGCTTGCGTGACGGCAAGTCTAATGGAATTTCCTTGATAGGGTCAAATGGCTTTTTCTGTAACACAGACAGCACCAAGTTCCAAAAACACATAGGTAACCTAATGGGGGGGGGAGCAAGCGAGTTGCACCCTGCATAAAGGTTGGGATCAGTGAATGGAAGGCTAAAGACCTTTGGAAGAATACTGATAGGGCCGAAACCTGACCTCCGACTGTACTCAAAGCCAATTTGATTTCCACAGCCGACTGTAGAAAAAAAGAGAATTCTCCCAATCACGCATTTCCAAGGATGCCATTTTTTGGCTTCACACCAAGCAATACAAGTCTTCCAGACCTTATGATAGATCTTCCTAGTGACAGCTTTTCTAGCATTCACTAGGGTAGACAATAGACACCACTGGTCCTGAGATGCCATGGTCCTTTAACACCCTGGCTTCAATAGCCATGCCATCAAATTTAGAGACTGTAAATTGGGGTACTTTACCTGTTAAAAAAAAAAAAAAATTGGGGTGGAATATAGGACCTTGAGACAGTAGATCGGGGCAACATGGAAGCGTCCATGGCCAGTCTATTGTCATTTGCACAATCTCCGGGAACCAGGGCCTTCTGGACTAGGCTGGTGCCACCAGAATGACTGGAACCCCCTCTCTCTGAATCTTGCGCAACAAACATGGAAGGAGAGGGATCGGAGGGAAAGCATAAACCAGGGAGTACTGGTTACATGGACCTACCAGAGCATCTGCTCCATTTGCCAGGGGATCTCTTGTTTGGGACACAAACTGCTGTAGTTTGTTGTTGAACCTGGATGCCAGTAGGTCGACCTCTGGCCATCCCCATCATTGGCAAATTTCCTGGAACACCTCTGTGTGTTGGTACCATTATCCCAGGCAGATCTGCTGGTGGCTGAGGTAATCTGCCTTCCAGTTCTCTACTACCGGGATATGGACTGCTGATATTATTGGCACATGTCCCTCTGCCCAGGTTAGTATGTAGTTCACCTCCTTCAGAGCTAAACGACTCCTGGTACCGTCTTGGTGGTTTATATAGGCCACTGCAGTGGCATTGTCAGACTGAACCCTGATAGGGACCGGCTTGTCTGATGATAAGAAAAAGATTGAATACTCTTACCATAGAAGTTGGATACAGCTACCGCACGGTATTTGTATCAAGCAGGCTTAAATGCTGGAACTCTTGCATCAATGGGTACCAGATGAGGCAGATGGGAACCATGGCAGTCCGGAACCAAGCAGCAAGCAGAGCAACCAGGGAACCTCCAATCAACCAGATGATCCCAAGAGGAATGATCACACAAACCGGGGGAAAAGGAGGGAAAAACGGAAGCGACTCCAATGGTGCAGGTCAAAAATTATTGATAAAATTTATTCACATTGGTATGTGACAAATCAAACAAAATAAAAATCTCGAGATAAATGAAGGAAATAGGTCAGCAATGTATCTCTGAGATACGCCCCAGTAGAAGACCGATAGTGTCGAAACGCGTCGGGCCAGCTGTCATACTTTCCACATTGCTGACCTATTTCCTTCATTTATCTCGAGATTTTTATTTTGTTTGATTTGTCACATACCAATGTGAATAAATTTTATCAATAATTTTTGACCTGCACCATTGGAGTCGCTTCCATTTTCCCTCCTTTTCCCCCGGTTTGTGTGATCATTCCTCTTGGGATCATCTGGTTGATTGGAGGTTCCCTGGTTGCTGTGCATGCTGCTTGGTTCCGGACTGCCGTGGTTCCCATCTGCCTCATCTGGTACCCATTGATGCAAGAGTTCCAGCATTTAAGCCTGCTTGATACAAATACCGTACGGTAGCTGTATCCAACTTCTATAGTAAGAGTATTCAATCTTTTTCTTATCAGACAAGCCGGTCCACATTTGTGTTGTTCCAGCCTCCCCTGCTCCTGAGTTACTTCGAGGGATCCATCTGGGGTTATCAGTGTCCACACGATACAGACTTTATATATTATAAAGTGTTTTGTATCGGCACTTATTATTTATTTAGTATATGTCACTTTATGGGCATTCACCATTAATACTATTTTTATGTTATATGATTGTTAATGCTCACGTTTACTGTGTGTATTCTATTATATACATTCCTTCATTATTCACTTTTTACAAAGTGCATATGTTTTAGTGCTACATTTTTTATCCATATTTCCTTGACTTTGTTTGTTTTGTATGTTAGCTGCTTTTTCACATTGAGTTGTTTGCAACAAAGGTAGCGCAGTTTTTTCCACATTTACATGAACCCTGATAGGGCAGTCCTGAAGCTCCACCGTCCAGGACCGTAGGGCCAGACAGACTGCCTGTAATTCCAGGACGTTGATGGGCAGGATCTGTTTTGTCCCTGACCATTTCCCCTGAGCTGTGAGCCCTTCTAGGGTCGCTCCCCAGCCTGAGAGACTGGCATCTGTAGTCACTATAATTAACAAAAAGCCGCGCTGTGAAATATTGATAAAAAATCTTGAAAAGTATCGTAAATAAACTCAAGTAACTGTGAAGTCTCAGGTGACAACAAAATCAAATACCATACAAAAATACGTGTGCATAAATTACACCATCCATATGAATATTGAACCATACAAATATAATAAAATAAAACGCAAAAAAAGTCCCAGTGAAATAAAGTCCAAAGATTTGAGAAAAATATAATATGCAACAGCAAGTGTCCAAAGTGATGAAAACCATATAACGGTGTGATATTCGACTAGTGCAGACAAAAAATAATGAAATAGATTCCACCAACGAATGTGATCCACCACCACTCAAACATTAGGCTTACCAGAGGCAAGCTTAAACCAAGCCTGTATGGAGATGGTACTGGATGTACCCTGGACCTAAGCTTGCCTCTGGTAAGCCTAATGTTTGAGTGGTGGTGGATCACATTCGTTGGTGGAATCTATTTCATTATTTTTTGTCTGCACTAGTCGAATATCACACCGTTATATGGTTTTCATCACTTTGGACACTTACTGTTGCATATTATATTTTTCTCAAATCTTTGGAATTTATTTCACTGGGACTTTTTTTGCGTTTTATTTTATTATATTTGTATGGTTCAATATTCATATGGATGGTGTAATTTATGCACACGTATTTTTGTATGGTATTTGATTTTGTTGTCACCTGAGACTTCACAGTTACTTGAGTTTATTTACGATACTTTTCAAGATTTTTTATCAATATTTCACAGCGCGGCTTTTTGTTAATTATTGTCTTGTTAGTGTGTATACCCCACATTTTTTTAGCTGCAGCTCTGGTTTTGTTCTTTTTGTCTTAGCCACATATACTTACTTAGGGTTTAGCGCGGTGTCACTCCTATTATTTTCATCTGTAGTCACTACTCTCCAAGTTGCCGGGAGAAAGGATGTTCCCTTTCACAGGTTCTGATCCTGCAACCACCAGTTTAGGCTTAAGCGTGCCCAAGGAGAGGAGCACATTGGATAATCCAGGGCTTGTCCTCTTCTGTTCCAAGCCAACAAGATGTCTTGTTATAAAGGCCTGGAATGGAACTGGGTTTAGGGCACAGCCTCTAAGGAGGATACCATCCTCCCTAGAAGACTCATACAGATCCGAAAAGGAGGGTTGTCTGGTGTCCCTTATCCGACGCACCTGAACCTTTAGGGCACAGATCCTTACAGGTGGCAAGAACACTCTTGCTTGAACCGTATCTAGGATCAGACTTAAATACTTTAGACTTTGAGCTGGTTTCAAGGCTGTCTTCGGTATTTATGATCCAGCCTAAGCTTTTCAAGTACCGCACTGTGTATATTCTGCTCTGTTCTAGAGCCTGTAGTGAGTGATCTCTGAGCAGGAGGTCATCCAGTTACCCGAGAACCAGGACCCCTTGGTCCCTTAAAAGACCCAGTACTGGTGCTAGGACCTTTGTGAACACCCAGGGAGCTGTAGCAAGCCCGAAGGGTAGAGCCACAAACTGAAAATGACGTTCCTCCACTGCAAAACGTAGGAACCTCTGATGAGGCTGAAAGATAGGTATGTGTAAATACTCATCTCTTATAAATCGATGGAGGCTAGAAAGTCTCCCCTCTGGAGTGAGGCTACTACTGAACGGACAGATTCCATCCGAAAGGACTGTATCAGTAGATACTTGTTCAGGGATCTTAGGTCCAAAATGGGCCTTGTGTCCCTGTTTGGTTTCTGAACCATAAACAGGTTTAAGTAGAACCATAAACAGGTTTGAGTAAAACCCTGTGCCCCTTTCGGATACAGGAACCTCTGCAATCACTCCTTGGTGCACTAGATGAGGTAGTGCCTGAAGCAATAAGTTTATTTTTGGATGATCAGAGGGAATGCTGGATCTTAAAAACCTGAGGGTGGAACCCCCCCCCCCCCCCCCCCCCCGCAACTCCAGCTTGTAGCCGCAAGATATAATTGAGGTGACCCACACGTCCTGAATTACTGTTTTCCAAATGTCCGCAAAGTGCAGCAGCCTTTCCTCTCACCCGATAGAGTGGGGGCGTCCCCTCAAAAGGAGGGCGTCGTGCTGGGTTTAGAAGAGCTTTGGACCCATGCCTTCTTCTGGCCTCAGCCCTGCGGCTTGCCCCTGGCCCAGGAGCCTCTGGTCTTTCAGGGGATACACTAGAGATACGACTAGGTTCATCAGGAACTACTGATGACGTAGGTGTGCCCTTCCCTGTGGTCTTAGTCCCACTCCTCTTTTTGGAAGACATTCAATGCTGCAAACAGAGTACTTGGGTGCAGTTAAAACACCTCAAAAGGGAGACCCTTTAATAGTGGCTCACCAAGCCCCTATGTAACAACCCTGCTAAGCACCTTTAGTCTGCTAAGCAACACCTGTTGACTCACGTGACCCAAGTAAGGAGAAATGAACCACTGCAAGTGTCTGTTCAAAGCCTGCTCTGTGTCTCACAGCTGCCTTCTGGAAGCACCAAATGCTTGGCATACACAGCTTAAATAAGCTGGGTGTGCGATGGAACGTTCTATGCATGCATGCATGTGCATGGTCCTGGCGAGTGGGCGTGACTGTATTCACGTACGACGCAAATCTTCATGCGCCCAGATAAAGGCTACGGCGCATTTGCATCGATTCCGCGTGCGCCATGGCCACCAAAACAAACTGCTGAGCCCAGCGGCGCTCTTGCGAACACATGTGCGCCATGGCGAACCGTAGTGCGCCATCATATAGGTAAAAAACAGCTAGACGCAAGCAAAAAAGGTACACTTTGCAAAAACTCACAGTTAGCCCAGAACTCCCCGTATGGTCACTGCACACAGGTGTCCAGCCTTTAGCTAGCTTGACCAATTGTTACAATCACTGGGACACCCCACAATAATAAAATAAAGGGGTCTCACGTACCCATCCAGGCGCAGGGCCACTTAGACGCTAAGGGCCCAATCTTCACCCTTCACGGCAGGTTCCTGTCACTTGGACCTTCAAGGACTGGGTACCCTTTCATGTTAAGGTTCACTCCCTTGGACCTGTACAGCACCCTGCAGGAAGTGCCTTAGCGCTGTAGTGTCCAGGATTTCCACTCCGCAGGGTCCAGTGCCCGGAGACAGCGTTACAGGCAAAACCTTGCAGGATCTTGAGTCTTCTTTGCGAGGCTCGGGTACCATTTATCTAAGCATAAAAACATGTGTCAAATGGATCCGATTGGTCAATCCCTTGATTCATTTTTGGAACCGTTTGTAGGACTAGAGACCTGGAGCTCAGAGAGCTCAAACTAACTGTGCCATCCACCTTGCAGACACTGGGGAAAAAAACCTGTATCGGAGGGGTTATATAGGGGATCACTTCCTGTCTGAATACCTTTGGTCTACCAGTTTCCATTCACCAAATAACGAAGTATAACTAGCACGTAATGAATATTAGCCTGACACACTGTCCCATAATGTATGAAAAAGAAATAAGGTTTTATTAATTACACAGATAAAAACATCGGTGCATACATCACCATTGGATTAAGATGACAAAACATGATAAAAATTACTCATGTAGGGCTAGATATTGATTTGACAGTCGCTTCTCATTATGCCCTTTGGGTATAAGAAGCGACTGTCACATCAATATCTAGCCCCAAAGGGCATAATGAAAAGAGACTGTCACATCAAGACCTAGCTGTTTTTATCTGTGTAATGAATAAAACGTTACATTTATCGTATTTTGATGTAATACTTTGAGTTTGCACGTAAAGTCCCAATGTACAGGGGGGTAAAAATGAGATAGGTAGTCAGGAAACAAAATGTGTAAATTATGCTCCTAGAACACCCAACGGTGTTCCCTGCATGTTGGGCCTCTGTATGTGGCCAGGCTGTGGAAAAGTCTCACACATGTGGTATCGCCATACTCGGGTGTAGCAGCAGAATATATTTTGGGGTGTAATTGCAAGTTCATCTATGCCATGTGTGAGAAATAACTTAAAAGAAAATAAATAAAAATAAAATCTTCATTTTCTAAACAACTGTAGGCAAAAAACTGCAACTTCAAAGAAACTCACTATGCCTCTTACTAAATA
This sequence comes from Lithobates sylvaticus, assembly GCA_028564925.1. Taxonomy (NCBI): domain Eukaryota; kingdom Metazoa; phylum Chordata; class Amphibia; order Anura; family Ranidae; genus Lithobates; species Lithobates sylvaticus. The sequence goes on along the minus strand of CM053034.1, from coordinate 161,175,621 downwards.
ACTTGGACTGTCATCTTTACAAAAAAGGGTCATTTGAAGGGTATTTGTACTGTCCTGACATTTTAGGGCGTCAAGAAATTATAGGGCGTCAGTACACCAGATTTGATACATTTTCAGTGATATGTAGCATAGCTTGTAGACACTAAAACTTTCACACAAACCAATTACACACTCAGCAAGATTTTTTTTGTACCAAAGACATTTAATAAAATACATACTGGTCTAAATTAATGAAGAAATTTGATTTTATTGGATTTTTTTTAAAACAGAAAGTAGAAAATATTTTTTTTTTCAAAAGTTTCGCTCAGATCGCAAAAAATAAAAACCCAGTGGTGAATACCACCAAAAGAAAGCTCCTTTTGTGTAAACAAAATGATAAAAATTGAATTTGGGTACAGTGTAACATGACTGAGTAATTGTTATTCAAAGTGCAAGAGCGCGGAGAGCTGAAAATTGGTCTGGGAAGGAAGGGGGTGAAAGTGCCCAGTATTGAGGCGATTAATTTGTGAAATTGGCTCAGGCCATTTCCCTTACCTGATAAAGAAGCGCCATGCCGTCCACAGGAGGACAAGAACTATACCCAGAATCCAACACTGCGTTACGTAGAATGGTAAGGGTAGTTGTAGGGTGTATGGATCGTATTTTACCACTATGAGGAACTCTGTGACGGTGATTGCAGCCACCATCCATGCCTGCTGGCCCAACTTTTTGTGGAACTTCCTGAAATAAAGAGATTAAAAATGTTTAAGTAAAACTTTTATGACTATACAGAAATGTATATTTTGATTAAAACAACAAAAAGGTATTCCAAGGAACTGAAATGCCAATTGGCAGCACACATTGAAAATTTGAAAATATTAGTGTGTAAATCAAGCAAAATAAAAACAAACAAAAAACTCTGTATCCCTAGGAGCAATCTTGAATATTCAATATATCCACCAATGCCATCCACAATATCAATCACCGATTCAGGTGCAAACCCACCACCTGGAGCTCACCGCATCAGAATGGCCACCTGTAAAGGTAAGTCTAAATGCACTTTATAATCTCCTCTACTCAAACTTGCATCTATGTCTATGTCATACTACAGTATGTAGAAAAGATGAATAACCCACTGACATATCAGCATTTTCGGATACCAGCATATAGCTGTGAAATGGTCAGGAAAGAAATCTAATAGTGTAATAGGCAATTATAAAAAAAACAAGCTTAAAAACACACAATCATACATAACTTTACCACGCTATAAACAAATAATGCCCACTATCCTGATCTCCAATGCCTCACTCAGTATCAGACTTGTACAAACATGTCTACAGCCCCTTCTGACACATTTCATCACCTAGACTTCATCAGTGGCAGCTCTGATGAAGTTCAGGTGACAAAATGCATATAAACCTACACTATGAGAAGATCTTTTCTCTTTCTTGAGCATTGCACACGATAGTACAAAAACATGCTGATTTTGTCAGTGGGATCTCAACCTATACAGAATTTAAAGTGGTAGTAAAGGCATTTTTGTTCATTTATTCCTACAGGTAAGTCTAAATTAAGGCTTACAGTGCCTTAAAAAAATATTCATACCCCTTGACATTTTCCACATTTGGTCATGTTCTAACCAAAATCGTAAAATTATTTTATTGGCATTTTATATGATAGATCAACACAAAGTGGCACATAATTGTGAAGTGGTAGGAAAATGATAAATGGTTTTAAATTTTTTTTTTTGCAAATAAATATCTTAAAAGTGTGGGGTGCATTTGTATTCAGCCCCCCTGAGTCAATACTTTGTAGAACCACCTTTTGCTGCAATTACAGCTGCAGGTCTTTTTGGGTATGTCTGTACCAGCTTTGCACATCTAGAGTAAAATTGTTGCCCATTCTTCTTTGAAAAATAGCTCAAGTTCTGTCAGATTGGATGGAGAGATTCTGTGAACAGTAATTTTCAACTCTTGTCACAGATTCTCAATTGGACTTTGACTGGGCCATTCTAACACATCAATATGCTTTGATCTAAACCAGGGTTCTCCAAACTGTGGCCCGGGGGCCGGATGCAGCCCTTTGCTTGCCTTTATCCGGCCCTTGGGACACTGTTTCATCCACTGATACAAGGCACTATTCCTTCCACTGACTCCAACAATGCAGCAATATTCCTGCTACTGATATTAACAATGGGGCACCATTTCTCCCATCGACACCAATGATGGGGCACTATTCCTCCCACTGATCGCAATGACGGGGCACTATTCCTTCCACTGATCACAATGAAGGGGCACTATTCCACCCACTGACACCAATGATGGGGCACTATTCCTCCCAATGACGGGGCACTATTTCTCCCACTAACACCAATGATAGGGCACTATTCCTCCCAATGACACCAATGAAGGGGCACTATTCCTCCCACTAACACCAGCTATAGGGCGCTATTCTTCCCCCTAATACCAAAGATGCATTCTTTAATCCCACTAACGCCAGGACAATTTCTACTCCCAATTGCCACAGTCCGGCCCCCGTAAACTCGAGTACAGTAAACTGGCCCTTTGTTTAGAAAGTTTGGAGACCCCTGATATAAACCATTAAACTGTAACTCTGGCTGTATGTTTAGGGTCGTTGTCCTGCTGGAAGGTGAACCACCGCCCCAGTCTCAAGTCTTTTGCAGACTAACAGTATTTATTTTTTCTAAGATTGCCCTGTACTTGGCTCCATCCATTCCCCCCCCCCCCCCCCCCCCCCCATCAACTCTGAACAGCCTCCCTGTCCCTGCTGAAGAAAAGCATTCCCACAACATCATGTTTGCTGTGTCATTACTTCTCGCAAACTACAAAATGGGACTTCTTATGGCCTTCTTTCAAGAATGGCTTGCTTCTTGCCACTCTTCCATAAAGGCCAGATTTGTTTAGTGTACGACTAATAGTTGTCCTGTGGAAAGATTCTGCCACCTGAGCTGTGGATCTCTGCAGCTCCTCCAGAATTACCATGGACCTCTTGGCTGCTTCTCTGATTAATGCTCTCCTTGCCCGGCCTGTCAGTTTAGGTGGATGGCCATGTCTTGGTAGGTTTGCAGTTGTGCCATACTCTTTCCATTTTTGGATGAAGGATTGAACAGTGCTCTGTGTATTTATACTAAGATTAAGGCTGGGTTCACACCATCCCTGCATGCAGCTCCCAGCAGGGGTCCGGTGCATCCTAGTTCACTGTTTCAGGTCCGATTTCAGCCCAAATTTTTGGGTAAATTCAGACCTGAAACAGACCAAGAGAGGCACAGGGCTCCTGTGCAAATCACACTGGAGTCGCAGTGGATATATGTGAACCGGCTTCATAGAGAGCCGGTCAAAATCTCCTGCTATTGCGAATTCAATGCAGGGAACCTGCATCCAAATCACAATGGTGTGAACCTAGCCTAAATGACACACAGGTGGACTCTATATACTAAATTAGGCAACTTCTGAAGGCAATTGGTTCCACTATATTTTAGTTAGTGGTATCACAGCAGAGGGGGCTGAATACAAATGCACGCCGCACTTTTCAGATATTTGTAAGAAATCTGGAAAACCATTTATCATTTTCCTTCCACTTCACAATTATGTGCCACTATCACAAAAAATCCCAATAAAATACATTTACAATTTTGGTTGCAACATGACAAAATGTGGAACATTTCAAGGGGTATTAATACTTTCAAGGCACTGTATGTACTGGGGCTGATCTGGGGTCTAAGGTACTTGCATTATGGCTGAAAAAGTTCAGTGTGTGCATTTTTTGCACTAATAGTTGTACTGCTAATGGCAAGTTCAACTCACTTATATTGAAATGGACTACAACACAATATTGTTCACTGGCACACTGGTTGTCTAATGCTTCTAAACATCACACATTGTGGAAAAGGTTTTCAGTCAGCTTTATATTACTTTAGGTGAAATGACCAGATCTTAGATGGAAATGCAGCAAGTGCTTTGTCATTTACAAAAGGTGATTGCTTTATGTTGCTCTGTAATAAACCTAGTGCAACAGACTTATACAAAGAATAGGGAGAATCACAGTCTATGGGTAGAAAAGTGCAAAATTAAACAAAACAAAAACGTACAAGTCATCCATGAAGTCATAGATCTCCCTCATGGCTACACCGCCGACGTTCACAAAAAAGACCAGCCGCAACAAGACTAGATAGTGTTCTGGAGGCATCCATAGGACGAACTTGAGGTAAAATGTATTTAGTTCCGCCAGTAAAAACTAGAAAGAAAAAATTAAAAAAAATGTTAACACACACACACACACACACACACAACAGAAAATCAAGCTACAGAAATGTCATCTACTGAGCGCAAAAACTATATGCCCTTTGGCGGTTATTACATTTTTTTTTGCCACCTGTAACATGTTACACCCTGAATATGTATGTAATATGTTACAAGAGGAAAACTTATCCTTTAAAGCAGGTTGGAGTGATAACTTCTGGGTTTCTGGTTTAGATTAGCTATGCTACTGACTGGTCTACAAGCTTAAAAATGGACAAAAATGCTTGTGTAATGTATTAGTCTCAGAGAATCAAAAAGACAGAATTCTAGCCATGTTCATAAGGCCCCAATCTGCAGTAAATGCCAAGAGATCTCTTATAAGATCATGAACAGATGGTACAGAACGCCGTCCATTTTGGCCAAAGTTTTCCCACAACAGAGTGCAGTGTGCTGGAGCTGCGGCACACATTGGAGCCTTCTTACATACATTCTGGGAATGTCCTGCCCTACAACCCTTCAGACAACCAGTGCTTAAAATCATACAACTACAGATTTCTCCCTATTCGACAAACCAGTGGTAGTGCTCTAGTAAGAGGTAAAAGAAATCCACATAGTTATTAAGTGCTGCAAAAGTTTACATCCCAAGTCTTGGAAAAGCTGGTCTCCACCGACTCTGGGATAGTGGTCCCAGAGAAATGGAAGAACTCACAGCGGCCACAGGCAGAGGATCTCAGATCAGAACAAAAAAATGGAACTATTAAAATTATTCAAATACTCCTCCAGGTACAAATACATTTTTTTTTAGCTTCCAGGTCCTCAACATACAGGCAAGGGCCCCTTCTCTGACTTGCATCTGATCAGAGGCTGAAAGACCAAAAAGGGTTGTGATCCGCACCTTATCCTTGACCAAGTTGACTTTGCGATGGGATACAGCACTCCTTCCAGTTCTTCCACCAACCCTCCTGTTTTCCTTTTACTTCTTCCCTTCCTACAGGTCAAATTCCCTTAGGTCGACAGCTTTATTTCTACCCTATTTCTTTACCTGTTTTAGGACCCCATTTTTCCCAGCTCCTGGATATCCTCCCAGACATTCTTAGATCCCTTATGCCTAGTACACACAATCAGAAAATCTGATGAAAAAATACCGCTTTTGAAGCGATTGTACAATAATCTGACCGTTAGTACACAGCTTTCGAGAGCCGATCATGACAATTCACCCGAAATTATCTAAAAGGGACAAAAAACTATTTTTCTCCTACTATACCAGATCATACTATTTTTGTTTAAAATCGGTATAGTATTTGTAATATATATATATATATATATATATATATATATATATATATATATATATATATATATATATATATATATATATATATATAGAGAGAGAGAGATCAGAAGAGAAAGACCACACATGCCATCACTTCTGAAGTTGTATTCGGTTGTACGAAAAATTTCCTAAGTGGACTAACCTCTCCATTTTCAATACGAGACTAGCATGCAAAAAAACTGGACGATCGTTGGTTTAATATTCTCATCATTTGTATGAGGCTTTCGTTTTGGAAAAACTCGGGTATCATTGCTAAACAATGGAAATTTGAATTATAGTTTTCTGTGTACAAATTACATATTGATTGCGAGAGATTCAAGATGCTAGAACAGTCTAGTCCCCTTGCAGTTCTTAACGGTCTAATGTGGTACATTGTCATTAATTCTGGCGAGGCATATTAGCACATTATGTAAGAATTCAGCTGCAAGGAAAACAGCACCAGATTTTTTCTCATCATATAGGACAAATTATTAAAGAGATTGAATTTAGTTTTGACTATGTACACTAAAATTCCTCTAACTTTCTTCTCAGCAGCAATGAGGTTCATAGATAACTAGAACATGAGCTCCATCTGGTGCCCATGACAGGGAATGGATTTTGTGGCTCCTTGTACATGGAAAAGTCTACATTTTTCACCAGACAAAAATCGTCTATCTTGATTTTCACAACTCCATAAACTTTTTATAGTTCTGCTATGTTAAATCTATCTAAAACGCTCTTTTAAGTATAAAAAGAAATTTAAAAAACCTAAACGAGGTGTCATTCAGCAATAAAGGAGTGCAACACCTAAATTGTGTCTGAGGAGTTAAAAATTAACTCTGAATGTTACCAAGAGTTGCTACACTTTGATCTGCGTTATTTAAAATGATTGTAAAGCTTTTTTTTTTTTTTGAATCAAGAGAACATTATTATACTGGCCTGCTCTGTGCAACAGCTTTGTACACAGCAGCTCTGAACCTCCTCTTCTAGGGTCCCCCACCAGCCCTTTTGGCTCCTCCTCAATTCCCAGTGCCCCCATAGCAAGCTGTATGCTACCGGGACACTTGTACGGGCTCAATACTGAGCCGGGCTGTGTACGTCTATTGGACACACATAGTGCGGCCCACCCTCCACACAAGATTTGATTGACAGCAGCAGGAGCCAATGGCTACCGCTGCGGTCTGAGAACTGTGAGAGAGAGCGCAGCTGCTCTTGGGCACAGTGCTGGATCAAGACAGGACTCAGGTAAGTATTTAAAGGGGCTGGGGGGGGGGGGGGCGAGGAGCTGAACATGGAAGCTTTTTTACCCTAATGCAGAGAATGCCTTAAGGTAAAAAACCTTTATCCTTTAGAACCACTTTAACTATTTGGTCTTTATTTAGGAGCAAACCACAATGTGAAAATATAGTATTGTAATTTTTTTTTTATTTCACATTAGGTATAATTGGCTTTCATTCATAAATGCACATCACTGCTTAAATGTATGCATTGGTGTGTGTGTGTCAACTAGCCCTGCTACCGATCAATGCTGAGCAACTATCAGAATTGCCTTTTTAATACTTTCCAAAGATTGTCCTGTTATCACAAATGTTTCTCACAACAGTGAGTACACCCTTCACATTTTTGTAAATATTTTATATATGCAAATTTACACTGTTATACAAGCTGTACACTCACTACTTTACATTGTAACAAAGTGTCATTTCTTTAGTGTTGTCACATGAAAAGATAATAAAATATTTATAAAAATGTGAGGGGTGTACTCACTTTTGTGAGATACTGTGTGTCTGTCGGTTACAAATTTATAAATTGTACTCACTACAAATATAATGCCGCAGACTGCCAACCATCTTCGCAGGTTTGAAGCCGGCTTCCATTCAAACTTTACCCAGCTATAGGGTGTGAACTGGAAGGCTATTCTCTTCATTTTGCCTCTAAAATAAAAAAAAAAAAAAAAAAAAAAAAGATCAACAGCAAATCTCTACAATATCAGCAAAGAAAACAAAACTGTTCATACATCACTTGTGCGATCATATATTCAACACAGACATACAGAAATATTAAAGGGGTTTTAAACTCATGTTTTTTCACCTTAATGCATCCTATGTATTAAGGTGAAAAAACTGTCACTGATCGCCCCCCCCCCCCCATTTTACTCACCCGAGTGAGTCCTGTAATTCCCCGCCGGAGAGGTGCTCTTCCTCTCTGCCCGGAGTTCTCTGCTCTTGATTGGATAGATCCAATAACAGCCATTGGCTCCCGCTGCTGTCAATCAAATCCAGTGATGCAGGCTCTGGGGGGCAGGGCCTAGTCCTACATTCGGCGTCTATGGACGCCGAATGCTAGACTCAGGAGTGCGCCCACAAGATAACCCATAATGTTCCTTTAAGAGGTATGGGCGGAAGTGAAGTTTTGACGTTGCTTCTGCCCTGCTATGGTATAGAGACGGGTGGGGGGCCATCTTAGCCTCACTCGTCTCCATAACAAGGAAGTGACAGGACCCAATCGCCTCCGCCGCTACCAACGGCTCCGGTAAGCGGCGGAGGGCGCGGGAGAACAGCACCTCTCCCGCCGCCGATAACGGTGATCTTGCAGCGGGAGAGCGGCACCTCTCCTGCCGCCGATAACGGTGATCTTGCGGCGAATTCGCTGTGCAGACCACCATTATTGTAAACACGACCGGCGCCTGAAGAGATATCCCTCTTCAAAAAAGGGATTTACATCATCGTGCGCAGGTCTGAAAGTGGTTAAAAAAAAAAAAAAACGAAGCTATACAATCACTTTAAAGTGTTACTAAACCCACAACAGTAAAATCAATCTGTATATGCAGCACAGCATGCTCGTTATGCTCACTGTGGAACTTAAGGGGTTAATCCTCTGCATTGTGTAAAAAGGCTGTTTTATCCTGTATGTATAGATCCTCCCCCTCCCTGCAATGTCTAGCTTGGGAAAGACAGCTAACACGGACAATAGCCAACCTGCACATGCTCAGTTGTGTCTTTTATGCTGGAGAGAACAGTTACTTGTTCTGAGAGATAGCCAGGTCACATGATATTGACATCATACATGTGGGCGTGTATACAGGCTGCAGTGAGAAAATCTCCACCTCCTGAACTCTCAGCACTGGAGAAACTGTGCAGTTTATGATGTAACCGTGGTATGTAGATCATCCAAAAAGGTATATAGTGGCAATATTTTAATGCAAAAAGGAGGGGAGGATAAACTATTTTCATATTACTGGGTTTAGTAACAAAAGGAAATCTAGTGAAAATACAGGCTGTCATGCTGTCTTCCAGTATGCAACTTAAAACTGGAATGGTGTGCATGTATCTGTATAAAATGGACTTTATTCACTGGAACTTTAGATAAATTAATTTACCAATCAAGGAATTTAGGGCAGCATATAACTCTTCCTTCACATTACTGTAAAGGATATTGTGTGACATCACTACTCTGCCTCACCGCCTTGTCCAATCAGAGAACGCTTTGCATTCCTTCAGAGAATGCAAAGCATTCTGTAAACAGCGCCCGCACTGAGTGGCCGACCTCCTGTGTTCAGAATGCATCAGGCCAGCCATCAGCATGGGAGCTCATTGGATTAGAGGTGTTCACTTCAATGGTTTCCAGCTTATAGGGGAATCAGCCGGGTATGGTATTTACATAGTGGGTCCAAAGCTGGACCAATGTAAAATATATCACATCTGGAATTTCTCTAAAGTACAAGCATTCAGAACTGCCAAAAAGCATTGATAAAAGCTACAATACTGAGGTCATACCAGCTAATAAGCATTGATAAAAGCTACAATACTGAGGTCATACCAGCTAATAATCTTTGCATAAGCTTCACTATTGGACATACGTCGATGAGCGATAACATTATGACCACCCACCTAATACTGAGTAGGTCCCCTTATAAAAACAAAGCCACCGCCACTCGTCAAGGTATGAACTCCACTAGACCTCTGAAGGTATGCTGTATCTGACACCCAGACATCAGTAGCAGAACCTTTAACCACCTCAATACTGGGCACTTTCACCCCCTTCCTTCCCAGAACAATTTTTAGCTTTCAGCGCTCTCGCACTTTCAATAAGAATTGCGCGGTCATGCTACGCTGTACCCAAATTACATTTTTATCATTTTGTTTGCACAAATAGAGCTTTCTTTTGGTGGTATTTATTCACGGCTCAGTTTTTAATTTTTTGCGATATAAACGAAAAAGAGAGGAAATTTGGAAAAAAAAAAAATATTTTCTTTATTCCATTTTAAAAGAAATCCAATAAAATCGAATTTTGTGATAAATTTAAGCCAAATTGTATTTTGCTACAAGTTTTTGGGGAAAAAAATCCTGTTAAGTGTATAATTGGTTTGCGTGATCACGGACATATGTACGCAAATGATCATGTACAGATGTGCGCAGGTGATCTTGGACATATGTGTGCAAATGATCATTGGGACATGTGATTTTACTGTTATATATGTGGGGGGCAGATGTTTTGGGGATCATTACTATGTGGGGGACATGTGTTTTGGGGACATGTGTGTTTACTATGTGTGTTTTACTGTTGTGACACTAGACTGGTGATCAGTGAGTAAAAAGCTGTAAAAAAACAGCTCATACTCATACTGATAACCAGCCGGCTGCAGCGATCCGCTCTCCTCATCGACAACTTCCGTGTGAGGAGAGGAGAGCCGATCGCCTAGCAACCGGCTGTTTGTTTACATCACACGATGGCCGTGATTGGACACGGGTGTCATGTGATCAGGAGGGCCAATCACAGAGCCCTCCTGCCGATCTAAGATGCACCGTGTCCGGGTGACACGAGCGCATCAGGATCGCTTCTTCTGAGGAATGTTCCTGAACGTCCACTCAGAAGGAGAGAGCGCCCACCCGGCCGTACATGTGCAGTGCCCAGGTGGGAAGTGGTTAAATACTGTAAGGTCTCCATGAATAGGCCTGTTTTTCCAGCACATCCCACAGATGCTCGATTAGATTGAGATCTGGGGAATTTAGCGGCCAAATCAAAACCTCAAACTCACTGTTGTGTTTCTCAAACCATTTTTGCAGTGTGGCAGGGTGCACTATCCTGCTCAAAGAGGCCACTGTCATCAGGGAATACCTTTCCATTAAGAGCTGTACTTCAGAAAATAATGCTAAGGTAGGTGGTACCTTTCAATTATCTACACGAATGGCAGGACTCAAGGTTTCCCAGCAGAACATTGCCCAAAGAACCCTTCTGCCTCTGCCAGCTTGTCTTCTTCCCATACTGCACCCCGGTGCCACCTCTTCCCCAGGTATATGATGCACATGCACCCGGCCATCCACATGATGTGAAAGAAAACAATTCATTAGACCAGGGCACCTTCTTGCATAGCTCCGCGGTCCATTTCCGACGCTCACATGCACATTGTCGCTTTTGGCTGTGGACACCCCGATCGGTCTGCGGCTAACGCAGCCCCATACATAAAACTACAATTGCCATTTTTTCTGCTTTTAACACATCAACTTCGGGGAAACATGTTCACTTGCTGCATGATATTACCCACTAACTTTGAGGTGCCGTTGTTACAAGATAATTAAAGTTATTCACTTTACCTGTCAGTGGTCAATGTTACAGTTGATCAGTGTATAGCCTCTCTTGTGAATAACACTAACAACTCCAGGAACACCACTGGAAATTCCCACCAATTGCTTTCCTGTATGTCTCTTGTCATGTCTAGATCAAGCATCAGGGGGTTCATCTGCTTTTAACCTATAAACTGTGTGCTGCTTAAGCCACTGTGCCTGCCTAAGCCTAGCCACAGAACGTACAACAAATGAGGGCCGATTCACACCAGAGCACGGTTCGGGAAAAGCGTGTTCCATGCAAGTTTCCCACACCACATTTGTGATCTGCTGTGGGTGCCAAACACAGCACCCCAAACAGGTTCCAGATCGCATGGTAGTGCAGTAACAGTGGTAGCGCATTTGTCAAAAGTAGCGCATTCAGTACTTTTCGTGCAGTCTGGTGAAAATTGCAGCCCATTCAAATGAGTGCATGACAATGAAAATTAACTGACAGCTCAGGAGGAGTCACTGTACTAACAACCTGAATGTTAGTACAGAGATCTACCGTGCAGTTCTATTGTGTTCTGACAGGGGGACGCCCCCTCGCCAGAACACTCTGGTCGGCTGCTGGTTTTCCAGCATGCTCGCCAGACTTTTGTCAAATCTGCTGCCATAGACACGGGCCGAACATCGGACGGATTTTATTGAACCAGCCGATGTCGCCTGACATTTGGCTTGTATGTACTAGGCTTAAACAATGTACTCTAGTTACATAAAAGTATTGGTTAATGATTGACTTTACATACATCATAGATACATTCTGTGTAACTACAGTAATGGTTACATTTTTTCTTACACTGTAGTTTGTTGAAGTATTTTTGCATTATCCCCAAAATGTTATAGTTGCCAATACGGTTAGAACCATTTCACACTGCCAGCGGTTTTCAGGCGCTACATCGCTAAAAATAACGCCTGAAAAATCTGCTCCATGCACTCCAGTGTGAAAGCTATGAGTGCAGTCCAGTGAGTGCTTTTACACTGGAGGGGTGCGCTGGCAGGACGTCACAAAGAGTCCTGCCAGCAGCTTCTTTGAAGCGGTGAACTCACCGCTCCTCCACCGCTGCTTCCCATTGAAATCAATGGGGCAGCGCTGCGATACCGACGGCAAAACGCTGTTCCTGCCGAATAGCGCCGCTAAAATGACAGTAAAGCAGCGCTAAAAATAGCGCCACTTTACCGCCGACGCCCCCGCGGCTCGGTGTGAAAGGGCTCTTATTGTTACAAATAAAATATGTTATATCTGGACCGCGGCTTGGCACTTTCATCCTTTCACTCAATACATGCTATCCCCCTCCACCTCCGCCCCAAGTATCCCGGCGGGGCTCTCCAACAGGCAACACATAGCTGCTACATTCCAGCAATCACTTGATTTATTTGGAACCTCCTCCAGGCTTCAAATCCTGCATCTCATAGAGCTAATCCCAGAATCTCCCCATCCATGGCACACTTAAGTCGGGTACACACTTTTTTTTTCCATTGAACCCAGCGGGTGTGCACTGATCGGCCACAGCTGAATAATATTTTGGATAAAATTAAATTTGTATCCCCACCGCCAAGCATGGGAGGAACACATTGTCCATCAAGGCTGAAGACGAAAGAAAATATGATCTTTAACGCTTCAGCCCCGGAAGATTTTACCCCCTCCCTGACCAGAGCACTTTCTGCGATTCGGCACTGTGTCACTTTAACTGACAATTGCGCGGTCATGCAGCATTGCACCCAAACAAAATTGACGTCCTTTTTTCACACAAATATAGCTTTCTTTTGATGATATTTGATCACCATTGCGGTTATTTTTTGTGCGATAAAAAAAGCGACAATTTTGAAAAAAAAAAGCAATATTTTTACTTTTTGCTACAATAAATATCCCCCGAAAATATATAGAAAACTAATTTTTTCTTCAGTTTATTGGTTTGCGCAAAAGTTTATATAAGACTACCCCCCTTCCGAGGCAACACCATTTACAAAAAAACATCAGAAACAAAAAAAAAAAAACACATTTTTTATCCCCAAAATCTGTTGATGGATACAAAGCCTGCTTGGACTGGCAGAGGCTGTGACCTCAGCCCGCGCCGCTCTGACTCATATTGATTGGTTTGCGCAAAAGTTATAGCGGCGCGTCTACAAAATTAGGGATAGATTTTTTCTTCAGTTTTGGCCGATATGTATTCTATTTATTTATTATATTGATTGTTTTTTTTTATTAGTAATGACGGCGATCTGCGATTTCCATCGTGACTGCGACATTATGACGGACACATCGGACACTTTTGACGCTATTTTTAGGACCAGTCATTTATACAACGATCAGTGCTATAAAAATGCACTGATTACTGTGTAAAATGACACTAGCAGGGAAGGGGTTAAACACTAGGGGGCGATCAAGGGGTTAAGTGTGTCCTAGGGAGTGATCCTAACGGTGGGGGGATGGGCTACCACTCACATGACAGCGATCACTGCTCCCGATCACAGGGAGCAGTGATCTCCGTCATGTTACTAGGCAGAACGGGGAAATGCCTTGTTTACATAGGCATCTCTCCGTTCAGCAGCTCTGTGACACGATCGCCGGGATACCGGTGGACGTAGAGTCCGCAGGTCCCGCTGTACGCGGCAGGCGCACGCCCCCACTAGCCCCGCCTATTAAAGGGGACGTACAGCCATTGTGCCAGCGTGCAGCGGTCGGCAAGTGGTTAAAATGTATCCCAATTCAAAATCATTTTCAGTTTGTTTGCAACAAAATATTTTTAAAAAATAAAAAACTACACACAGTGGGGCATGATACCATGTGATCCTGCAATAGCACTGATAATTGAAAATCGGCAGTTTAACGGTAAAACCAATGTTTGTCAGCCTGCCGTGTGAGCTCCTTCAGTTGGTTTTTAGGATTCCTATCTGATAGACCTGATAAGCAGCCTTACAGCCAACTGATAGTGTCAGCCTGCCATGCAAACTCTATTTCTAATTGTGAGGAAATGGCTTCGCTTCCTCAGCCTGCAATAGATATTCTGTTACTGGCCGGCTCCCAAGTAAACTTTGTAACAGATTTACAAAAATGAACTACAGGTATTTGCCAAGAAACGCTGTACACAGCGAGGCACGATTCCAAATTCCAAACATACTGAAAAATAGGTCCAGAGTGTACTTGCACAACAGAGAACCAAGTACATGCTTTTGTTGCATTAACCACTTGACCGTCGGAAGATTTACCCCCCCCCCCCCTTCATGACCAGGCTTTTTTTTGCAATATGGCACTGCGTTTCTTTAACTGACAATTGCGTGGTCGTGCGACGCTGCACCCAAATAAAATGTAAATTATGAGATATCTATATATCTCTATCTCTTTATATATTTTTTTTTTAATGTAGGCATTTTTCCCCACAAACCGCTTTCTTTTGGTGGTATTTGATCACCGATGAGGTTTTTATTTTTTGCTCAACAAAAAAACCTGACAATTTTGAAAAATAATACTTTTTTTGCTATAAAAACATATCCAATTAAAAAAATAAAAAAATAATAAAAAACGAATTTCTTCATAAATTTCAATGTCAATATGTATTCTGCTACATCTTTTTGGTTAAAAAAATCCCAATAAGCGTATATTGGTTTGCGCAAAAGTTATAGCGTTAAATTATGATTCTCTCTCTCTCTCTCTCTTTTTTTATCACTAGTAATGGCGGCAACCAGCAACTTATAGCGGGACTGCAATATTGCAGCGGACATTCGGCCAATCTGTATGGCTGAATTTGCATCGCACAGACATCGCATGTGATCTGCACAGCAATGTGGTGCAAATTAGCTGCGATTTCTGACATCACAATAGTGTGAACCCAGCCTGAAAGCAAACTCCCCCACTAATCCATGTGAGTAAGGGCAGATGATTCATGTAGCATTTACAGCCTAGAAGCCATCAGCTTTTAGTTTAGGCATGCGTTCTGTCAAAATAGCCAAATCATTGAAATCTCTAATTGCGTCATTTCCAGTGACTCTCCAGCAGCAGTAATTGCAGATTTCGACGACTTGGCTGTTTTTTACAGAACACTGGCAGCGTATACACTACGGTACTCGATACAATGAGTGCACATTGTTAGTCTAATCCATTACTAACATGGCTGCCTCCAAGGCAGCGATAACTATCTTACTCCTTACCAGGTGTTCTGTCAAAAGTGCTAACTCGTCGTGTAC
This sequence comes from Lithobates sylvaticus, assembly GCA_028564925.1. Classification (NCBI taxonomy): domain Eukaryota; kingdom Metazoa; phylum Chordata; class Amphibia; order Anura; family Ranidae; genus Lithobates; species Lithobates sylvaticus. The sequence goes on along the minus strand of CM053034.1, from coordinate 161,160,283 downwards.
TGTAGTGTAAAAACAGCCAAGTCATCAAAATCTGCAATTACTGCTGCTGGAGTCACTGAAAGTGATGTAATTGGAGATTTTGACAGAACACATGCATGTAGGAGAGTGCGTTTAGCTGAGAAAAGACTCCCCCCACCCCTTCCTGAAAACTCGTGGGACGTATGGCATCATTTGCATATGCAAGAAACCAGGAAGTAGCTGAAAAAAAGTAAAACAAACGTTTATAACTAGTAAATATAATATACTTTCCTATCCATTTACTTATGCTAGCAGCATAATGATTAAAAAATAATCAATGCTGATTGGGGGAGTGAAGTTCCACTTTACTACAGGAGACTTGATTTTGTATCCGATAACTTCAAGATATATAGATGAAGCCACAAACCTGTATGTTGGAATGTTCCACAGGCCCTGCCATTTATAAGGTTTCATTGACAGCCACTTAAGGGTCTTCATACCGCAGTAAATTCCAAATCCATTACAAACCAGAACGTCCATAATCCACTATCAGGGAACAAAAAGGGAAAATGTAAAAAAAAGTGTCTTCACAATTAATATGTCACAGTTAGGCCCCTTTCACACACCGTCGTTTTAAAACCCCCCGCGAGCGGCCGAAAAAGGGTTAAAAATCCCCGCAAAGTGCCGCCCTAGTCAAGCAATGGGTAGGAGCGGTATAGGAGTGGCGATTACACCGCTCCTATATACCGCTGGTTAAGAATAATGGGGCCGGTTTTTTTCAGGTGGTATACAGGTGCTACTTTCAAGGGAAAAAAAAAATCAAATAAAGAAAAAAAAAAAATAATATAGCGTATACAATTGTGACACAGTTCCTATTGTAATTGAATGTTATTAAAAAAGGACCTTTACTTTTCAATCTGCAGCCAATGTAATTTTCTATAAATGCAAAGCAATATGGCTACCTGGAGGAGTTCTGTACACAGAATATGTACTGACCACTCCCCAGAAACGATTTTCTGCTTGTGCGATTGGCTCACCAATTTTCCCAGAAGTCTGCCTAAGATATAAGTCAGATTTCAGGCATCCCCTGCAACAAAAATTTCATTCTGGTGAGATTTCCAATACGTCTAAAAAGGGATGCAGATTTCCTCAGTGCTCCTCAGTGCTCTTCAGCTGACTGATAATTATGAAACCACTCCCATTAGACCCACTCACAGACAAACACACAGTGATTTCTTCAGAATAAGAAAAGGGTAGGCATCTGCAACAATGGTTGTTATAATCCTTGCAATGTACATACAGTATATCAACCGGGGGGATAGTTTCTCAACAAAAGTGGAGTTACGCTTTAAAGAAAACTAATCTTGATCAATTTAATTTTTTTTTTTAACACACAACAGGTTAAACATAAAACTGATCAGTGTGTAAACAGTCTCTGTACAGTCTGTAATCATCCAAGTACATGAGGTTGTCATTTTGATACTTTATCAAAACTAAAAAAAGTTAGGCTCGGTGCGAATGATTGGAAGACCGCAATCATGTGACCTAGGTCTGCCTAGAATGACAGTTTCTTTACTAAATAAAAAGGATGTTTGTAGCTCAAAGAAATGTGATTTGGTAATCTGTCAATTGTGCTGTTGATTCATGGAGTATTTTAGTGAGATACCCACAGAAAAGAAAATATTTTACTAGGAAACACTAGCAATCAAGTATTCTGTCCTTTAAAGGAGGTTGTATAGTCAGAAAAACAAAAATAAATAAATAAAAACCCCAATAAAGCAAAGGCATAATGAGCTAGTATGCACCGCATACTAGTCCATAAGGAAATGGCTTAGAACGAAGCCCTCGCACCATCTCCACCGCCAAGTGGAGTTGACATTTTGCATTTCGGCGGTTCTTCCGGGTTAGTGGCTCCAGCGCTGTGAGTGGCCGGAGCCGCGATGACGTCACTCCCTCGCATGCGTGCGCAAGTCCTCCATTCCAGCAAGATGCGCCGGACCTTCACTGCGCATGCGCCGCTGATATCAGTGGCTGCACACAAGGTGAATATCTCCTATACCGTAAAGGTTTAGGAGATATTATTTACGTACAGGTAAGCCTCATCATAAGCTTACCTGTAGGTAAAAATGTGCTAAAGGGGTATAAAACCGCTTTAAAGGCCAGCAGCATCTTAGAAGGAAAGTATATGAACATTTTTAGTGAGCACAAATCTCAAGTTATTGTTGCGTTTACTACTGTACAGTAGTAGGAATAAAGATTTGTGGATAAGCAACTTTCATTGTACCACCTTACATTTTAACCGCTTCCCGACCGCCTAATGCAGATATACTGCGGCAAAATGGCACGGGCAGGCAAAATCACGTACCTGTACGTGATCGTGCATGTGCCTGCCTGTGGGTCGCGCTCGCGACCCGGTCGGGAGCTCCGTGACCCCGGCCGCGGGACCAGCGGACCCGATCGCCGCTGGTGTCCCGCGATCGGGTTACGGAGCTGAAGAACGGGGAGAGGTATGTGTGACTCTGCCTGTCATTGATCGGCGGTTCCCTGTCATCGGGAAAGCCGATCAATGACGTCAGACGTCAGCCCCGCCCCCTAATGTAAAAAAAAAACACACGTCACAGCCCATAACCCCTCCCCTCCCCCTAGTGGTTAACCCCTTCACTACAACTGTCATTTATACAGGAACCAATGCATTTAAATAGCATTGATTGCTGTATAAATGACAATGGTCCCAAAAATGTGTCAAAAATGTCCGATGTGTCCGCCATAATCTCGCAGTCACAATAAAAATCGCTGATCGCCGCCATTACTAGTAAAAAAAAAAAAAATTAATAAAAAGGCTATAAAACTATCCCCTATTTTGTGTAAACGCTATAACTTTTGCGCAAACCAAATAATCGATAATTGCGATTTTTTTTTACCAAAAATATGTAGAAGAATACGTATCGGCCTAAACTGAGGGAAAAAAAATGTTTTTTTATATATTTTTTGGGGATATTATAGCAAAAAGCAAAAAATATTGCATTGTTTTCAAAAATTGTCGCTCTATTTTTGTTTATAGTGCAAAAAATAAAAACCGCAGGGGCGATCAAATACCACCAAAAGAAAGCTCTATTTGTGGGAAAAAAAGGACGCCAATTTTGTTTTGGAGCCACGTCGCACGACCCGCGCAATTGTCAGTTAAAGCGACGCAGTGCCGAATCGCAAAAAGGGGCCTGGTCCTTTGGCTGCCAATTGGTCCGGGGCTTGTTTCCCCAACATTGCATATTCCCGTTATGTGCCTGTTGTACCAAGTAGGCGTGTTAAAAAGTATCCTGTTCCCTTTGTATGATTTCCTTTGTGTGATCCTGACAGTCCCCCTGCTTTCCCATTTCAATCTGACCATGCTAGACATGAGAGCACATACATCTCAGAGCGGTCAGTTTTCTAGCTGTGCTGGAAGAACAGTCTGCCTGTCCTTCAATGGCCAGGACATGTGCTGACATTTCCCCTTTCCCTGTACAGCCAGTCAATTGGAAGATTGGTGAGCTGCAGTTTATCCACCCCCACCTCTCTTAACTCTCCTCCATGTTAACATGTGTCCATGCACACTATACACGTTTACAGGAGTTGAGGCAGAAGAAAAACCCCATCACTTAAGCATTCAAGAGAGGTGAATTTGAGCAAAAATGGCTGACACCTCTAAACGAGCATGAACGCTAGGCGATTTTAGCGCTGAAGCATTTTTTTTTTTTCATATTAAAGGCCAAAATAATGAAATGAATACATGCCCAAGCGCCTAAAAATTTTGATCACTGAACACCATGACAAAAATCTATTTAGTTTTTGTCAACTAATGAAACTAAATGTGAGGGAGGGACATTTACCCTCATGACCTTACGGTTTTCTAGGAGCTCTGCATGTGTAGAACCCCATAAGTGCTTCCGCTCCCAGCAAGCACACTAGTCTGAATCGTGCTTAGCAGTTAGCACTGTGTGCAGCATTGCAGGCCTCCCCCCCAGAGCACTGTGCACAGCATTGCAGGCCTCCCCCAGACCACTGTGCACAGCATTGCAGGCCTCCCCAGACCACTGTGCAGCATTACAGGCCTCCTCAGACCACTGTGCAGCATTACAGGCCTCCTCAGACCACTGTGCAGCATTACAGGCCTCCTCAGACCACTGTGCAGCATTACAGGCCTCCTCAGACCACTGTGCAGCATTACAGGCCTCCTCAGACCACTGTGCAGCATTACAGGCCTCCTCAGACCACTGTGCAGCATTACAGGCCTCCTCAGACCACTGTGCAGCATTACAGGCCTCCTCAGACCACTGTGCAGCATTACAGGCCTCCTCAGACCACTGTGCAGCATTACAGGCCTCTTCAGACCACTGTGCAGCATTACAGGCCTCTTCAGACCACTGTGCAGCATTACAGGCCTCTTCAGACCACTGTGCAGCATTACAGGCCTCTTCAGACCACTGATCAGAGCACTGTGCAGCATTACAGGCCTCCTATGACCATCCAGAGGCTAAAACTATCGGTGAGTTTGTTCAAATCTTAATACCATAAATAACATTCTTTTTTTTATTCCAGGAGTATACGAGTTTGGAAATTCTAGAGAAATGCTTAAATAATGCATAACAGTTTAACTAAGCTCATTAGATTTTAGTGGACTAAAATGTACTGGAGATTTTAGTTGACTAAATCTAAAACAATTGCAGATGACTAATATGGGACTGAAACTAAAATAAAATTTTAGAAAAAGACCGACTAAAACTAAATCAAAATTTGATGTCAAAATGAACACTGGTGTATGGTCAACTACATTGTGTGCCACAAAAAAAATTCAGCATAAAAAACCCATCTGCAAAATACAAGTTTTTTTTTGCTTATGGATCATAAAATGCACAAGTTCAATGAAACAGACATGGCTTATACTAAACAGAGCAGTATGTAGGTGAAGGAAGAATGTCTGAATCATTCCCACTTACATGATCCCACCAGCATTCACTGAAATTGGGCAGCTGGTGCTCCAGGCTGTATTCCAGGAACTCAAACATTACGCTGATCATCATACACATCCACCAGTCTCTTATCATTAGTGTCTATGAGTGAACAAGAAATAGACATGTCAGTTCAGGTACAATTCAAGATGGTTAGTACAATGGCAGCAGCAATGAGGGCTCTATTATACAAATGATTCTAAATAGCAATACTGTACAAATTAAACTCCATTGTATGCCCAAGGACCTTCCAACATGCCAATAACAGATACATTGGGAGACTGCTCACGTTCACTGGGGGTCACCGATTCCTATGACAAAGCATTGAGTTTCTGGGCTGCAGTGCCAGGAATCAGCAGCTCAACAAAATAAATGACAGATTTAGTAAAGAAGCTGCGAATCCTCAGCCAAAAATTGTATGAATGTTTACTTAAATTTTCCAAATTGCATGAAAACCAAAAACTTCCATTGACTTTCCAATCATCGGAAATGCTTTTCATGGGACTGAATATCTGAAGTGAATATTTACACAATGTTTGGAATGAAGATTCTCAATTGCTCCTTGCCGGTGTATTACAGATAGCATGGTAGCTAAGCAGCATGGATATAAATCAAATGAGATATATATATATATATATATATATATATATATATATATATATATATATATATATATATATATATATAGATATATATTATATATATAGATATATATATATATATATATATATATATATTTTTTTTTTTTTAATTTAAATCGATTTTTCTTCAAGTTCATTTTAATGAAATGCTTTTGGAGTAAAAATTTTCAAAAAGAGTATGCCCAATACTTACATCTAGCCCAGTGGTCTACAAACTGCAGCCCTTGCTTTTATCCAGCCCTTGGGGCACCATTTTCATCCACGGATACCAACAATGGGGCCCAATTGCTCCCAATGGCGCCAACGATGGGGGACAATTGCTCCCAATGGCGCCAACGATGGGGGACAATTGCTCCCAATGGCGCCAACGATGGGGGACAATTGCTCCCAATGGCGCCAACGATGGGGGACAATTGCTCCCAATGGCGCCAACGGTGGGGGACAATTGCTCCCAATGGCGCCAATGATGGGGGACAATTGCTCCCAATGGCGCCAACGATGGGGCAATATTTCTCCCACTGACGTTGGGACCTTTTCTACTGCAAATGGCCACAGTCCGGCCCCCTTTAAGTCTGAATAACAGTGCACTAGCTTTTTGTTTAGAAAGTTTCGAGAGCCCTGATCTAGTTTTTTTGTCACAACTTACTTTAATGTACCAACCAAGAAAGTGCGCAGGTACAAAGCCATCCATCTTATCCTGAAAAACATTAAAAACAAATGGTTATGTAAACTGTATATTAACAGAATGAACTACGGCAAATATTCATTGTGCCAACACTGCAGGAGGTGTGGTGTGGGGGTGTTGGGGGGGGGGGGGGGTGGTGGCATAAGTTGTGAAACAGTTTTACCATTCATAACACACAAAAGGTACTAGTTAGGAATATACATTTGTGCTCATAAGTTTACATACCCTTGCAGAATTTATGATTTCTTGGCCATTTTTCAGAGAATATGAATGATAACACAAAAACTTTTCCTTAGTGTTTGGCTGAAGCCATTTATTATCAATCAACTGTATTTACTCTTTAAATCATAACAGCAACAGAAACTACCCAAATGAACCTGATGAAAAGTTTACATACCCCAGTCCTTAATACCGTGTATTGCCCCCTTTAACATCAATGACAGCTTAAAGTCTTTTGTGGTATTTGTGGATGAGGCACTTTATCTTTTCAGATGGTAACGCTGCCCATTCCTCTTGGCAAAAAGCCTCCAGTTCCTGTAAATTCTTGGGCTCTCTTGCATGAACTGCACGTTTGAGATCTCCCCAGAGCGGCTCAATAATATTGAGGTCAGGAGAGTGAGATGGCCACTCCAGAACCTTCACTTTATTCTGCTGTAGCCAATGACAGGTCGACTTGGCCTTGTGTTTTGGATCATTGTCATGTTGGAATGTCCATGTACATCCCATGTAGGGCTGCAACTAACGATTATTTTCATAATCGATTAGTTGGCCGATTGTTTCGATTAATCGGTTAATAACCTTAAAAAAAAAATTAAAAAAAATGGTGTATAATTTAGTTAATATGTAAAGTTTAAAAAAAGCAATTAATTCCTAAATATCTCTATACGCAGGGGTAAATATAAATAACCAACTGTATGGTTAGGGAGTAAAATCTTTAATCCACTCTGAGAATAACAGAAGGGATATACTGTATATACTATTAGAGATTGAATCTGGTAAATATCAGACTTTTTTCACATGAATATTCTCGTCTGAAAATTGATCCATGTGGCCAGCATAAGGCTCGGTACACACCTATGCAGTTTGCATTTGATCAGTTTATGCAGTGCTTTTTGCGCACGCGATTTTGCTGCGATTTGCTGTTTTTTGCCTTTTTATGCCTTTCTTTGGGCCAATTTGTTGTTCGGCAGATTAAAAAACAAATTGTTGCAAAAATGCACTGCATGCTTCTCTGCAGCTTCTCCATTGAAGTATATTGAACCAAAAAAGCACCGTTTTGCGTTGGAATGGGTCAAATACGCAGCAGCTGAAAAAAGCATAGGATGTGAACGTTAAATGAACTGTAGTGCGTTTCTGCAAAAAGCACCAAAAAAAACACATGGGTGGGAACCAGGCCTAATACATTTAGTAACATAATGGAGTTAAAAAAAAAAAAAAAAAAAAAAATAGCCCTTCATAGTACAAAAAGAGCAAATAATTGCTACAGTAAGGTTTTTTTTTTTACTGTGCAACAGGGAAAGTAATATTTACAGTAGCGATTGTTTGCTCTTTTTGTACTATAAAAGGGCTGCATTTATTTTTTAACCCCATTATGTTACTGGCCGATTAATCGATTATGAAAATAGTAATCGATTAGTTGTTTCAGCACTAGTCCCATGCACAGCTTCCTTGCTGATGAATGTTTCTCCAGTATTTGATAACACTGCATTCATCTTGCCATCAATTTTGACCAAATTTCATGTGCCTTTGTAGCTCACACATCCCCAAAAAAATCCATCTCCGTGTTTTACAGTAGGAATGGTGTACCTTTCATCATAGGCCTTGTTGACTCCTCTCCAAATGTAGTGTTTATGGTTGTGGCCAAAAAGATGAATTTTGGTCTCATCACTCCAAATGACTTTGTACCAGAAGGTTTGAGGCTTGTCTGTTTGGTGCATTGTAAGCAGATACTGTGTCATTTGTGCAGGAATGGCGTTCTTCTGGCGTCTTGACAATGCGGCCCATCTTTCTTCAAGTGCCTCCTTATTGTGCATCTTGAAACACCCACACCACATGTTTTCAGAGAGTCCTGTATTTCACCTGAGGTTATATGTGGGTTTTTCTTTGCATCCAGAACAATTTTCCTGGCAGTTGTGGCCGAAATGCGAGTTGGTTTATCTGACTGTGGTTTGGTTTCAACAAAACCCCTCATTTTCCACTTCTTGATTAGAGTTTGAACACTGCTGATTGGCATTCTCAATTCATTGGATATCTTTTTATACCCCTTTCCGGTTTTATACAGTTCAACTGACTTTTCCCACAGATCCTTTGACAATTCTTGTGCTTTCCCCATGACTCAGAATCCAGAAACGTCAGTGCAGCACTGGATGAAAGATGCAAGGGTCTGTAAGAAGCCAGTCAGAAGTCCAGAAACTCACATGCACACACTAATTACACGCAAACAGATCACAGGTGAGGATGGTTACCTTTAATAGCCATTCAAACACCTTTTGTGTAAACTTGTGTGCATGTTATCAGGCCAAAATCACCAGGGTATGTAAACTTTGATCATGGTCATTTGGGTAGTTTTGGTTGTCATTATGATTTAAAAAGAGTAAACACAGTTGATTATGAATCATAAATTCTTCTGCCAGGGTATGTGAACACATACATATATATATTAGTGTGTGTGTGTGTGTGTGTGTGTGTGTGTGTGTGTGTGTGTGTGTGTGTGTGTGTGTGTGTGTGTGTGTGTGTGTGTGTGTGTGTGTGTGTGTGTGTGTGTGTGTGTGTGTGTGTGTGTGTGTGTGTGTGTGTGTGTGTGTGTGTATATATATATATATATATATATATATATATATATATATATATATATATATATACACATATACACACACACACACACACACACACACACATACAAACATGAAATTTCCTGGCGTATAAGACTACCTTTTACACCGAAATTATACAGCCACAAAGCGGGGGTCGTCTTATACGCCGGGTGAAGAAGCCGCCAGATGGATATCAGTCCGCCGGGCGCTCTGTAAAAATTGTAATATGTATACAGTATGCGCTGCTCAGCCAATCCCGGCGGGCGATGCACTCTGATGAATACAGAGCCTGCTCGGATTAGGTAACAACCTCTGCCAATCCGAGCAGGCTACATGAGTCAGAGCGGCGCAGGCTGATGTCACAGCCTCTGCCAATCTGAGCAGGCTTTGTATCCATCAACAGATTAGTAAAATACAATGCCTGCTGTGATTGGCTCAGCGGTGCACACTGTCTGCACACTGTATTCTGAAGTGTACCTGGCGCTACTGTACTAACACAGCATCATATACTGTGTGTACTTGGTGCTCTACATATTAACAAAGCATCCTGTACTGCACATCCAGCTCCAGATCTCCCCTAAAATACAGGTATGATTTATGGTGCTTTTGGAGGAGAAGATTCATTGTTGCTGCCTACCAATTGTGGGATCTCTGGGACTTGTAGTTCACCGGTTTCCTTTTTCCGATGTTAAGTCTGATTTTATTTATTTTGTTTCTGATGTTTTTTTTGTAAATGGTGTTGCCTCGGAAAGGGGGGTAGTCTTATATGGCGAGTATAGCACCAAACCTAAGTTTTCACTGGAAAAATAGGGGGTCGTCTTATACGCCGGCAAATACGGTATAATTATATATATATATATTATATATATATATATATATAATCCAGATTACAAACTAGCTAGCATACACTTCCAAAAACAGGAAGGACCCCTGCTGTGCATCAAACTACTAGCAAACTGGAAAAGTGTAGCCAGCCCCCATATAAAACACTCTACCCAGTATGCCCCAGTTTTTTTTGAAAAAGCAGTACTAAAATCAAAAGAAAAGTAAATTATATATATATATATAAAAAAAAAAAAAAAAAAAAAAAAAAAAAAAAAAAAAAATCAGGAATTCAGAAACAGCCAGTATCTCCAAAAGAAGAACAATTGAAGGGTGGTAAACGGCCACGGACATACCCAAGAAGAAAACTAATGGTGGCCATGCATAATTAAAAAATTGTTTGAAAAAGCATGCAATACGCTATATTCGAGATAGGCTTTTTGTAGCATAAAACGATCAATTTTCTAAATGTTAGTAAATCGATCAAAAACCATTGGAAAAAATCTACAGTGCATGTTAAAAGCATAACCCAGGCATTTCAAGCAACAAAAAGAAAGCTTTCTTTTAAATAAAGTTGGTTCACATAAGGTCCAAAAAAAAAATCTTTATATCACTTCTGCCGATCAATGAAAAATGTACCATATATGTTAACGATCGATAATATGTTGACAATTGGGGAAAATATTTCAATACAATAATGGCGTTAAAAAAAGTTAAAAGTTGAGAATGGATTAACCCGATTTACATTGAACCCTATGGGAAAAATTGGCCTCGGTTGGTGACTAGAGTCATGGAACTAAATTACAGAGGTACCACTGTATAGTAAACTCTTCATTTTCAATATGAGACTTGCATGAAAAGAAAAAAAAACTGACGATCATTCATCCGATAATCTCACTGTGTACCAGGCATAAGAGAAGGCCACAGAAGATCAACCTTATGCTCAGACTTAGACAGAAGAGATCACCACCAAGGAGGAATCACTCCACCTGAAGGAAGCAATGAAACCAAAAACTCACCAAAACAGCTGAAACATTATAACTACTTGATGAGGCAGGAACATAACACAATTATGTGCTCAACAGAAAGGAGCACTAGGGCAAATCCCAAGGGGAAGACTAGCCAGTCTACATGCGAAGCTCAAGCCTTACATCCGCAACCATTATGATTCGGGGAAGCAAGGGTCCATAAGAATGAGGTTGCCTGGCCAGACACCAAATCACACAATGAGACATCCATGGAATTAACAATCCTCAGCAAAATAATGTCTTTGACTGACAGAAAGTCCAGTGGTACCTACAATGAAGTTAGCCTGGCTAAAGAAAGGCAGTAGGGTGCGTGAGAGGTATCCCTACAAGGGATGGCAGGGATGGAGATATACTGATAAATCTGAGGGAACTTCTCAAGAGGCTGTGGATCAGGTAAGGGAAAGAAAACCCCATCTCCAGGTGGATCAGGTCCCACAATGTCTTTCTATGTACGCGATCACCGAAAGGACCCCAGTACGTTCTGCCTGCCAAGGGCAGCAGAACAATCCAGTAATGAGCTCTTTCTAACATGCAGGAGATGAGGAGCACCCACGTACGCCTCTGTGTGGAGTAATGGTTGAGAAGCAGGGATGGTAATGCATTCTTCAAGGATGACAGCTTGGTCAAGAGTGGCACATTTCAGAGGTCAAAGGACCTCTCCCACCAATCATCGGAGCTTCAATAAAATATAATACAATACAATACAATACAAGTATAAATTGTGACTGATAAAATCAGGAGCCTAACAATCCACAAAGCCACTAGTCTTGTCACAGGAGGAGCTCCCAGACGTTCCCAGATGTAAAGGCCCTACAACCACTAGGTGATGTCCAAAAGGAGCCCAGGTCAGGAAGAGGACTCACAGTAAGATCCTCCAAAGCAGTGGGGACCATCTGTACCAGGGAACTGGAGTCAAACTGGTATTAAAGTCAAAATTGTTCTTTTTCCTAAATCAAATAAAAATAAACTTACCTCACATGGATTTAATTTTATTTAAAAAATTTGTAGATAGTAAAACAAATCTCCATGTTTAATGTGTATGACAAATCTATCTATTCAGTGTTTTGACGCTTTATGAGATTTAACACGCATTAGTCTGATCCTTTTTTAAAAAGGTATTGCAAAACGAGAAACATTTTAATCTCAGACATTGTGTAAGCAATAATCTGTGGCAGCAGACCTACAGAGGCAGATTTTTAATTAACTACTTTATACAGCAGAATTAAGCTTATTTTATATGCCCATCAGCATCACTTTTATAAGCATCTATAACAGCCAGATATAGATTTAATGCTTTTAATTTTATCCTTTCTTTCCGGAAGCATCTAAAAATAAAGAAGGCATATCTGCAATTCTCACTTTCACAACCACTGTTAGGTTAACACATTATGCACTTGCTTAAACTACTTATCTTTACTCTTGTAACAAAATGACAAGCAAAAGAGATGACACAAATCCTTTGCAATCCTTTCTAATCCAGGCTTGGACTGTCTGCAATGTGTTCCAGATGTGGAATGTCACACTTGAACCTTGCAGATTGCCAGTGAATCTAAAGTGGCAGAGGGTATATACTGCAATGAGTTGAAAGGTCATCTAACGGCTCAGTTTAAAAAAAAAAAAAAAAAGTGAACTACTATTCAATTCCTGCATGCTCATAAATCACTGTATCAAAAATTACCTGGCCTGAAATGAATTCATGCTTGATTTTGCTACCATTTTGGAGTATATCCTTATCAAAACAGAAGGTATTTACCATATAACTGCTATCACAGACAAAAAAAAAATAAAAAATCCAAGGGTTTAACAAAATTAGTACCCTGCTCTGTCCCTTTTTGTTGCCGGAGCTTGCTTCTTTTTTTTTTTTTTTTTTTTAACACCTAAAATGCAAATTTGTTTGGCCTGAAGATGACGTGGAAACCCCTACAAACATTTTCTGAAAGCAGAATATCTGTAGAATAAGAACAAGGTATCTGCATAATTTTATGTTGCACAATATTTGCTCAACCATTTATCAAACCTATATTATCAGTAAAATACTACACTTATATTTTCCAAAACATTTAGAGATCATATTGCGTTTCAATGTAGTGAAAATAAATTTAAAAGGAGACTTAAGTAAAAAGATACTAAATTATGTCAGGCCCAAAATCTGCATGTGCCTGCAAAACCTCTACAGCTCATCAGTTACTGTAAATAATGGGTTAAGAAATATTGAACTCCCTCTGGCATGTACGTCGCTGCCGCATTTACACAACTATCCTAGGAGCGCATATGAATGAGAGTACCCTTGTACCGTGCGTACCGCTTAGTCTTTTAAATAAATGTTTATTCATATTTTTTTTACATACCGTATATACTCGAGTATAAACCGACCCGAATATAAGCCGAGGCACCTAATTTTACCACAAAAAAATGGGAAAACTTATTGACTCAAGTATAAGCCTAGGATGAGAAATGCCACAGCTACTGTAAGTGGAAAAGAGGGTCAACAGTGCCCATTTGCAGCCTCACTGTGCCCATTTGCAGCCATAGGTCCTCTGAACTTCAAACTTGGTAGTTAAGGGTTCCTAGATGCCCCCTAGCTGCAGACACAATTTGGGGTCTCTGGACCCAAAGAGTCCCGAAATGACATTGCTGCAGATGGACAGTTGACCGACTTTGGATATGTTTTAGTGTTGGTTCCACTGGGTTTGCACATCAAATTTGGGGTTCCTAACACCAAGTGGCCCTGAGATATGGGGCCCCAAAGTCGGGTCGGAAAATGCAATTCTCTGCTGCAGAAAAGTGCTTGACTCTAGTATAAGCCGAGGGGAGCACTTTCAGCACAAAAAAAAAAAAAATGTGCTGAAAAAACTCGGCTTATACTGTAATTTCTATGACAAGGGGGCTTATAAGCCCCCTATGTTATAAGCATTGTGTAGGTGACCGGTCCTTATTATGGAGACATCAGGGGGCTATTAGACTTCTAATATCTCCTGCTCTCTGCTTTAGTGAAGACTGTACTGAATCTGTTTACCTGGCCACAGTTTGCCATCCTGACACTTTTGTGGTCCCGGGTTCCCTAGGGGGAGGGTGGCCTGCATTTTCGCCATCTGCACATATGATCGGGCGACTTCACAGCCTCCCTATTCACTTGTACATTTCAGACAGGATTCAGTTGATGCTACAGCAGCCATAAGCTTGTTTAAACCCTTTTAATGCCTTGACGTAGTACACATCAGTCAGCAAAAGGTTAAAGTATATGTCTACCAAAACAAAAAATAAACACTCAGTTTTGGATTCTACACTACATCAGCCTCTGCTTGATTTGCAGTTGCATTGATGCTGCCTGCGTGATCAGCTATGACACCAGCACAAGCAACGGCATTGCCTTGAATGTAACCATTTTCGGAAACCGGTAGGTTCAGTTCTGCTTTAAGACGGAGGCACGGGCTGGACTTCATGATTATGTGACCACTGTGATTGGATGTCACAGTGGTCACATGATTAAAATCCCATTCCCTCCAGTAGTTCCATGTTGGTGAACGCTGTCATTGTGTTGTGAGCTTGCTCTCAGGACAGAAACTCGTCACGTCAGACATATTGGACCTGGGTGGCTTCTTCCCATGCTGATGAATGAATGCTGCAGATCTGCCATTTATGTAATTAAATACATTGATGGGCTTGTTAAACCCATTTGTTTGGGAGTAAAACATTTACTTTTAAAAGATTAAAAGTTAATGCGCTAGGTTGGTATGCCCTCCTTTGGTTGATATTCAGTGCTGTGCATAATGGACATCAAAGCGCGGTGGCATCCTATAGCCTTGAAATGACAGCAAGAAATTAACTGGCCTTTAAATACCACATTAGAGTCCGGGATGTTGTCTTTAGTATTAAATAAGCCTCTAAGTGTACTGAATGTTTTACATAATATACAAAAGACGGTCATATATACTGGCATGTTCTGCACAACAAAAAATGTTCTAGTTTGCTCCCTTTTGGTTGGTTAAATATGCCACTGAAAGTTAGATTTGTTCGACAAGTACAAAAAAATACCATTGATCCTGCCAGAGATCGAGAGCCAATACTTGCCGAGTGTTGATCAAAGCTGATGCACTACCACTTAAAAGGAAAGTAAAGTAAAGACTGAACAATGTCCATGTACGGGAGGCCTAACAGTAAAAAGGTGAATCCAGCCAAATCACTACAAGAAAAACGGAGAAAAGTAACACCTTTTTCATAAAACACAGTAGTAATACAAAGCACACTGCATTGTAAGGATAAACTTACCCATAGGTTGTGATAAGGGTCGGTCTTATTGGCAGGGTCATAGATAAGGCAATTTCCGCCATAACCTCTTTCTGGGAGAGGAACACCCAATTTGGGGTCAATATACTTCATGAACTGTCTCCCATCATGTACAGTCTGCAGGAGGAAAAATTGTGTACATTTTATTATTTTATTTACAAAATGAAGTGCAAGCTCCAAAATGCTGGCATCCACCATTTGCTTTTTAATTTCATAGATTTTATATAGCGCCATAGTATACAGATTACCTTGCATCACTCTGCCCTTAAAACAGCTCACAATTTTTTGTCCCAACTCATACATACTGTACATTGGAGCAAAATTTGTGAGGAAGCCTTATTAAAAGAACAAGTTCACCTTTGTAAAAAATAAGAACCAAATGCACGTTTTTGGAGGCAAAAAAATAAATAAATAAAAAATAAGCATTTACTATTTCAATTTTTTACACAGGGACATGCAAAGCATTGTACCAGCAATCGATGGATTGGGGGTGAAATATCAGGCTCCTGCAGACTCACTGCAGCTTTCTTCCTGTACCTTTGGTGAAAGTTGTAGGAAATGATCAGCACCCCGTAATCCATTGAGAATTACAAGCTGTCTGCCGTGGTGGCAGACGGGACTTGTAGTTTCTGCACAGATCTCTGAGAATGAATGATGCAGCTGTGCAGGCAGAGCAGAACCCCTACCCATCATAACGGGTAGAATTCGAGGGATGAGGGGGGAGTGCGGCATAGTAACATATTAAAAGTTATATCCTAAATATTGGTGTAACATAACATGTTGCTAAAGCTGAACCTATGCTTTAACCAACAAGTATGTCTCGGAACTGTCAGAGCAGCAAGAAGACACTAGTGAGGAAGCAAAGACGGAGAAACCTCTCTCTGATCTTGCCAGCGATGGAGCGACCCCCATAGGAGAAGGTGAATGGTCTCTGCATGAACACAATCATTTTCAAATATAAAACATAAAAAAAAAAAAAAGGAGCGAAAATTCTGCGTTACAGACCATCCCATTTTCGTTTTGCATGTCATTTAACATCAGTTTGCTGCAGTTATCAAAATAGAAAAGATAAAACGTTAAAGCAGTAAATAGGAAAGCCAGTGACACAAACGTTTAATGACTCACTAGGGCCCAACTACTTGGCTTGTTTAAATATTTAAACCCATTAAGTCAGCTATCATATAGTTCTAAGACATTAGGGACAATCTGACTACTGAAAGATTCATGTCTACAAAGACTACGGAGAACGGGCCAGGAGCTGAGAAATTCCACTCCAGCATAAAATTATAAAATACGGCTAAACACCGGCGCAAACAGGCGATTTTATGTACCATAGTCAAAACACCAGCAATCTATAGCCTCCATTGGAATACATGACAAGTAATGAAAGCAAGCTTGTGAGCAATCTTAGTCACATGATTAAGCAATTTACGGCAAGGCAGGAGCACATGCCCCAAAAAATTCCATTGTGAATAAGAGCCACAATATTTGGGTAAATATATGGATGTAAAATTAACATGGTCTAAAAGGTGACGTCAGTCTTTAAAATACCTCTTTGGGCAAAGACCTTGCACAAGCAAGGCCATTAAAAAAAAAAGGGTTTTATTTTTAGGCAGCAAAGTTCTGTTAAAAATAGAGAATAGATTGTTCAATGTCAAAAAAATGTAAAAAATTAAAATAAAAAAACAACCTTTATCAAAATACTGAAACCCTAAACAGTTGCACACGGGCTCCACCTCTGTGTATACACCACCAGTCTCCTCTGCACGCCACGGTCAACCTACACACAAGCGGTCCCAGACAGTGTAAAATAGCAGCAATCTTCCAATGAGCAGTTGGGAATAGGTCTCTATAGTGCCTCTAGGTGTGCGTCATTCAGCAGTATGAAACAAAGGACTTTCCATAGTGTAATGCATTCAATAAAACCATTGATTAAATCAAGAAGTTGAAAATATGCTCACAAATGGAGTGCACTTAAAACCAGCAATTCACAATTAAAAAACATTTCCCCCTAAGCATGGACATCTGGAGAGGATCAGTTAAAATGGCCACTATACTACTCCCAATCGTGCTGACGCCACGTGGATCCGGCCCGATGCGTTTCGATCTGCGACTTCCTCATAAGGACCCATACTTACTTGCCTGCTCTGTGTAATGGTTTTGCACAGAGCAGCCCTGATCTTCCTTTCCTTGGGTCCCCCGCCAATGCTGCTGGCATCTCCTCCCCGCAGAGTGCCCCCATAGAAAGCCACTTTCTATGGGGGCACTTGTGCAGGCGCATGTCTGAGCCACCCTGTTTGTCTATTGACAGAGAAAGCGGGACTCAGCCCAACCCATCCTTGACATAATCAATGGCTCCTGCTGCTATCAATTTGCCCAGTAAGGAGGGACAGAGCCAGGAGAGCTGCTGGCTCTTGCGCACAGTGCTGGAACTCAAGTATAAAGGAAGTATAAGGGAAGGCGGGGGTATCCTCTGCAGCAGAATGTTATATGTTATTTAACTTAATGCATTGCATAAAAGGTAAACAAAAACCTTAAATTAATAGAAAAGTGTTATTTTTAGAGAAAAAAAAAAAACATTAAACATGTTATACTTACCTGCCCTGTGCAGTGGTTTTGCACAGAGCAGCCTGAATCCTCCTCTTCTCCCTCGCTGGTGCTCCTTGCCCCTCCCTCGAGTTCCCCCCACAGCAAGCAGCTTGCTATGGGGGCACCTGAGCCGAGACACAGCTCCTTGTGTCCATTAAGACACCAAGCCCATCTCAGTGGGGGGGGGGGGGGCAGTGGGGGGTGGGGGGATGGAAAAAAAAAAATTGTATTGAAGAATTTTAGAAAATGGCATATAGTATATACAACATGTAATCTTAGCAGAGAGGCTGGCAGTGGCTGTGTGCACTGCCTTAACAACCCCTTTAACCATTTGCTTACTGGGCACTTAGACCCCCTTCCTGACCAGAGCCATTTTCAGCGCTGTCAAACTCTGAATGACAATTGCCCGGTCACGCAACACTGCACCCAATCAAATTTTTATTATATTTATATTTATTATTTTTCCCTCAAATAGAGCTTTCTTTTGGTGGTATTTAATCACTGCTCGGTTTTTAATTTTTTGCTAAAATAGTTTGTTCATAAATTCTAAAAGCAGGTAATTTCTCTCCTTCATTTATGTGCGCTTATGAGATAGCACTTATGGCTGGCACTGATGAGGCGGCACTGGTAGGTGGTACTGGTGGGCACTGCATAGCAGCAGCACCCCTTCCTGTTCGTGACCGATGTCTCCCTGTCAGAAGCCGGTGTTGGGGGAAGCTGATTACCGACCTCTTGTTTACATCACGTGATCACATTAGAACGGGAGAGAGCATTGAGTCAACATCGAAAGAAGAAGAACAGAGTGAGAAGGACAGGCAAAAGAGAAGACCCAGCAGAGGCAGAAGACAGTGAAGAAGACCAGGCAGAGTGAGAAAGACCGGAGAGAGCTAGAAGACATCAGCGGAGAAGAAAATCAGAAGCGATACCGGAGCTGCCTTATAAAATTACTTTAAAAACCTGTGTACTGCGTTTTATTTTTGACACTTGTTTTTACCCTTGATGAAGTCACGTGATCAGTGACACAACGTGTTGGGAGGAGCCAGGTGACGTCACTTTCGGTCGCGGCCGAGACCGGAAGTTCCTTTGTTTGTGAAGCTGAACAGCGCCTTTTTAAACTGTGAGCACTTTATTATGAACTTTATGAATAGGCGCGTTTATCATATTGATTCACTGTATTGTCACTTTGGAATTATTGCACTTTATGATTGGTAGGAAAAGTATATCACATATTATTTGCACTGTATCGTGTCATTTTTGGAATATTGCTTATGAAGGAATATTTACACTTTGTTTATTTGCACACTTACAGTATCGAAGGTGATACACCATAATATTTGTAGATTTATCACATTTGAGTAAGCGCCACATGATTAACCACTTGCGGAGCAGCCGCCGCAGTTTTACTGCGGCAGGTTGGCTCCACTGCACGAAATCATGTTATTGTACGTGATCTCGCGAGGCCCGCATAGCAGGCGCCCGCCCGCTAACTCTGCGAGTCCGACTGCGGGTCCCACGGATTCAATGTCCGCAGGGATACCAGTGATCGCCTCACGGAGAGGAAGAATGGGGAAATTCTGATGTAAACAAGCATTGTTCTGCCTAGTGACAATAGGAGCAATGATCAGTGTCAAATCACACATAGGCCATTCCCCCCCCCCCCCCCCCCAGTTATAATCACTCCCTAAAACACACTTAACCCCTACAGCGCCCCTCCTGGTTAACCCCTTCACTGCCAGTCACATTTACACAGTAATCAGTGCATTTTTAATCGCCTGACCGCTGTATAAATGTAAATGGTCCCAAAATAGCGCCAAAAGTGTCTGATGTGTCCGTCATAATGTCGCAGTCACGATAAAAAAAAAAAAAAAAAAAAAAAAAAAAAAAAAAAAAAATCGCTGATCGCCGCCATTACTAGTAGAAAATGTCAAAACTATCCCCCATTTTGTAGACGCTATAACTTTTGCGCAAACCAAATTCTTATTGCGATTTTTTTACCAGAAATATGTACAAGAATACGTATCGGCCTAAACTGGGGAAAAAACTTTTTTTTTAATATATTTTTTGGGGATATTATAGCAAAAATAATAGATTTTTTTTCAAAATTTTTTTTTTTTGTTGGTTTATAGCGCAAAAAATAAAAATGCAGAGGTGATCAAATACCACCAAAAGAAAGCTCCATTTGTTGAAAAAAAAAAAAAAAGAGTCAATTTTGTTTGGGAGCCATGTCGCACGATGGCGGAATTGTCAGTTAAAGCGACAGTGCCGAATCGCAAAAAGTGCTCTGGTCTTTGGCCAGCCAAATGGTCTGGGGCTGAAGTGGTTCATTTCATTATTAGCACCATCTATGTTGGCAGCTACTTAACGTTTTATATTTATTTATTTGGTTTGCGCATTAGTACCTACATATCAATAGAGTCCACAAACATCTGAAAATTGATAAATCCTGATGTACTGACAGCCTCTCATTTCTTGAGGCCCAAAAAATGCCAGAACAGTACAAATATCCCCCAAATGACCGATTTTTGGAAAGCGGACATTCCAAGCTATTTAGTAGGAAGCATGGTGGCGAGTTTTTTTTTTAAACAACATTTGTCCAATTTTTTTTGTTACATACTGTCACCGGTGCAGTACAGCTTCATCATATAACTGGTATGGCGGTTATCAGGGACACTGATTGGTGACTTTTTCCAATTTTGTATTCTTCATTTCTATTATATTTTTTGCTAGAATTTTTTTTAACACACTGTGATCAGAGCAATATAATGTTATCATAGTAACATTGTACTACTCGCGGGATGCGACAATGATTTTTTTCTCTTTTTACAGACTATGATTGGTTCTAAGAGTGCAATTCACTGCCATAAAAGTGGGGGATTGATGCGCTGATCCCGCTGAGCAGGTGGATGACAGGTCAGTCTCCGCTCACTGTGGAGAGACGGACCTGTCAGAGTCCGGCTCTCCTCTATGGGGAGATCGGATGACAATGGACCGCCTTTAGACGGATGGAAAATAGGGTCACCATCCGCCTGGATTTCAAAGAAAGGATCAGATAGCAGCGGGTGTCAGCGTTGACATCCACCACTCCATAGGAGAGAATGGAGGCTCCGATCAGGTCCGCCTGAAAAACTGACAGACGGACCCTTTCTGAAAGCCTGTGTGAAAGGGGCCTTAGCAAACATTTTACTAAATGAAACAGATACATTCAGTTTGTTTTGTTGTGATTGGCCAGAGCTAAAATCACATGGTACTGGCAGCGAGCTGATACACTGATCAGTCATAGAATGTGTCCTATGGACACAGCCGATGACAGAACACAACACAGCCCAACCCGGGACCTGGGAGGACTTTATAGGACGTCCACCCGGAATGACGAAAGGCCCGCCCGGCATTTTGTTATAGGCTGAGCGGGAACCGGTTAATGCATTAGGGTAAAAAAAATCCTGGCGTCTGTATCGCTACCCCATATACCTGTATACTTGCCCATCTTGATCTAGCACTGTGCTGTTTAGAGGCAGCAGAGGGAGCCATTGGCTCCACTGCTGTGAAATCAAACTGTGAATCATACTCTGAACAGACAGCGGGGGCAAGGCCAAGACGCGCTGTCTGTGTCTATGGATGCAGGCAGCATGGCTTAGGAACGAGCCCACAGGTGGGCACCCATCATTCAGTGAAAGTCAAAGACGTCATATAACGTCCTTGGGAAGTGGTTAAAAACTGACGCTTTACAATCACTTTAAGCTGTCTACCTAACATGCAGGACAAATACAAACCTTACAGCTATAGGGAATGACGATAAAAGGCTGTATTTGCTATTATTTCCACCCATCAAATCAATAAGGGGATTAGATCTAAATGTAAGCCTCTATTATGTGTATGGAGACACAAAAGCCTATACATTACAAGATCAGTGGTCCCCATGGATATAGTAAAATGCTTTCTATAGGAAACATTTGCGATTAATAAACCATGAGGCATAACAGAAAACAAGCAGCTAAGAAGGAAACATGAGACAGCTTGTGAATAAAGCATTTTAAAGCCGACGTTTAAGCTGCTTATAATTTGTCATCCCTGGTTCTGCCCCTCCAACCCCCATTCCCAATCAATGTGCGTATTCAATTTTAACTAAAATGAGGTGGGCTCTGTTTCTGCAGCTTCTAATGCACAGTGCAAGGCGCTCATAGTGTGCATTAAAATCAGTAAGCAATTTCTTTATATATTTAAACAAATGCCTTACAGTCACGGGAGAAACAATAGTCGGAGCTGACCAAAAAAAAAAATGAAAAATTCTCAAAATAAACCACAGCGTGAATGAGCATAAAAGGCTAAAGTTCCAGAGTAAGCGATTTTTATGGCCTGTAGAACTGTGCAGGACTGAAAGTAAAGCAGGCCATAGACAAAACCATTTTCTTTCCTGCAACCATGGATTATAGGAAAGAATACCGCTTAATTTCCTCATCAAAACAGTCACTGTTGATAGGGGAATCCCTCTAGCAGAGCCATTGTGGGGACAGCAGAACACAGCGATTACTGCCAGTGGCTATAGTAGCCGCTAACAATAATCACATGTAAAATCCAACAGGCTGGTTGTACCCAAGTTGATCCCTTGAATAACTTGGGTACGTTCAGCATGGCAATTTGCGATTTGAATCTCGGCAGGTCTCTGCTGAACCGGCCAAGATTTAAACCGTCTATGGCTTAAGGCTGGAGCTCATATTTAAAAACAGCAAAGTGCCAATTAAATAACGTAAAGCAGCTTTAGTCCTAGTCACACATGCAGGACGTATTTTTCCAAAATGGTTACTGTATAATAAAGTTAAACTTCAATTACAAAACAAGCCATTACAACGAATAAAGATCAACCAGAGAAATCCGCATATAAGCAGTTGAAACCATATTTCTCACCTGAAAAAGAATGAAGATGAGAAACAGCTCATACACCACACTTACACAGAGCCAGAACCTCCAGTAAGCTGAAAAACACAAAGCAATGCAGTATATTAGGCTTAATTACAGACACCAGTATAGAAATCATAATTTAAGGCAGGGGTCTCCAAACTTTCTAAACAAAGGGACAGTTCTTTTTTAGCCTTCAGACTTTAGAGGGGCTGGACTGTGGCCAGTAAGAGTAGAAAATGTCCTGGGGTCATGAGCAATGTCCCTTCATTGGTGTGTCAGCGAGAGCAACAGCGCCCCGTCATTGGTGTGTCAGCAACCGCGCCCCGTCATTGGTGTGTCAGCAACCGCGCCCCGTCATTGGTGTGTCAGCAACCGCGCCCCGTCATTGGTGTGTCAGCAACCGCGCCCCGTCATTGG
This sequence comes from Lithobates sylvaticus, assembly GCA_028564925.1. Classification (NCBI taxonomy): domain Eukaryota; kingdom Metazoa; phylum Chordata; class Amphibia; order Anura; family Ranidae; genus Lithobates; species Lithobates sylvaticus. The sequence continues at coordinate 161,137,162 of CM053034.1, read as the reverse complement.
TGTGTCAGCAACAGCGCCCCGTCATTGGTGTGTCAGCAACAGCGCCCCGTCATTGGTGTGTCAGCAACAGCGCCCCGTCATTGGTGTGTCAGCAACAGCGCCCCGTCATTGGTGTGTCAGCAACAGCGCCCCGTCATTGGTGTGTCAGCAACAGCGCCCCGTCATTGGTGTGTCAGCAACAGCGCCCCGTCATTGGTGTGTCAGCAACAGCGCCCCGTCATTGGTGTGTCAGCAACAGCGCCCCGTCATTGGTGTGTCAGCAACAGCGCCCCGTCATTGGTGTGTCAGCAACAGCGCCCCGTCATTGGTGTGTCAGCAACAGCGCCCCGTCATTGGTGTGTCAGCAACAGCGCCCCGTCATTGGTGTGTCAGCAACAGCGCCCCGTCATTGGTGTGTCAGCAACAGCGCCCCGTCATTGGTGTGTCAGCAACAGCGCCCCGTCATTGGTGTGTCAGCAACAGCGCCCCGTCATTGGTGTGTCAGCAACAGCGCCCCGTCATTGGTGTGTCAGCAACAGCGCCCCGTCATTGGTGTGTCAGCAACAGCGCCCCGTCATTGGTGTGTCAGCAACAGCGCAACAGTGCCCCGTCATTGGCGTCAGTGAGAGGAATAATGCCCCATCGGTGTCAGTGAGAGGAATGTTGCACCATCATTATCAGTGGAGGGAATAGTGCCCCTTCTTTGTGTCATTGGGAGAAATAATCCCCAAAGGCCCGGATAAAAGCAAGCAAGGGCTGCAGTTTGGAGACCAGTGATTTCATGGTTACTAAAAAGTTAATATTTCAAATAAATCTTCTGCACATTCAGGCATTTCAAACTGCTATGATATAAAATGCAAAAGCGGATGCTACTTTTAAAAAGGAAGCCAGGGCCAGCTTGGAGAACACGCGTGTTTGGGCCATTCAGGGCTTTAATCCCCCATCCACAGCAGTTTATACTTAGTTTCTCTTCTCCCTCATTCAGGGCTGGGAGGAAAATTTACCAGGTACCTCCAGGTATGTAGGAACATGGCGTCATCTCAGCTGTCATAGGGTGTCCCCAGGCCTGTGTGATCTAGGAATCTGCTTTCACTCTCAGTGTATGAATGGACTGGCAAAGGATTG
>CM053034.1:161053558-161131058 GCA_028564925.1 Lithobates sylvaticus | reverse complement strand
TCTCTGCCGTCTTAGAATCTTTAGCTGAGTTGTGTGTTAGTTGGAAAATTTTATCTATAATGTGTTTATTACTGGGTGTCCCTAATTCTAGTTCCCATTTCCTTATGTATGGCGGTGTCTCCTCCCCCGCATTACTTAAGACTTTATATATTCGAGCTATATTATTACGGGATTTCCCCCTCTCGCAGAGAGACTCGAGAGGTCTAAGCTCCTTCATGTCCCTTACCGGGAAGGGTAGCTTCTCTACAAAATGCCTAAGTTGGAGGTACCGCCATTCATTTAGCTCAAATAACTCTGTGTTCTTTTTTAAATCAGTGTAAGTGCTTATTTTGCCTCGTGTCAGTATGTCTTTTAGCTGTGCTGTGTCTTTTTTTATCCAATTCCCTGCTATCGAGTTTTTCCCCGGTGGGAAATACTCATTATTTTTTAAATACATCAGAGGTGAGTTGTGTGTCCATTTTTGTTGTCGGTGTACCCTATCCCATATTTTAAATACATTGTGCGTTAAAGTGAATGTGTTTACTCCCAGTTTCCTACTTCGTGGAGGATTCCAAATTTCTTTATTTAACTGTGTACTACTCGCTGTGATTTCTAGTTTGACCCATCTTTTTTCATTTCCTGGTATAACCCATTCCACCACCCGTGAGAGTATGACTGCGTTATAGTATTTGTTAATATTTGGGGCAGCTAACCCCCCATATTTCTTCCCCTTTTCCAAGACGGCAGACGCTATTCTTGCTTTTTTGTTTTGCCAAATGCAGTTCGTTAAAATCGATTTTAAAGTTTTAAAGTATGCTTGTGGAAGTGGGATTGGTAGCATCTGAAATTTAAATAATATTTTTGGGATAATCACCATTTTTATTGCGTTGATACGCCCGAACCAGGATAGGGGTCTAGTTGCAATTTTTTTTGTCTCCATCTTGACTTCGTCCAGCAAAGGAATATAATTTAATTGGTAGGATTTCCTCAAAGTGCTTGTTAGTCTTATACCCAAATATTGTAAACTGTTTTGCCACGGAAACGGAAAGGCCCTTTTCAGGTCTTCTTCTTCCTGCTTTTTGATATTAATCTTCATGATTTCTGATTTTGTCGTGTTGATTTTAAAATTAGATATATCCCCATATATTTTCAAGATTTTTAAGAGATTTGGCAGAGTGGTCCTGGGTTCTGAGATGAAAAATAGAACATCATCGGCAAAGGCGGCCAACTTATGTTCTTCGCCTCCCGTTTTTATGCCCTTCACGTCTGGGTTGTTGCGAATTGTCGAAAGTAGCGGCTCTAGCGTCAAAACAAACAGGAGAGGTGAAAGGGGGCATCCCTGTCGTGTTCCGTTCCTCATCTCGAACCGCTGGGACTTCGTGCCGTTTACTCTGACACTGGCCGATGGGTTTTTGTATAGTACTTGTATCCATTTTATCATCCTAGGTCCCAAGCCCATTGTTTCCAGCGTTCTTATCATGAGACCCCAGTCTACCCTGTCAAACGCTTTTTCTGCGTCGATCGACAGGAGTAGACCTGGGGTCTCACTGCTTTTGATAGCCTGAATAAGGAACATTGCTCTAACCCCATTATCCCTCCCTTCCCTCCCTGGGATGAATCCCACCTGGTCCGGGTGGACCAGGTCGTTCATCCATTCTTTCAGCCTCGTTGCCAATACTTTGGCGTAAAGCTTTACGTCTGTGTTTAGGAGGGCTATCGGCCTGTAATTTGAACATAATGATTTATCTTTCCCCTCTTTCCAGATAACAGTAATGGATGCTGCTAGAGCTTCCTTTCCCATCTCGTAATTGACTCCCAACCCATTCATGTACTGGCATAATCTGGGGATCAGTATCTCTCTAAATTTTTTATAATACAAGATCGTAAACCCGTCCGGGCCTGGGCTTTTCCCTGGGGCAGAATCTTTTAGTGCTTGGCATACTTCATCCTCTGATATAGGTCTATCTAACAGAGTCTTATTGCTTCGTGAAATCTGAGGTAATTGCGCATTGTTCAGACATTCTGTGACCTTCTCTCCTGCTGTTTCATCCCTACTACCCTTCTGATTTATGGAGTATAAGGCCATATAGTATTTCCTAAACTCTTCTGCGATTTCTTTGGTTTTATAAAGTATTTCCCCATTTTTGTTTTGAATTTTTTCTATAAAGTTCATTTCTTTTTTTTTCCTCAACATATTTGCCAGGTACTTGCCTATTTTATTTCCCCCCAGCAGTCTTTCTTTAGCCATTCTATGGAATGTTTTATTTATCTCCTGATCCCTAATATCTCCAAGTTCCTCTCTTTTGACAATAAGCTGATGAAAAACTCTCTGTTGTTGCCCCTTTTTATGTTCTTGTTCTAATTTTGTAATTTCCTCAGTCAGGGCCTTCCTTCTCTTTTCCCTTTCCATTTTTTCCCCGGTCGCAACAGAAATGAAAATGCCTCTGATGTAGGCCTTATGGGCCTCCCACAGGGTGGCTCCCGAAACCTCTCCTGTGTCATTCATCTCGAAATACCGTTTTATTTCCTCATTGATTTTATCCACTACCTTCTCTTTTTGGAGCAGGTCCTCATTTAAACGCCATGTATATTGTTGTCTTGAGGGGCCAGGGATCTCCATTTTCATTGTTACCGGGGAGTGGTCCGAAATTGTCGCAATTTCAATGTTTTAGTAATCTGGTCCATCAATTTATGTTCTATCCAGATATAGTCCAGTCGCGAATACGTCCCGTGTACAGGGGAGAAAAAAGTGTAGTCACGTGTTTTTGGATGTGTCGCCCTCCAGACATCTACTAGTTGATACTGGTGCATTTTCTGTTTTATCATGTTTAACATCGCTTTACTTGTCCCCTGTACCCGGGACGTACTATCGACTGCTGGGTCTATGCAGAAGTTCAAATCTCCCGCTAAGATTAAGTCACCACTTTTAAAGTCCATGAGGCTTTTCAGGGTCTGTTTAAGAAATCTAATAGGGTTTTGGTTCGGACTATAGATATTGGCCAGTGTGATTGCTTTTTCCCCTAATCTGCCCTTCAAAAAAAGGTATCTCCCTTCCGGGTCTGTTATCCTATCTATTAGTGTGAATGTGATTGTTTTAGCGAAACCGATCGCGACTCCTTTAGCTCTTGTGATGGGCGAGTCCCCGTAGTACCAGGTCGGAAAATCTTTCGAGTAAAATTTCACATTTGTTTCTTGGGAGATGTGCGTCTCCTGCAAGAACGCTATTCCCACTTTATATTGCCTAAGCTCTTCTAAAATTTTGTATCTCTTTTTGGGAGCGTTCCCGCCTCTTACATTATATGTTAGGATATTTAATTCGTTCTTCATGAGGGTTTGAGCTCTTTCATCTCTTCTTTTATTTGGGGTGTTATATTACTTTCTCTATCCTCTATTCCTCTCCTTTCTTCCCCCTCTGCCCTCCTTAGCCTGCGACTCTCGCTTGCCTCTGGATATATATTCCCAACCCGAAGGAATTTGTGGCTCTTTATAAAGGTTATCATTTTCCTAAGTGGAACCTGTCCTAGTACCCTCCCTTCCCTCCTATCCTCACCTCCCCTCTCCCTCCCCTCCCTCCCTCCCTCTCACCTTCCCCCCTCCCCCTTGGCCACCATCTGGCCCGGAGCGCCCCTGCCCATCCCCCCTCCCCCCCTGGCCACGTACTGGCCTGAGCCTTCCCTGTGGGAGTTCCACCCTCTCCCACCTGAAATTCTCCTTCCTTGGGGTGGGACTCTGACCCTGCCCACCGCCTCCCGCCGCTGTCCCCTGTTGTATCAGAGGGGCAGCGAAGGGTTTCCTGGGGTAAAGAGAGGTCTTTGGGCTTTTAAATGCCATCTTTAGTCCCGAATCCCCCGCCGCCCTCCCCCTTCTCCACCCGCCTTCTCGTTTTCATTTTCCCTCCCCCTCCCCCCCGCACCTTTATTAAATCATTTATTTTATATTTAATTTCTATTTCACCTCCCTACCCCCCCCCCCCCCCCCATAACTCCCCCCCCTGTTTAAGTCCTGGGTCTTTCTTCTCTTGCTCTTGTGGGGACTTCCTCCCCCCAACCAAGAATGATAGGGGGACTTATGTCCAGCTGGTGACAAAATTCAATTAATTCTTCGGGAAACCGTAGTGTCCTTGATCTTCCATCTTTGGTGCCTATCAGGCATGCAGGGAATCCCCAATTATATTTAATATTTTGTAGGCGCATTTGCTCCAGTAGGGGTTTTAATAGGCGTCTTCTCGCCAATGTCTCGGGGGCCAGGTCTGTAAAGATTTGAAGCTCCGCTCCTCCGTGGCTTATGGGGGGTCCTCCTCGAAATTTCGCCCATATTGCAGCTTTGTCTGTATAGTATTGAAATCTTATAATTACGTCTCTTGGTTTATCATCAGCAATATTTTTGGGTTTTCTTATTCTGTGCACTCTTTCAATCCTGAGAGGATCTTCTTCTCCTTTGTTTAATAAGGGGTTAAAAATGGTATTCATCGTTTTAAACAAATCTCCTCTCTCTTCCGGTACTGCTCGAATACGCAGATTTTGTCTGCGGTTTCGGTTTTCTTGGTCCTCTAGCTTATATAGGATTTTTCGTTGTTCCTGCCGCATTGATTTGACAGTTGCATCAAGTACGTGTATTTGTTGGGCTTGACTTTCTGTTTTTTCTTCGATCTCCTCGACTCGTTTTAGCAGGTGTCCCATATCTGTTCGAAGCGAACTTATTTCTGCCTTTATTACGTTCTCAAGTCTAGAGAACATTTCCATCATCTCATTTTTTGTGGGGGCTTGATCTATTGCGGCCTTCCCTCCTGTTGCTCCTTTCTCCATACTTTCTTTCCTTTGCTCCTGGGATTCCCCTTTATTTTTCCCTATGTCCTCCTCTTTTTCTTGTTGCTCATCCGATTGTTTCCCTGTTTTTTGGGCCTTAGGGCTTGCCACTTTGGACATGTATTGTTTAATCGTCGAGGTATTCAGTTGCCCTTTTGATGTTTTATGTTCGCTCCCTCTCGTTGTTCTTCTTGTCATGCTATTTTTTTCCTTTCTCTTTCTTATTCTTTTACCCAGTTTTGTATTTTACTCTCCTTGTCTGTACTTTGGTTATTTATTGAATATGGACAGGTAAATAGATAGGGATTTTCCTAGCCCAGTCCTGTTAGCCCTCTCTTGGAAACTGGTAGCCTAAGGGAGACGTCAACGGATTTTAAGGTCCCTCGGGAGTTTTCCTGGGCCTTTATAAAGCAAAATGGCTAGGGGGCGCTCTCTTTTGCTGTTTCTTCTGTGGGAGATATGCGTGCGTTTCTGTTGTGCTTGTCCTTAAATCATCAGTTTAATGAATTTATAGGTTTCCCGGGGTCAGTATCCGAAGGGGGGGGGGGGACCGTGGGTTTTGCGCATAAGTGTTTACTTCTGATACTGCACCAGCCCTCTTGTTCTGTTTCTACGCAAGAATTTCTTGTACTCAGCTGTTTAACCCTAGGGAATCCGCCACTTTCTAATTTAGGTGTGAAAACGTTTTTTTTTCGTTTTTTTTTTCCCTTTTTCTTTATAGGCCGTGGTAGCAACCTGCTTATGTTCAAATATTTTCAGCTGTACAAACGTTTAACTATAGTTACGGCAAGGTCAGAGACAGTTCGTGGTAGGTTCATAGGCTACTTATCTTCTCTAACCTAGTTCGTGATGGACCTAAGTCTAGCCGTCACACTTCCCACTGGGTTATGGATATTGTCTCGGTGAGGGATCTCCCCACCGTTTTCTAATCGAGCTTCTCCCTCCTCTGGTGTAGGGCGGATGGAGGAGAGGGGGGGGGGGGGGGGGAGAGAAAAAAAAAAAAAAAGGGGGGGGAGAGGGAGGTACCAGGAAAGGGAAGGAAAGCCTCCAGTAAGAAAATAGGGTATATTTTATATAACTGAGGTTAAAGTCCTGGCTGTAAGCACCCTGCTAATCACTCAACAGTGCATAACCGTTTACCATGATGATACTGGTATTCGAGTTTTTTGCCTTGTTCTCAGTGAGGGGGAGAAAAAAAAAGGGCTAACCTCTTCACATTCTTCAGAGAATTTCACATACCCTTTTTGTAGGCAAAACAGTTCATCATGGCCGCTTGTTATTCAACTTACAGCAGTCCTATATATCCTTAGCGTATGTAATAAACGGAACAAACACGTACCGGTACTTAAGCGCTTTTCAACAGACTGTTCATTTATCCATCACCGTTAGCATTTACAGTTACCCTTTTTATAGGCAAAACAGTTCATCATGGCCGCTTGTTATTCAACTTACAGCAGTCCTATGTATCCTTAGCGTATGTAATAAACGGATTTTAGCGCTGCACCGCATGCAAAACGCCCCGGTGTGAAAGGGGCCCCAGAGAGAGGGGAAAAGAGACACAAAGACAATAAAAAAAGCCCCTTCACAGCGAGCCTTTCGCAAGTCCGTTGTGCAAGCGGGTATTCTTTTGTGAGCAGTGAATCTTATCAACCTATCGGCATACCAGCAGATATATTAATGAGCAACAGTCCTAAATATCCTTAAATTGTGAGGCTGGAAAGAAAAAAAAAACAGAGCACCCTAGATTAAACGTGTTTCAGCGCACTGTCTTTTTATCCTGGTCTCAGTGTCTTTTTTTTTGTTTTGCAGTATTTTGCGCCTTCTCCGTGAGACTTCTGGCCTCCACGCTTCAAAAGAAATAAAAAAGACAAAGCCAGCATCCTTCAAAGCATTTCACTAGTACATTTATGCAAGCAAATAAACTTTTTTGGGAGCAGTGTGTCATATCAGCATATCTACATATCAGCAAGTTGTTTATGTGTAGCAATCCTAGGAATCCTTTAGCTTGTGAGAGAGAGGGGGGAAGACAATCAAAGTATCGGTATTTGAACAAAGTTCAGCACACTGTCCTTTTATCTTAGTGTCAGTGTGAGTTTTTACAATACCTCGTGCCTTCTTCTTGTCACCTCTGACCTCTTGGGCTGCTGTTGATTTACCTTTGTGTCCACGTCTCCGAGATTCCTCTAACTCCTCTAAGCTGTCCTGTTTAACTCCTGACTTAGCATCAGAACGAGAGGGGGGCGCTGGAAGGGCAAGGGGGGGAGTGATATCAGCGCTGCTCTCTTCCTTACAGCGACTCCATATGGGGTTCAGAGAAGACAAGGCTCCTGGTCATTCCAGGTGAAGAAAAGTGTCTGGAGTAGGTCTGATGCGGGTCTCCGCATGGGGTACCAGGCGCCAGGTGCGCTGTGTTCATGCAGCAGAGCGGGACGAGCAGGATGAACGGGGCGGGCGGGAGAGGGTCAGGACCCAAGCGCGGATCTCAGCATAGGACCGCCGGTACGCTGTAACTGAGCTGCAGCCTCTCACGCTGCTCGTCAGCTTCTCAGTCTCGGCGTAACCCGGGTCTCCCTCCTGCTCTCGTCAGCGGCATGTTCAGGCCCCTCCCCCAACTGGAGCGCAACAGCGTCACGTCCTCATCGCTCCCCTTCCGGCGGAGCAACTTGCCTGGGCCCGAATCCTGACGCTTTAAACAGCATAAGGAAGGATTTCAGAAGCTCCCATCTTGGGGTTCCTGCCACCAAATGCTCTTGCAGTTGCAATAGCCAGAATTTTAGATTCCTAGCTACGCATGTTGTGGATAGTGCTGGCTTTAGGTTGGCCATCGTGGCATCCCAGGTCCTTTTCAAGGCTGTCTGTTCTCCTGTCCATTGGGTCATTTAAGTGCCCCATGTCCTCAAAGGCTAAGTCAGACTGCTTTGATACTTTAGACAGTGGTGCGTCGTTTGGGATTTTTACTCCAAACGCCTTCTGGGTTCTTGTCAAAAGGAAACTTTAGAGAATTAGAGAAAGGGGCTTTTTTTATCCGGCTCCGCCCAATCTTTTCGAATAAGGTCAGAAAGTACGTTATGTATTTAGAAATACTTTTGCCTTCTTTTTCCCCAGGGCCTCATACATTTTATCATGTCTGGACAATTGAACTTCCTCTGCATTAATTTCTAGAGCAGGGATCCTCAAACTATGGCCCTCCAGCTGTTGCGGAACTACACATCCCATGAGGCATTGTATAACTCTGACATTCACAGACATGACTAGGCATGATGGGATTTGTAGTTCCTGAACAACTGGAGGGCCATAGTTTGAAGACCCATGTTCTAGAGTGTCATATTGCGCCTAACAAATTGTCCACTTCTTCAAGGGACAGTTTGTATTTAGTGGTTTTGTTAACTACAGCCTGATCTTCATCCTGATCAGAGTCCGAGTCAGAAGATTCAGGACTAACTAAAGTGGGGCTATGCGCCCTGACACTTTGGGGCTCCCATGAGCTGGAGGTTGTAGGGCCTGGCGAAGCAGGAATTGCAGGCGCGTTACTGGTAGATGTGGATGTGTTCCTGAAATTAACTCTCTAAGGGGTTTAAAAGTTGATGCCACCTCGTCCCTAAAAGAGCTGAGAAACTTTGCCGGGGGGGGAGTCTGCTTCTGATTTAAGCAGGTTTGCAATACACTGCTTGCACAAGGCTCCATTAGAGCTCGAGGATAGTTTGTTCCCACAGTTTGGGCACTTTTAGTGGCCAGACTTGTCCTCTCTGGGTGTCACCTTTGCCTGCAACACAGAAAACATGGGCAGGGGGTCTTAGCTACCAAGCCCCCCCCCCCCCCCTTACACCCGTGCTGCACACCACCATTGCTACAGGATTCCCGAGACAGTGAGGGGTCCGCCACCATGGGGTTCCCTAATCCAGGACTACAACCACCACCACACATGGTAACTAGCACAGTACGGGGCTTGCCCAGCAGCCTACCTGTGCTTGGCTGGTGCCTCCTTTTGCCGGAGTGTCCTGGGGGATTCACCTCCATGGTCACCCCTCTACTCCAGATTCCGCCGCTAGTCCGGTTTAGCTGGACACTGTCGGACGTTTTCTAGGCCCAGCCCGGCCTTCCTCTTCCTCCTTGCGCCCTTGAGACGCGGAACCGGAAGTCTCAGCGCGCAGTGATGACGCAGTTCTGCCGGAAATGATGCAAACTGCGTCTCCGGCCACACCGCGAGTAAACAGCCAGGAGATAAAATGGACGTTGCACGCCACCTCAATTGCTCAACCTGCGCTGCACAGTCACACCCTGGGGGAACCCACATTAGCCTGCCACTGGCCCTCACCAGGAACTGGAAGGAGGGGGGGCAACGGGTCTGCTCCTGTCTGCTGGACGGTACCCGGTCCAAAAGATCAAATGGTAATGACCCTAATGGAGCACCGATGGATAGAACCCAGTCACCCTGTACGGTCTCCTCTCCCTTCAGGCAGCCCCTGAGAGATGTAGTCCTTCCTGGTCCCTCAGCAACACGTTCATCCAGAGGAAACACAAATGACTGACCATGGGCCTGAGGGACCGTTTTTGAACTGAAGGACAACGTGTTTCCTGTGGCGATGGGAGGAGCTCCCTCTCTCAAGGGCTGTCCTGGAAGACGACTGAGGAAAGCTCCTTAAAAACACCTCCCCTGTAGCCCCAGTGTGAAAGCCCGCGTGCTTTCACACTGGGGCAGTGCGCTTGCAGGACCGAAAAAAAAGTCCTGCAAGCAGCGTCTTTGGGGCGGTGAAGGAGCATTGTATACATCGCTCCTTTACCACCCCTGCCATTGGAATCAATGGGCAGCGGTGTTTTGCGGGCACTTTTAACCCTTCCCTCCGCTGCTAGTGTACGAAAAGTGCCGCTAAAATTAGCGCCGCTTTACCACTAACGCAGCCGTGCTGTCAGTGTGAAAGAGGTCTTAAGGTGGAATAGGTTCTGAAATTATTTATCTTTGTCTCATTTTTTTACATCACAGAAACCTGACATTAGGGGTGTGTAGACTTTTTATATCCACTGTATTAAGATTTGAAAACAAATGCAGAAGCAAAACATTTTTTAAACATTTTAAAATTGTTTGCTAGAAATGCAGACAAACTGGAAATACAAGTGATTTAGAACTGGTTTCTTTGTGCTTGGCAAAGGTACATTGTGACCTTCACATCCACGCCCCCAAGTGTGTGCATTCATGAGACTCATAACTGACAAGCGTGAACAGTACAAGTGAAAGTGGGCAAAGTGTCATGGTTAGTCACATGGCCAAAGGATTCTGAAAGAGAATAGTTAAAGCACAATTCCTAGACTCCTAGGGACCCGTCTAATGGCAGAGATGTACAAATTATGGCTGCTTTCTAATAGGTTAACATGAGTGATGACTAAATTAAAACATCCGGGTCAGTGGGGGGGGGGGGGGGGGGTGTCCTCTCCTAGATCCACAGCTATCAACCTTAGACAACTATACTTATACTTTACCTAAATGTAAGCCTCATTATAGGCACCATTTTGGAGACACCTATACTTTAGATGCAGTCAGTGATGTCACCGGCGCATGCTCTCTGAAGGAACGGGCATACATGTGCCTTTTCTTCGGTGCCCTGTGCAGTAAACAGCGAGTCCCGCGTGTGTGCGGGAGTGACATTGTGATTTGCCCATTTATACTGCCGAAGACCGTGTACAGGGAAGGAAGAGCAGGTGAAGATGGAAGCGCCTACAGCAGTGATAGCATGCCACTGGAGAGCTTAGTTGTCAGGCAAGTGTCATAATGGGCTAGTTTGCAGTGCTTTAAATCTTCAACTTCTAGTGTCTAAATCAGGAAATGAGCTATTCTCTCGTTGGATGCTCCTAGGGCAGTGCTGAATGATCATATTTGTAGAAAGTATTGAAAAAAGGACTGCTTCGTCTACCCAGCTATAACTATTCACCCATATATATCCAAGTATATCTCCCTTAATATCCTCCCCCTTATTACTAAACTTAAAAGCAAATTGGCAAGTGGGTGTAAGCTACCGCTGACAGTTGTAGTACGTGTCAATTTTTTCAAAATGATATGGGCTCCTCTATTATATGCACTACATAAAGTCCCCCTTTGGATTCCAATACATGTTTAAAAATGATTTTATGTGCCCTCATTTGGGAAACGAAAAATGCGGGCAGAGAAACAAACTGGAAGTTGGTTGGAGGTCTAGCAGTCCCTAACCTATATCTTTACTTTTTGGCTTTGCAATTACAACACTTAACAGGTTGGAAAACAGCTGATTAGGAACCGAACAAATCCAGTTTAACTACAGTTTTCCCTAATGTCCAGCTAATAGTCTTGAAGCTGGTAAATCTAGAGATTAGAACGCATTCCCTACCCTGCACTTAATCGATAAAATGTGCAATAGAGACAAGAAACAACTTGGTAAAGCCGGATACACACGAACGGCAGGCTTCTGTCGGACAGACCGACATACACACGGACAGAATGTGGGCCGTTTTTTTTTTTTTTTTTCTTCATAGAACCAGCAAATTTCTCCCGACATTCTGCCCGTGCGTACGGGGCTTTGCTTATGGCAGCCCTCAAAATTTCTACTTGGCTGCTCGCATTTTGCAAGTGGAAAATGATTTAGGGCGAGTGTGGGGCTGCATCGGAAGGGGGTGAGCACCGCCGGAAGGCAGGGTTGATCGGGAGCCGTTATCCCAGGGGAAGAGAGAGGAGAGCCAGCCGGGATCATCACAGAGCGGGGAACGTCGCTGTAGCCACTTTCATTTGAATTGCCCAATGTTTCCGGCGCTCGCCGTCACACACAGTCTAGCCTCCTGGCACAGGTACTTTGATAGACAGAACACCAGTCCGTGTTCTGCCTATCAAAGTACCTGGGCCAGGAGGCGGCACTGCGTGTGATGGTGAACACTGGGCAATTCTAATGAAAGATGTTACAGCAACGTTCCCCGCCTGCAATGATGCAACTGGCTCTCCTCTTCCTCTCCCCTCTCTTCCCCTGCACTGGTGAAGCGGCATTGTGTGTTGGGATGGTTGAATGAGGGGCAATATACCCCTTGTGTTTATCTTGCTTTTATCTGCTTACCATTTTTAGCACGCAAGCTTATTGCTCAAATTTCTCCAAATCCTCCCTCCACGACGAGTGGAAATAGTAAATGCTTCCCTATTAAGGTAGAAGCTAGTGTAGCAACACAGGGGTTGCCCTACTAAAATTCTTTAAAATCTGGGTTGCCTGGCTGGCAAATCCCAGCTTAGCCCCTACATAAAATTGATCTTGGATAGGTTATAGGGTTGATTCTTATTTCTTTTCAGATGGGGGCCATACGCTAACTGTAATTTTACCAGTTTGGTCCAATTTCTCTCAGGAGCATTGATCCTTGGACTGCTGTGTCACAAGTGTTTTTTTTTTGTTTGTTTTTTTTTTTCCAGAACCCTTATCTTAAAAGACATGTAAAACCTATGATGGTTAATGCTCTTGATGCCTTACTACCAGCCAGTCATAGAAGTACCACAACCGCTACACATAATCAAGTCTTACTCCATGTATCATATGTGACTTTTTCTCCCTTTAGATTGCAACGCTTTATCTATAATATAAAATGCGATTGTGTTTTGAAGTCCTGCTCTTTTTTTCTATTGTGATAGTATTTATTTTTTATAAGCCTACTGGTTGGGCTTGTCTGTTTTGTATTTTTTAGGTTTTCAAAGAATCTTTATCAAAAAGTGCAATGCATCCTTACAAGTTTGATATCACTTGGCAGGCCAGGAAAACAATCAATCATTCTATAGTTGCCAATGTAATGTCAACAGATGCAATAATCCACAGTTCTTACAAGGCAGCAGGTAAACCCTGCATATTCCCTTGAGTAAAATGGTCAGAAAAAAAAAAAAAAAAAGATACTTTCTGCATCCTCCTTACTCAGTTCCTGCACAGCCACTTGTTGAATGATGTCCAGCATCATTCAACCTCTTCCTGTGAAACGGGGCCATCATGGAAAACCCCCTGGAGCTCAAGAGCACAACATAACTTGGATTCACAGTGTGGTGCTGTATAGAATGAAGCTCACATGTCACAACTTTGCGACAAGTGAGTGCCGTAATATGCAACATGAAGCTTGCCAACAGCTGGTCATATGAATGCAAGACACTCATGCTTTCCAATACTAAACTCCGGTTAACACTATAACACACAAGTAAATCGCACAGGAACTGCACCATATTTCTGTGCAATTCACATGCGATTCAGTGTGGTGCAATTTGAGCCCATTCATTTTAAAAACTGCTCAAATTGCACTGCATCACATCAAGGAAGAGCAGGCACCATATTTGTAGCCGCACCACAACCGGGTCACATGGTCGTTTTGTATCCTGCGATTCGGTGTAGGCAAACCACGGTGGAGGACAGAGGTTGCGAGAGGTAGGGATTAGGTAGAGGGGTCTGGTAATCACTGAGAAAGCTCATGCACTAGGTGGGCGAAACACCTTGGTGTGACACCCACACACGATCTTATTTGCACCATGAGGCTGACCATCCCTTGCTACCTAATCATTCATCCGTTTTTTTGGATGAACCATCAGAGCAGCGCCACATGCAAGCCTTTGAGTGACACCTACTGAGCACCAGCGTACCCTGACCAGCAGAGACATCACTCAAGTGAGCCCTGACAAGCCCTTGATCCAGGCATCCAGCTGTACCGGTGACCGTGAGCACCCTCTGCGAGGACAGATTTTTTGGCTTGAGTGTCTCCCACAGTCAGTGGAAATTTACTGCATGTGGCTACTCATCACAATCATTAACTGGACTGTGTCTGTAACCTATATGGTAGTCGACACGGGCGTGTCATTTTTATGCATGCTCGGGTACAATTCAGGCTGTAGATATTTTACACTGCTAGGCTGCATATAGACTTCATGCTGCCATTGCTGCGGATCACCACCGGCCTGCTGCTCTGATCGATACTATTGTCTCCACTCAGTGCACTTGGTGGTTTTGTATATTAGACAATTTGAACTGTGAGCATTCGGTGAGTAAACAAACACTTTCGGTATCGGTGGATCCACCGCGGCCCACATATGAGACATGTTGCACCTGTTCTGACACCATCAGAGGACATCTAGTGGGAAACCATTTTATTTTAAGTTCCAACTGAATTATTTCTGTGTCCATTATGGGTGATGAACCTGGATGTTACTCACCGATTTGTATGGCAGTGCTCGGGCTAATGCAATTACAGGGTATTTTCCCAGGATCTAATTTCTGACCTCTAGCATTAATCATTGCATGTTAATACAGCTGGTCTGTTAACTCATTGGTCTAAGTGTGGGTGTGGATGAGACCTCAGGGGTGTTTCATGGCCACGTTGTCAGTTTTAATTCTTGTTACCAACCTTTTCGCACATGATTTTAGTATATTGATTGTTAAAGATATTTGAGGAGAGATTGTGGTTTGTCCCATGTATAGAAGAACAGTGGGGTTTTCCCAACTTGCTTTACTGGCCATTATCTAATTTGTTCTAGGGGGCACCACCTATACATTTAAAGGTGGGTCTATACTCCTCTATGGCTGGCCCTACATATATTGGACCTGCCTGAATCAAACTATATTTTTTATTGTTATGTTTAGACTAGACCTATTTTGGTGAAGATCAGTCGGGTTATTTACATTAAGATGTAGGGAGCCTCCGCCTCTCCTGTTATCTTTCCTCCTCTTTGGGGAATAATAATGGTTGCCATATTGTGTGGCTAAATTCGCATCAGCATTTTTGAGCTTCTTTGTGCTTTTTTAAAACGCTTTTGAGCTCTTTGGGGCACTAGCTACTCTCAAAAAACGCAAGTTTGGTGGGGTTTGGTTTCTGCCTGTAGGAGCATATGCCTGAAAAAGCCATAGTGTGCATGGACACACTGGCTAAGATGGAGGGGTATTTCTAGGCAGAATAAAAATAAGAGCTCAAAAGCCTGTAGGAGCCGCTCATTTGAGCTGCAGTGTGCATGAGCTCCTACCCAATCTGTAGAGTGCAAGTAAACATACAGAGTTTATCAAACGGCTGTTTAGAGATTACAAAATAGTAGGAAATGTAGGCAAGAGGTCAACTTGATTTTTCATTTGTTGCCATTATCCTTCAAATTTGAAAAAAAAAAAAAGTAAAAAAAATTATATTATATATATATATATAACATTTAATATAAATGAAAAAAAAATAAATAAAAAAATAAATTATATATATATATATATATAACATTTTGACACACACACTTTACTACATGAAAAGAAAAATGTGGCAGTTATTTATTTTCCCAAGACGGACTTAACCAACTCACCCTTGCTGCGTTCATATGTGAAAAAAATAAAATCAGTTGAAGTATAAAGGAAGCTTGAACACAAGGACTAAGTGCAGCAGGACAGGAAGGGCTGATAGAGGACAACCACTTGTAAACTTTCCTGTGTTCTTATAAAACAAGGAGCAAACAGGAAATCTAGGACTGAACTTGTGATTTTGGAACACAAAATATCACGTGTGGTTAAAAACTGATCTGGTTATTAATAAGTCTTTTATCTGGATGTCATTATCCTTGCCAAGATGGAAATGTCTGTTCTTAAAGCTGGCTGAGAAGACACTGGGGTGGGGCACACAAATTCAGGAACCAATCCAGGAGCAAGCAGGCAATTTTTAAAGCCCAACTGAACTGCAATCAGCCTGCATATTTATTTATTTATTACAGGATTTATATAGCGCCAACAGTTTACGCAGCGCTTTACAATATAAAAAGGGAGCCAATACAGTTATAATACAATAAAATACAAGAGGATTAAGAGGGCCCTGCTCAGAAGAGCTTACAATCTAATAGGGTGGGGGAGGCGATACAAAAAGGTTGCAACTGTGGGGAATGAGCTGATGGAAGTGTTAGATTAGTTGGAGATATAAAATATAAAAGTAATAAATCTGATCTGCAGCAAATGGTAAAGAAAACATTCTAGCTCTCCCGATTGCTAGCTTTTTGTCATATTTTATATGCAGCCGCGTTTCATTGCTGTGATAAATTGAAGCAGACCTTCACCAACATTGAGCCCTGGTTTACGTTGCAGTGATTTGGCATGCGATTTGACATATCAAAATGCATGCCAAATCAGTGGCTATTGTCAGCAATGGCAGCTTCCGAATCGGTGCGACGTCGATTCCCAAAAGTAGTTTCTGTACTACCTTTTGGCAACTTTGGTTACGATTTCAATAGACATCTGTGCAGACACCCGCACAGATGTCTCTGAAATCGCCCCTGAAGTCGGGAATGAAATCATGCGAGTTCAGCTGAACAGGTCATTTAAAAATGTCAGCACTGTCACACTTTGAATGACAATTACAAAGTCATGTAACACTGTACCCAAATACATTTTTTAGCATTTTTTGAGACGGATGGAACTTTCTTTTGGTGGTAAAAAAAATTACCACTGGGTTTATTACATTTTTTGCTATATAAATGAAAAAAAAAAAAAAAAAAATCTAAAAAGTTTTGAAGAAGGAGAAGGAGAGGGTTTTAGTTTCGGTTATAACATTTTTCAAAAAAATAATTTTTGAAGTACAGTAATGCAATTGTATTCACATTTTTTTTGAGAATTAAATAAAAAAAAAATTCCCACAAAAAGGGGTGATTTTGACAAGTTATTTCCCCACACAAAAAGCACAGGCATACATGGAACTACACCCCAAAACGCATTCAATGCCTGCAGAGTATGGGGACCACGTGTGAGACTTTCACAGTCTAAAAATACAAGGAGCACCTTTGGTCTTTCAAGGAGCATAAATCACATCTAAAATTTGACTACTTTGAAAATGAAGGGAAAAACAAAAACAAAAAACCTTTCCCCTTTGCCCTTAGGGTCTGACGTGGATTTTTTTTGGAGGGGGGGGGGGGGGGGGGCAGGGTCTGACGTGGATTTTTTGGGGGGGGGGCAGGGTTTACCCCTGTGTCCAAAAAAAAAAAAAAAAAGGCACCGGGTCCCCCCAATATTAAATATTGAGCACGCAAAATCCTCACCAGCATGCACCAAGCGATTATGCCACAAGGGGGTGGTGCCACCTTATTTCCTTATTACTTAGTTCTTTAAGAAGTCAGGAGCCAAGAGGGGGGAAGGGGGATTCTGGGGGCCCCTCCCCCATGCCGCACAACACCCCTGATGCAGCTGCCGGTTCCTTAACCACTTTAGCCCCGTAAAGTTTTGCCCCCTTAATGACCAGGCCATTTTTTGAGATACGGCATTGCATCGGTTTCACTGACAATTGCGCAGTCATGGGACGCTGTAGCCAAACAAAATTGAAGCCCCCCCCCCCCCCAAATAGAGCTTTCTTTTTGTGAGATATATATCTATCTACATCATACACACTAATATATACATACACACATATATATATATATATATATATATATATATATATATATATATATATATATATATATATATATATATATATATATATATATATATATACACATATACACACACACACATATATATATATATATATATATACACACACACACACACACACACACACACACATACATACATACACACACACACTCAATTTATTGATCAGTTTAGGCCGATATATTCTTCTTCTACATATTTTATAGTGTGTGTATCAAAACATAACCTGTATAAAAATATATAAACTAAAGACATATAAAGTTCACCCAAAGCCACTCGTGTTTTCATTCAATTTAGAAGTGCTTTAATTAACAATAAGAAAAAATCCATGGATTTTAAATTGTACAGTAATTGATGAAAGAATCCATTCAGTATAAATCCTCAGTAAAGGCAACAGAAAGGCTGCATACTATAAACAATGCACAACAATGCAAATGTATAGGAAATGTCTGCCCTACTTTGTTTCATGTGCTAGCATTGTTAGGTAAAGCAGGATACAAAGTAATTGCCTAATTACCCTGACAGGTTACACAAAGGTAATCCCTGAGCTCTATGCTAAATAATATCCTACAACGGTTAATACCCTCGAGACACCTTTCTCCTAGCTCCCAGAGACAACAGGGCTTAAACAGTCAAGGAAGATGAAACAATCTATACTTGGTATGTCTAAGACTGGTTATGTGAATTACTGAAACCTACAACCCTTCTGTCTTCACATAAAGAATTTGCAGAACCTGCGACTAAAACTGCTACATAAAAAAAAAAAAGAATATAATTCCCAACTGGCTGAGAAATTGGTAACTGCAGATGGAATTACAATTAAGGGATTGTAAAGGCACTGTTCAATATCCCCGCCAGCCCCTCTGCTAGGATAACATGCAGTATACAGTGTACGCCGTTTTTATAAATTCTTCTAAATACCTTATTTCTTCTCGCTGATCAGCAGTCATGTGACCGCCCGTCACTGTAATCCTCCAATGTACTACAGAGGGAGGGGCCAAGATCTCCCTCTGACATCTGCCAGGCAGTCACGTGACCTCCCTTTGTAGTACATACATCGGAGGAAGAGAGTGACGGGAGGTCACGTGACCACTGATCAGCGAGGAGAAATAGGTTATTTAGAAAAAGAATTAAAAAAAAAAAAAAAAAAAACACATACACTGTATACTACATGTTATCCTAGCAGAGGGGCTGGCAGTGATTGTGAGAATTATTTTTTATACAGCTCAGAGTGGTGCTAGGGGAGGGGCGGCTCACACACAGAGCTGACAGGGGAAGGAGAGCTGTGATGACAGAGGCACGTAAACTGACCACAGTGTCAGGGCTCAGCAGCCCTGATAAACCGTGGTCAGTTTACGGGGGAGGGGTAACAAACGATTTAGGTGCTGAAGCAGGCATTTTTTTTGGAAGGGAGGGCATTGTTCTACTTTAAAACCCAACTGGGAGTCAAAATAAATACAAAAACCATAACTTACAATCAGTAGGGTGTGTCCCTTGTGCTGATGCCTCTTGTTAGCCGAGATCCTCCTCCATTGATGCCCCTCCATCAAACCCAGAAAACTCCTCACAAAAATGCAACCCAAAAAGGGAAATAGCATTGAGCTGCTTCTAAAGGCAAAACGCTAAACTTCTGTAGAAGCAGTGTTAAAGCCAGTGTGCATGGACCCCAATAATAAATAGGGTATTCTGCTTCTGCCTAATTCTATGGATCTGCGATTTCTGCACTTCTCTGCTACTTTGTGAATATAGCTGCACCCAGTCATCAGATGGGCATTACTAATAAACTAAGCCCTGCTCCTTTGCCAAGATGTTCACCTCCACATAGAGACACACTGTGCAACAAGGCACTGTAAGGCCCCTTTGTCACAATCGGCCCGGTTCGTTTTTTTTAGGCAGATCCGAGCAGGCCACCCATTGACTTCTATGGGCAGGCGGATGTCATCGAAGATGTGTCCGCTGACACCTGCCTGCCATCCGAGCCACTCAGACGGATGGCGATTCGTTTTCATCCAATCTCCCCATAGAGAACAGCCGGGATCTGACAGTGAGCGGAAACGGATTTGTCATCCGCCTGCTCAGCCGGGATCAACAAAGCGATCCCCCGCTGAGCTAGCGGAGCCCGTCCAGCGATCCGCTGGACAGGGTAAGGGGTATAAAGGGGTAAGTCAGCAATGGTGAAAAGATCAGCAAGGAGAGAACATGCATGACTGCTCATTAGTGCATTTGATTGTTTTTTTTTGGGGACAGCTTCCATAAAACAGGTCTTCTTTAGAGGAGCAATTAAACTATCACTATCTGGAAGACTGGTGGTTCTTCTATGATTCATTAGGTACACTTTTCACATTACCACTGCCCAGATGCCAGGTGGAAGAAAGGGCTAACTATTCTGAAAAACAATCTTGCCTTCCTTCTCCTACCCATCTTGCATATCTATATATCTCCATCTATAGATCTCTGTATTTATTTTAAATCTGGTCCAGCAGCTCTGGCTTCCCTGTGTCAGAGGGCAGCTGCTGCAGGGGAGATGAGGGCGTGATGACAACAGCTGGGCAATGAAGTCATGGGCGATGTCATGGTACTGGGAATTCTCAACTGATGTTGAGCACTGCTTACACAGGGGAGTTGGAGCTGCTGAATCAAGAAACTTCACCAGATAAAATAATGCATGTACGTTTTTTTTAACACAGGAAATACAGGATAGGTGTGGGTCTCTGTGTGTGGGGGGCATTTTTAATAATAATTAGAGTTAGTCTTTACTACCACTTTAGGTTCAACAAACCAGTAGAAGATCACAGAAATGGGCAGATTGTAGAAAATGATTTGTACTTAGCCTTTTTTTCAAGCGCAGCAAAAACCTAGCACACAATCTACAGATTCTCAAATACCAACTATAAGAATTATTTTGTAGAAGAAAAACGGTAAAAAATTGTATACCTTTTTGTATTATAGGCCGTGTCTTGGGGAGTTTCTTCAAGTAATGTGACATATACCAAAGAGCATGTCAGGATGAATAGCACTGTTAATGTGTGAGCTCTCCTAAAAAAACAAAACAAAAAGACAAAGTGGCCATATTATAAAAATGTGACAAAAACGGTTGATAGAATACGTCTACTTTTTCATAACATTTTAGCAGTTAACATACACTTTATTGTCAAAAGTATTGGGACACCCACCTGCCTTTAACCACCTGAGATCCAGGCCAATTCTGACATTTTTCTCCTACACGTAAAATTCCAAATTTTTTTGCTAGAAAATTACATAGAACCCCCAAACATTATATATGTTTTTTTAGCAAAGACCCTAAAGAATACAATGGCGGTCGTTGCAACTTTTTATCTCGCACGGTATTTGCGCAGCAATTTTTTCGAACGCGTTTTTTTCAGAAAAAAAACAGTTTCCTGCTTTAAAAAAAAACAAAACAGTAAAGTTAGCCCAATTTTTTTGCATAATGTGAAAGATGAAGATACGCCGAGTAAATAGATACCCAACATGTCACGCTTCAAAATTGCATGCGCTTGTGGAATGGCGCCAAACTTTGGTATTTAAAAATCCCCATAGTCGACGCTTTAACATTTTTTACTGGTTACATATTTTGAGTTACAGAGGAGGTCTAGGGCTAGAATTATTGCTCTCGCTCTAACGTTCGCGGCGATACCTCACATGTGTGGTTTGAACACCGTTTTCATATGTGGGAGGGACTTACCTATGCGTTCGCTTCTGCGTACGAGCTCGCGGGGACAGGGCGCTTTAAATTTTTTTTTTTTTTTTTTATATTGTTCATTTTACTTTATTTTTTTAGTTCAACAACTTTAAAAAAAATAAATAAATATTTGATTACTTTTATTCCTATTACAAGGAATGTAAACATCCCTTGTAATAGGAATATTACATGATCGGACCTATTTACAGTGAGCTATGGGGTCAATAAGACCCCACATCTCACCTCTAGGCTGGGAAGCCTAAAATCAAAAGAAAAAAAAAAAAAAAAAACGATCACCACTTCCCAGCGGAGGCGGCGCCGTTTTTTGAATGCAAAGGCCGGGCGTGACGTCATAACATCGCGCCCGGCCTCCGAACGATCATAGAGACTCCGGCGACCATCTGGTCCGCCGGAAATCTCTATGATCATCATCCGGTGCCGGCGGATCCCGAGTCCGACTCACCGATGGAAGCGGTGAGTCGGTAGAAGCACCGCAGGGCGGCGGGAGGGGGGGGGGGGCGTCCCCTCCCGCCGCCCGTAAGAACGATCAAGCGGCGGAACAGCCGCTATGATCATTCTTATGGTGCAGGGAATCGCCGGCTGAAACCGGCAATATCTGAATGATGTCTGTAGCTACAGGCATCATTCAGATATACCCCTTAGACCAAAAAGACGTCATATGACGTACTCTGGGTCTCAGGTGGTTAAAACGCACTTTAATGACATCCCAGTCTTAGTCCGAAGGGTTCAATATTGAGTTGGCCCACCCTTTGCCGCTATAACAGCTTCAACTCTTCTGGGAAGGCTGTCCACAAGGTTTAGAAGTGTGTTTACGGGAATGTTTGACCATTCTTCCAGAAGCGCATTTTTGTAAGGTCAGGCACTAATGTTGGACGAGAAGGCCTGGCTCGCAGTCTCCACTCTAATTCATTAGTTCTATCGGGTTGAGGTCAGGACTCTGTGCAGGCCAGTCAAGTTCCTCCACCCCAAACTCACTCATCCATGTCTTTATGGACCTTGCTTTGGTGCCCAGTCATGTTGGAACAGGAAGGGGCCATCCCCAAACTGTTCCCACAAAGTTGGGAGCATTAAAGTGTCCAAAATGTCTTGGTATGCCGACGCCTTAAGAGTTCTCTTTACTGGAACTAAGAGGCCAAGCCCAACCCCTGAAAAACAACCCCACACCATAATGTCCCTTCCACCAAATGATTTTGACCAGTGGACAAAGCAGGGTCTATAAAATAAAAAAAATAAGGGCTGTGGAAATTAAAGATTAATTCCGATTAATCTTTAATTTTTTTTGATCAATCAAAATTCAGTACTCGCCTCTCCGCCGGCTTCCGGGCCTTCAGGGAGTTCCGTTGGAGATCTGGTGACGTCACGGACATAGATGTCACCGGACTCCTCCCCCTTCCCCAAGTGCCTCCGTCTGCTAACGAAGGGAAGGAGGGAGGAGTCCGGTGACGTTGAAGTTCTGCTTGAATGCAACATGTACGAGGGAGGAGCTACGCATGACCTCACCCGCTGCTGCCCTACGGAACTAACACGATTGTCGGCATTACCTGCTGTGTTTTTATCATCTTTATGTGAGTAGTTTGTGTTTGAACACAAAAATGAAATCTTATACTTAAGCGGTGAGCACTTAGATCTTTTCTTTCTACCCATGACCTGGCGTCCTTGCTGAGATCTAAGGAGACGTGAGAGAAGTTTATGGTCCGTGTTAACCCTTTTCATACCCGCTTGCATGACCACCTGTTTGCACAGGGGTCCATGCCATAAGCTGAGGGTGATTAGTTAGACCGGAGGTGGAGGGATTGTCACGCTACTGTGGGAAAAAAGATTACTTACGTCAGTGCTACAGTTTGAATTTAAAAACGTATTTGTGTGAACTGTGAAGTTAAGTCATAGATTGTGGAAACTAACTAGTGTCGGGTGATTGTATATAGTGTATACCACATTTACCACTGACTAATGCAGAGTTGCAATGCAAGGAGATCAGCTAAAAGTAGTTGTATGTGCGAAATTAATCGATTAAAATCGATTTAAAAAAAATTATTAATCGAACACGAAAATTTTAATCAGTAACAGGTCTTAAAAAAAAAAAAACACAAACATGGATGAGTGAGTTTGGGGTGGAGGAACTTCACTGGCCTGCACAGAGCCAGGCCTTCTTGTCCAACATTAGTGCCTTACCTCACAAAAATGGTCAAACATTCCCATAGACACACTCCTAAACCTTGTGGACAGCCTTCCCAGAAGAGTTGAAGCTGTTATAGCTGCAAAGGGTGGGCCAACTCAATATTGAACCCTTCGGACTAAGACTGGGATGCCATTAAAGTTCATGTGCGTGTAAAGGCAGGCGTCCCACTTTTGGTAATATATATACACACAAAGTAAAAAGCAGGTGTCCCAATACTTTTTTTTACAATATAGTGTATATAGAAGATATACAAAGATTAAACTTAATAAATGTAAGCTATACATTTCAATAATGACTGGCCTAACCACAAGTCAAGGCTCTACCCACAAGGTTCATTATGCCTTAGTCGGAGCTCCACCCATGAGGTTCATTATCCCCCACATTTGAGAGGCCAAGACAAGCCTTCAAACTGTAGAGTTTAATCAGATATCATCGGAGCATGAAAAAAACCTTGGCAGACTTTTGCGCACACAGTAAATATCTGTTATACATGCTTGCCCAATGTAGCCAAGGCCCTCAAGAAATTGGCATGGGGAAGTGCACTCTTAACTTAAGGAGCTCCAGGCACAATGGAACGGGACACCAAAAAAAAAAAAAAAAATGTATAAGCCAACTTTATTAGCAGCACTCTATAGGTAATCCCTACAGGCTAACTTTTACTAGGTAAAAGAAATACGATCATCACTGCCAAATCCTGGTGACTTCAGGTAGGACTTTTCTAACATGAGTGGTTATGCAAAGACCTCATGTTACATACCCCCTTGCAAAGCTGGTTACCATCTATTCCACAAATGCAATTCCTATCAAATGTGAACCCGTGCCTTATACAAAATAAATGCAAACCCCAATTATCCATTCTAAAAGGAACAAAATCTTATCCTTCTGAAAACTAGGGGAGATACCACATAGCACACACATGAGCCAATGTTTTTATTTGATCATGCAAAGAAGATTAAAATTACAAGTTAAACACATTCTCAGCACACACCCTTGTAAAACGTGCAAACTTACCAGCATTTGAAAAATGCCACACCAAAAACTAGTTTACAACTATGTTCTATAAAAAAGGAACAAACAAGAGGATTGTCCCAATTAAACCCCAATCAAAAGAACAGATTTTTTTTTTTTTTTTATGGGTAGTAAAAGAAGTTTCCATACATACCACAAGCACTAAAGCTTTCTACTACAGGGCGTTCTTTAATGCAGCTTTTACTTAGCCTCTGGCATCTAAAGTAGCATACATCTAGTTTTATATGGCTTTAAAAGGCTTACCTATAATTTTTATATTTTCCACTCTCTGTTCCTAGTAATGGCAGCATACCAGGAATAATTTAGGGAGGAGAAAAGAAAATCTAGATTAAACAGTGTTTAAAGAAAAAAGGTATTTTTTGATGGCCTTTCCACGTTGATTGTTTTCTTTGCAAGGAATACCTGCTAAATTCCAGAACAGCCCTTCACAACACAGAGGAACCCTTGTAAAGAAATGTCAAGTCTTGAGAAACCCTACAAATAATTGCTCTATGTACAGCTCATGGTACATTAGCATGAACTAAAAGTTTAAATGTAGGAATAAATAAAAAAGCGGCATGCTCTGCACAACAGCAGTCTCAAAACTGCAGCTCAAGGGCCTGGATGTGGCTCTTTTGGGACAAGTTCCCCAATTGACGCCAATAGTGGGGCACTATTTCCCCTACTGCCACCATCAATGGGGCACTATCGTTCCACTGATACCAACAATGGGGCACCATTTCTCCTATTAAAAGCAATGAAGCACGGATGTTGGGGCATTTTCTACTCCCACTGGCTACAGTCTGGCCCCTCTAAAGCCTGAAGGGCAGTAGACTGGCCCTTTGCTTAGAATGTTTAGAGACCCCTGCAATATGACAATTTTCAGAAAAGTACACCTATCGCCTGTAAAATGCTCCATTACATAGATGGTCAGCGGGAAAAGCTCTTACATTTGTGGCCAGTGCGTAAAGGGTCCATTACAATGGCGGTCACTGGAAACCAATGCTCCTTACACTGGTGGTCAGTGGGTAGATGGTCCCATTACATACAGCTAAAAATAATAAATTCTGATTGTCATTAGTGGTTATATAGTATATATGAATTTGCCAATTGCTCAAGGAGCACTCAGTTACCCTCTGGAGAAGCCCCTAGGGTTACATGAAAACCCAGACCAAGAATGGCTGCTGTGGAATCAGACTTTCATTCACCCACTGTCTACATGTTTATATCCGATTTGGAGCTTTGGAGCAATACAGACAGTTCTGATTATTTTAGATCTGATGAATAAAGATCCACAAAAAGTGAATTTTTCATTTTATAAAATTCAGCATATAAAAACATAAAAATGGAAAGGTCTACAGCACCCATGACAGCCAGTTGCTTTAATTTTCCAACCTACAGTTAAAAAAAATTATATATATATATATATATATATATATATAAAAATCAGACAATGCATGTGATGTTCCCTATAGCCTTTCATAAGCAGTACTACCTACAGCGACCGGTCATTAGTGGACTAAAGGAAACATAGAAGTTTCTTGTCTACAGACAGACTGTGCTCTCTGCAAGTGAACTTAGTAAATGAAGGGAAGCTCGGACTTCCATCATCCAACTGTGTGCCAGGAGAAATGCTTTTTTTTTTTTTTCCCCTTTTTCTTTGCATGTCATGGTTTACCAATTTACCAAGTTCTGGAGCAACTGCATTTGGGAAGTGCACAGTCTATTCGCCTTTAGTAAACCAACCCCATAATGAAGCCTAAATATAAAAAAAACGAATAGTCTCGCTGTGTCTGCAAACCTCCAGATCCTTTAAAGGATTTGGCTGTACTTCTCCTGTGGATCACTGGAGTGCAGTTCGTAATGCAATTCTGTGACCTGTTTTTAGCAGAAGCCCACTGTCATCCGAGGTCACAGGCTGGGGAAAGATCTCAACCATATGGTTGGGATCTACTCAAGAGCCTGGACCGGTACCCGGCTCAGCGAGCCGCCGAGAGCCTGAGCCAGCCACTCTACAGCCCAGCGCTCCAGTGACCATGGAGCAAAGGGGGGGGGGGGGGGGGGGAGCAGACCACGGTCACTGATAGTCACTAGCTCTCTGCTCAGGGAGCACTGAGCGATCACCAGTCTTTGATCGCTCAGTGTTAGAGCCGGCAGGGGACAGATGCAGCATCGGACGGATGCAGCATCCCCCTAGGCAAGTACGATTCTAAAAAGAAAATAAATAATTCTCCCCATACTTCTCTTCTTGACACTAATTTCACATTTTATTTTATAAAATAAAAGCAATATGTCAAAATATAACTACAATGTACTTTCTCACTCTTCCTTTGTTTCAAGTGCAAGCTTTTTTCTGCTGTTCAGACTTCCTCTTTTGGGCCCTTGTAATTCAACAGTCACCCTTTCTTGCTTGTGCATTCAGTTCTATAAGAATAGTACACCTGTGACCAGAACAGCACTGGTCGCTCTACACCAGTAGCGGCGAGGGTCATCAGTGGAGTAATGATGGCTCAGATGTGTTCGGATCGTACCCACCAGGAAGCCGTCACTGTACACGGCCAATCATAAGCAGTGAGGCTTTTCCCAGACCGCAGCTGCACATACAGCGAGGGAAAAAAAGTATTTGATCCCCTGCTGATTTTGTACGTTTGCCCACTGACAAAGAAATGATCAGTCTATAATTGTAAATGGTAGGTTTATTTAAACGGTGAGACAGAACAAATATATCCAGAAAAAACGCATTTAAAAAAAAAAAAGTTATAAAATTGATTTGCATTTTAATGAGTGAAATAAGTATTTGATCCCCTATCAGCAAGATTTCTGGCTCCCAGGTAACGAGCTGAGATTAGGAACACTACCTTTAAGAGAGTGCTCCTAATCTCAGCTTGTTACCTGTATAAAAGACACCTGTCCACAGAAGGAATCAGATTCCAATCTCTTCACCATGGCAAAGACCAAAGAGCTGTCCAAGGATGTCAGGGACAAGATTGCAGACCAACACAAGGCTGGAATGGGCTACAAAACACCATCGCCAAGCAGCTTGGTGAGAGGATGACAACAGTTGGTGCGATTTTTCCCAAATGGAAGAAACACAAAATAACTGTCAATCTCCCTTGGTCTGTCCATGCTAGATCTCACCTTGTAGAGTTTCAATGATCATAAGAATGGCGAGGACCCAGCCCAGAACTACACAGGGGAATATTGTCAATGATCTCAAGGCAGCTGGGACCATAGTCACCAAGAAAACAATTGGTAACACTACTCTGAAGGACAGAAATCCTGCAGTGCCCGCACGGTCCACCTGCTCAAGAAAGCATATGTACAGACCCATCTGAAGCTTGCTAATGAACATCTGAATGATTCAGAGAACTGGGTGAAAGTGTTGTGGTCAGATGAGACCAAAATCAAGCTCTTTGGCATCAACACAACTCGCCGTGTATGGAGGAGGAGGAGGGGAGGAGGAGGAGGAGGAGGAGGAGGAGGAGGAGAAGAAGAGGAGGAGAAGGAGGAGGAGGAGAAGGAGGAGGAGGAGAAGGAGGAGGAGAAGGAGGAGAAGAAGAAGGAGGAGGAGGAATGCTGCCTATGCCCCCGAGAACATAATCTCTGCCAGCAAACATGGAAGTGGAAACATTATGCCTTGGGGGTGTTTTTCTGCTAAGGGGATAGGACTACTTGATCACATCAAAAGGGACAATGGATGAGACCATGTACTGTCAAACCTTGGGCGAGAACCTCCTTCCCTCAGCCAGGGCATAGAAAATGGGTGGTGGATGGGTATTCCAGAATGACAATGACCCAAAACACACAGCCAAGGCAACAAAGGAGTAGCTCAAGAAGCACGTTAGGGTCCTGGAGTGGCCTAGCCAGTCTCCAGACCGTCCATAGAAAATATGTTGAGGGAGCTGAAGGTTCGAGTTACCAAACGTCAGCCGCAAAACCTTAATGACTTGGAGAGGATCTGCAAAGAGAAGTGGGACAATATCCCTCTAGAGATGTGTGCAAACCTGGTGGCCAACTACAAGAAACGTCTGACCTCTGTGATTGCCAACAAGGGTTTTGCCACCAAGTACCAAGTCATGTTTTACGAAGGGGTCAAATACTTATTTCACTCATTAAAAAGCAAATCAATTTATAACTTTTTTTAAAATGGGGTTTTCTGGATTTCTTTGTTATTCTGTCTCTCACTGTTAAAATAAACCAAGCATTAAAATTATAGACTGATCATGTCTATAAATCAGCAGGGGATCAAATACTTTCCCCCCCCCCCCTCACTGTACACACGGTGCCCATGATTGGCGGTGTGCAGCGATGGTTTCCTGGCAGGTACGATCCGAACACGCCTGAGCCCATCATTACAGTGGAGCATAGGGAAATGTGCACAGAACAAAACACACCAGAAAACAAACGAGAAACTGTGCCAACAATGAAGCTGTTGCCCATAGCAGCGGCTTTGTTTTATATTATCCAAAAACGACTACTGAAACCTCCCTGGCTGCTCTGGGCAACAGCTCCATAGCTTCAGTTTTTATATGTCCACCTCCTGTGTTACAAGGTGTCCTTCAAACTTTTTCCCCATCTGTGTCATGCACGGTTCTAGAAGGCGCCCTGAACTATGAATTAACTAACCTATACTACACGTCGTTTGACTTTTTTTTTGATGCACACAAGGTCAAAAGACAAAGAAAAGCCCTGTGAAGCGTGTCTCCCAACTCCACTGAACTAGAGGCTTGTGAAAGTCATTTGAAAGTGATAAGTGGAAGAAAGGTGACGGTAAACTGGATCAGGCTGGCGTAACTAGAAACCAAAAAAGAGATAATCGCCTAGCACACAGTCTGGATCTGAAAGTCACACAGATGAACTTTAAAATATTTATATAGAAGAAATCGCAGAAGCCTAATAATCAACAGCACCAGACCAGAGACAAAGCGACTTCTCTGCTCTGCGTTATGCTGGTCATAAAAACAAAGGGCTGGTGCATGGTGGATTCTAAACTCCAGCCTTCCCTTCAGTCTTGTACAGCTGTACAGGCTTCTCGCCTATCAAAATTGCTTACTCAGATTAATGCCCCTTTCACTTATACGACTTGTCCCACGATTTGGGACTGCAAAGTAGCATGACAAGTCGTCCCCCATGATTTCTAATGACAGCCATTCATATTCGTACGACTTCAAAGTAGTCCCTGCACTACTTTGGTCCGATTTTGATGCCACTTACACAGGCATTCCTTGAAATCGCAGCAAAAAAAAAAATCACTGTAAAATCGCCCGACTTTGAAGTCGCACAAGTGTGAAAGGGGCCTTAACTGCACACTGTAAGCTTCTTGCAGTGTACATTAGAAGCTGCATCAAGCCACAGCCTGCTTCTCATTTCCTGAATAATGTCCAGTAACAACTAGCACTTTCCGACGCAACCTTATTGCCCCCCTCCTCTCCCCATTCTCACTACTCATTCATTGGATTTATGTTCTTTCAATCATGATAAACATCACGTGGCAATAACTAGGACAGTCTCCTTGCAAATGCAGCCTGCCCAGACACACCCCTCCTCTAGACCAGTGGTCTTCAAACTGCGGCCTATATACAAGGGGTCTTCAAAATGTGTCTGCACTTTTATATTTTCGTTGGAAACAGCACGGTCGGGAGGAGTTTTACTGATGGCATCAAAAAGTTGGCATGATGCTGGGAAAAAATGCATCGTAAAGGAAGGTGACTAGCTAGAAAAGTCACGCAAGGTGAAAAAACTGTCACTGACCGCCCCCCAGTTTTACTCACCTGAGCCCGTAATTCCCACACCGGAGGTGCGCGCACCCTTTCTGCCCTTTGTTTTGGCTCTTGATTGGATAGATTGATAGCGTGCGCCGGGGGTGGAGCTGAGACCGGCATTCTGCGTCTATGGACGTAAATGCTGGACTCGGGAGCATGCCCGCACGGGGATCCCCAAGGAGAGTGCTTCTCCTAGGTGGTTTCCCGATGCGGGGAGGACTGTTGGGGGACCCCAGAAGATGAGGTTTGGGGCCACTCTGTGCAAAACACTGCACAGTGGAGGTAAGTATGATAGGTTAAAAAAAAAAAAAAAAAAACACACACACACACACTTTTTTTGAAGAACCCTTGTATATATTTAAGTATTTACTTACCTGTTTGAGTGAGTACATGTTTATGAAAGTAGAGCAGCACTATATTTTTGTGGCTGTGGGAATACATCGTGGGTGCATGCAGCAGCTTTATTTAGGTCTTTGGTGGTGTATCGGCATCCTCTGGCAGAGCACAAGACTTATTTGATTTAATTCCTATGAACGTTCCTCTTCTAGACCAGTGGTCTCCAAACTGCGGCCCTTTGCTTGCTTTTGTACAGGCCTTGAGGCACTATCGCTGTCACCGACACCAGAAGTGGGGGAACATTCCTTCCACCGACGCCAGAAGTGGGGGACCATTCCTCCCACCGACGCCAGAAGCGGGGGACCATTCCTCCCACCGACGCCAGAAGCGGGGGGACCATTCCTCCCACCGACGCCAGAAGCGGGGGGACCATTCCTCCCACCGACGCCAGAAGCGGGGGGACCATTCCTCCCACCGACACCAGAAGCGGGGGGACCATTCCTCCCACCGACACCAGAAGCGGGGGGACCATTCCTCCCACCGACGCCAGAAGCGGGGGGACCATTCCTCCCACCGACGCCAGAAGCGGGGGGACCATTCCTCCCACCGACGCCAGAAGCGGGGGGACCATTCCTCCCACCGACGCCAGAAGCGGGGGGACCATTCCTCCCACCGACGCCAGAAGCGGGGG
This sequence comes from Lithobates sylvaticus, assembly GCA_028564925.1. Classification (NCBI taxonomy): domain Eukaryota; kingdom Metazoa; phylum Chordata; class Amphibia; order Anura; family Ranidae; genus Lithobates; species Lithobates sylvaticus. The sequence continues at coordinate 161,100,170 of CM053034.1, read as the reverse complement.
GACCATTCCTCCCACCGACGCCAGAAGCGGGGGGACCATTCCTCCCAATAACACCAACGATGGGGCACTATTCCTCCCAATAACACCAACGATGGGGCACCATTTCTCCTGCTACTGACTACAGGCACAATGTAATTTTTTACTCCCAGTGGCCACTTCAGCCACCCTTAAGTCTGAAGGACAGTAAACTGGTCCTTTACTTAGAAAGTTTGGAGACCCCTGCTCTATATTGATACCCACCCATCAAGACACTGACATTTACATGTTACAGCTCCTCCCAAGAGGCGAGTCGTCGTGATGTTTTCAGGAAGATATGTAAACCACCCTGCCTGCCCTCCCACCAGCCATGATCTGCCTGCATCACACAAGTACAGGTACCTGGTGATGTCACTGGATCTAAAATAAAGGTATACAATGAAAATGGAAAATATATTTTGTATGTTGCTGGGGCAGGGGATGTAGAAGAGGGGAAATAAGGGGAGGGAAAAAAAATAAAGCAAATTGAGGCTGCATTCTAACCTGAGCGGTTCAAAGTCGCGGGTTTTACCGCTTTTTTGCACCGCAATTTTGTTCAGGTCACCATATTTAAAAAGCAGAAAAATACCTGTAATCTGCCCCAAAGCAGCTCATGTTCTTTTTAGAGCTTAGGGCGTTTTTCTAGCGTTTTGCTTCAGGTGTCAAAACGCTCAGATGTGAACAGGTGCCATTGAAATGAATGGGATTTTGCTTGTTGGGCGTTTTTCCAGGCGTTGTTTCTGGCATTTTACGAGCTGAAAACGCTCAGGTGTGAATGCAGCCTAAAACTTTAAGAAGGTGCAACTCCAGGCAAGCCGCTAAATACGTTGTTAAAATCCATGCTAACCCTTATCTGTCTGAAGATAGGTAGCTTTTATTCATCCATTCCTGTAAGCCCCACCGTTGTCACAATGCGTAAGTAGGCAGGTGACAACTTTAATTCTTGGTTTAGCTTTACAGCTTGAGCTGCCGCTCCACATCCAGCCTGCTCATTGCATAATGAATTCACACAATCGTCTCTGTCCAATGAGCAGTGAGGACAGGAGAATCTGTAAAGGAAAACTTGGAAAGTACAGTGATCTTCCCATCTATGTGGAGTGACAGATGTATGGAGTCTGGCTGAAAATATTTGACAAGGAAAGCAGTGGGTTGGGTTCTCTAAAAACCAAGAATTTGGGTAATGGGTGATACCATAAATAACGTGGAGACTTTGGCAAGGAGATGCCGCCCCCCCCCCCCAGATTATGAGCTTCACTTTCAATGGATTTCATTTTTTCTTCCCTGATCTTATTCCCAAGAGATAAAAGGCAGGTGGGGGAAATAGACACTTCAATTTTAATTTTATTTCCCCCCCCCCCCGTTTTGATGATCGCTGCCTACATGGACCTACTAAAGCCAGCAGTTTTTAAAACTTTTAAGTGAAGTGTTAGTTATGCGCTCAGATTCAGTGTCCATAATCTTCCAGGATCCTGCAACATTCTGACATATATCCTTTAATCTTTTTTTCTTTCTTTTTCCTTTTAAATCCCACTTCTGAGTCCGTATCCTCAAGCTTTCTGCTTTCTCAGCAATGGTTTTCACAATTTGTGCTTTTTTGCCAAACAGCTTCCTATTCCTATAATTCCCCGGCGAGGAGATAAGAAGATTAAAGAGTGCATGTGTATGGCAAGAACAGCTTGGAGAAATGTTTACGTGTCAAACTTTTTTAGGATAAAAATATCGAATTCTGAGCGTGCCATAAGGAGAAACTTTGTTATAAAGTAACCCTAGGCATTATATTATGATATTTAGGATACAAAATATATTTTACACTTTGGTTTGACCTCATTGCTAAATACCAGGCTGCCAACATATAAGCTTAAGTTGTAAGCTTCCACTGACCAAACCAACATTAGCAGGCAATGTGACCTATCTGAGCAACTTTGTTACAATAAGGCAACTGCCAACTAATAAACTGCAAAAGGCTGCGCAGTGTACGAGTCAGAACAAAGGCAACCCTCCGGCTACCAATTGTTCTCAGTCTGCCAACCTTTTAGCACCATGCCTTTTTTGGGGTCAATCTTTTACGAAGTAGTGAAGCCAAAAAAACATCATGCCAACTAGGAAAATCGCAGGTCTTTGAAAGTATTCCCAACTACCTTAAAGGGGTGTTCCGGGAAAAATAAATAAAATTAAAAAAGCCAGCAGCTACACATACTGCAGCTGCTGGCTTTTAATAAATGGACACTTACCTGTCCTGCAGTCCCTCGATGTCGGCACTGCAGCTGATGTCTCCATCAGCTGTCGGGTGCTGCCGCCACCATAGCGGGTAAGGTTACCCGGCAGTGTAGCCTTTCAGCTTCACACCGGGAACCCTACTACGCATGCGCGAGGCCTGCTCCTCTCTCCTATTAGCCCGGCGGCCGAGGGAGGAGGAGGAGGAGGGAGCCCCGCGGTGATGTCGCGGCCACGGCGTACTTCCGGAAGTGGGAAAAGATACCTGTCAAAGACAGGTATCCTGTCATCCCTCCCCCCGAAAAGATGCCAATTGTGACACCGGAAGGGGGGAGGAATCCGATGAGCGGAAGTTCCACTTTAGGGTGGAGCTCTACTTTAAGGAGCCCAAATCCTGGCCCTCCTGCTCCCCTCGCCATCACTGTGATGGGTTAGCCCAGTTGTCATCAACCATGTCCTCAGGGCCCACTAACAGGCCAGGTTTGCAAGATAACTGAAATACATCACAGGTGATATCATTTGCTGCTCTGATTGCAGTATTCTAGTCTGCATCTCCCCAAGGAAATACATAAAACCTGGCCTGTTAGTGGGCACTGAGGACAGGGTTGATGACCACTGGGTTAGCCTGTCTCAAAGAAAGGACAAGTCAATTTTACATGCAGACAGAGCAAAGTGCAGCATTCCATAATCACTAATCAGAATTCACTATGGAATCTCATGGTTTGCCATGGGTCCAGTGCTTTGCACCAATCTTCTATACATCTGGGATTACCCTTGTGTTCAGCCCTTCCACAGTAGGTTCGTTTTCAGCAATGGAAACCTGGCACTGGGAATTTGCTAAAAACAAATGTAAATCTCACATTAAGGATCTTGCCTTTGCTACCAAATCCTCTATTGAATTTTATTAATCCTCCCCCCTAGCATACCAGGGTGAAAATAAAGCAGGGTATACATGTAGATTTTTTTTAATCATTCAACCCACTGGAAACTCAGATCCCCACATCAACACAAGTGATGCTGATGCAGGGATCCCTCCCGCCATCTCTTTGTTTTCTGGCTGCCATTGGTTGCAAGCGCTGATCAAATGCTGGTTTTCCAGCATGACCATTTGACAGAAGCCAGTTGTTACACTGGCTTCTGTTGAACAGAGAGCGCTACACAAGTACTGAAACTCGCCCGGTTCTTGTTGAACTGGCTGACTAACTTTGTGTATACTCAGCTTTACTCCAGCAGCCTCTTTGAACGTCAGAAATCCCAGGGGACATCAGCTTTTAATGTGGCTGGGAGGAGGGCGGTCTGCGTGGTGGCTGTCTGAACCCGGAAGAGTCAGCCGGCTCCAGGTGACATGAGAGAAGATGGCAGATCACCATGGAAAGATGCTCGATTCCCTAGGTGGGCAAGTGTTCAGCATATCCCAGCAAGCCAGGTAAGAAAGGGTAAAAAGCAAAAAATTACCTCCAGGAGGGTAAAGTTCCTCTAATGCCACGTAAACACGACCGGACTTTCTGGCAAACTAGGTCCGACGGGATAAGTCCGTCGGACAATCCAATCGTGTGTGGGCTAATCCGTTCCTTTTTTCTCATTCGTATCTTGGCAAGTCCATTCGTTCGCAAAGTTCATCTGAACTCCGCCGAAAGTCCATCGGGAAGACAGTCGGACCTAGTTTGCCGGAAAGTCCGGCCATGTGTACGTCTGCAAGCTGCCAGCACAGAATTACAGTGCCTAAAACACTTACCTGCCATTCTGATACTGAAGAAAACTTCCTCAGGACAGTCACAATGGATTGAAATGAAATGTTAAAAAAAACATTTAAAAAGGAGTACAGCCAAAGCTCATTTGTTCTGCACTCCTGTGACCTATTTTCAGCTAAAGCCCGCTGTCAGCTGACATCACACAGCCGGTCAAGGCTGGGAAAACATTGCAACCATATGGTTGAGATCCACCCACATGCCTTGACAACCAGCCACTCCCACCCCCCTCCAAAAGCTCAGCGCTCCAGTGAGGGGGGGGCGGGGTTTGTGTAGAGCAGACAGCAGTGACTGACAGTCACCAGCGCTCTGCTCAGGAAGCCGCCTTAGAGTCGGTGGGGGACAGATGCAGCACTAAAGTGATTTCGCATCCACCTAGGCAAGTATAATTCCTAAAAAAAAGACTTAGTTAGACTTACCGGTGACGGTATTTCTAAGAGCCTTTCAGGACAACCCTGGAGAGAGCGCAGCTCCGCCCACTTTTCAGGAAACACATGCTTGACCTTTAAAACCCCTCCTCTTCCACCATGGCCTCAGTTATTGGGGACCTCCGGCATACTGGAAAACAAAGCACAGAGAACCACACAAAAAACCATGACAGATACTTGTATCCTTTTTTATGCATTCAGAAACACAAGGGAGGGAACTAGGGGTTGTCCTGAAAGGCTCTTAGAAATACCGTCACCGGTAAGTCTAACTAAGTCTTTCTCAAATCGCCTTTCAGGACAACCCTGGAGAGGATAACCGAGAAGCTTACCTAGGGTGGGACTACTGCCTGCAGTACCTTCCTGCCAAAGGCCTGATCTGCAGCTGACAGCAAGTCCAGTCTGTAGTGGCGAAGGAAGGTCGAGTAGCTTGACCACGTGGCCGCCTTACAGATCTGATCAGGCGTAGCACCGGCCCTTTCAGCCCAAGAAACTGCTGTTGCCCTTGTGGAGTGGGCAGCAATCCCCGCTGGGGGCACTTCCCCTTTGGCCTTGTAGGCCTCTGCAATAGCCCCCCTAAGCCACCTGCCCAAGGTGCTCTTTGAAGCTTTTTCCCCCTTGCGGGGTCCTGAGAAGATCACAAAGAGGGCATTAGACTTCCTGAACTCCCTAGTGACCAAAAGGAACTGCAGAAGACATCTCCTTACATCTAGCGTGTGAAACGCCTCCTCACCTGCGTTGGCAGGAGCTGTAGAGAAGGTAGGCAAAACAATTTGCTGGGAGCGATGAAACTTCGAGGAGACCTTGGGCAGAAACGCTGGGTCTGTTTGAAGAACCACTCTGTCTGGGAAGATTCTAAGGAAAGGTTCCGTAACTGCTAGAGCTTGCAGCTCACTAATACGTCTTGCTGACGTAATAGCCACCAAAAAAATAGTTTTCAAGACTAAATCTTTTAAACAAGACCCCTGTAGGGGTTCAAAAGGTGCCTCCATAAGCCCCTGAAGGACAATGGATAAATCCCAACTAGGGAAAAAGGTAGGAGCCACTGGCCTATTTCGAGCCAGAGCTCTAAAAAATCTGGAAATTAAAGTCTCCCTGGACAGGGTTTTTTCAAAATAAACAGATAAAGCTGCTACCTGTGTTTTCAGGGTGCTAGCTGCTAATCCTTTTTCCATCCCCTCTTGGAGAAATTCCAGAACGGACACCACACTTCTGACCTGGAATCCCTTAGAGGTACAGTACGAATTAAATTTTTTCCAAACTTTAAAGTATATCGCCCTAGTCACCTCCTTTCTACTGGACAGGAGAGTTCTGACTACTCTATCAGACAGGCCTCTAGCTTTTAGGAGGTCTTTTTCAGAAGCCAGGCCGTTAGCTGAAGTCTGCCTACTTCTGGGTGAACCACCGTTCCCTGCAACAGCAGGTCCTCCCTGACTGGCAGCCTCCACGGAGGCTCCACTGCTAAGCCTAGGAGAGCCGAAAACCAGGGCCTTTTGGGCCAGTAGGGTGTGATCAGGATCATACCGATCCCCTCTTCCCTGAACTTCCTCAGTACCAACGGAATTAAAGGGAAGGGGGGAAAGGCATAGCACAGGTGGTAGTGCCATGGGTGAGCCAGGGCATCCAGACCCACGGCTCCGTCTTCCCTGTGCAGGGAAAAGAAACTGCGGACCTTGCAGTTCTGCCGATTGGCAAAAAGGTCTATTTGAGGAGACCCCCACACTTTGGTGATCATAAGAAAGACGTCTTGATTCAGAGCCCATTCTGCCTCCAACAGTCTTTTCCTGCTGAGCATGTCCGCGAAAAGGTTTAAGGAACCCTTCAGGTGGACTGCCGAGAGGGAGGCTACCCATGGTTCCGCCCAACTGAAAAGTTGCTCGGCTAGGACCATGAGAGCACTGCTCCTGGTTCCTCCCTGTCGCTGTACATAAGCCACTGCGGTCGTATTGTCCGAGAGGATCTGGACATGATGACCCCTCACTTCCTCTTGAAAAACTCGAAGGGCTAAGAGAATGGCCCTGAGCTCCCGCCAGTTTGACGATCTTCGCGACTCTGTTTTGGTCCAGGTCCCTTGTGTCGTCAAACCGTCCAGATGAGCCCCCCAACCCCAAGCACTCGCGTCTGTTGTGAGGCGCTTGTCCAACGGGAAGACCCACGGGAGACCTCTGGAAATGTTGGTCGGACACCTCCACCACCATAGAGCCCGTTTTACTCTTACCGTGAGCCTGATTTGTTTCTCTAGAGAAACCTGATGCGACCAGGACTTCAGGATATTTGCCTGAAGAGGCCTGGCGTGAAACCGAGCCCAAGGTACTGCCGGTATTGCGGCTGTGAGAAGCCCCAGAACCTTCATGGCCGAACGAACTGAGATTGCACAGTTCGTTTGGACCTGCTTCACTGCCGCCTGGACCTTTTCCCGCTTTGCCTGCGGGAGAAAAACTCTCTGGAGGACTGAGTTGATTACATAACCCAGGAAAGTTATTTCCTGGCTTGGAACCAGGCTTGACTTCTCTAAGTTGAGGAGCCACCCCAGGCTTCTGAGGTGGATTTGAGCAACCTGCAAATTCACAGCTACCTGCTCCTCGGAGTCTGCAAAAAATAGAAGGTCGTCTAGATAGGGCACTACGGGAATACCCTTCAGTCTCAGGGGCTCCAGAGCTTCCGCCAAAATCTTCGTGAAGATCCTGGGGGAGGACGAGAGTCCGAAGGGCAGAGCCCCGAATTGCAGGTGCCAAACGGACTCCCCCAGATTGACTGCCAGCCGCAGAAATTGCTGGGAGGTCTGGGCAATTGGAATGTGTAGGTAAGCATCCCTTAGATCTAGGGATGCCAGGAAACAATTCGGCATTAACAATTTCGTTATCGAGTGGATGGTGTCCATACGAAAATGTTTGTACCGGATCGATCGGTTTAGGATCTTTAGGTTTAAGATCAACCGAAATTTTCCTGAGGGTTTTCTGACTAGGAAAATGTGGGAGTAAAACCCCTGCCCTTGTTGATGTTTTGGGACCTCGACAACCACCTCTTGCTGTATCAGATCCTGCAGCAGGTTCGTCATGGCAGAGGCCTTGTCTTGATCCCTTGGGAGGGTCGTGACATAGAACCTGTTCGGAGGAGGTTCTAGAAACTCTAGGTTGTAGCCCTGGGCGACAACACTCCTCACGAATGGGCTCGGAGTCATCCTGTTCCATTGCGGAAGGAAAGCTGACAGCCTTCCTCCTACTGGAACCAGACCGTCATTTGCTTTTGGGTGTATGGTCGGAGGGAGCTCTAAACAGGACTCCTCCCCTACCTCTACCCCTCTGGGGAGCCCAACGGCTTCTGTTATCTTCCCTACTTTTTTGGGACTGCTGAACAGCACGAAAATTTTTCTTCGGTGCCTGTTTCTTCTTAGTAGGGAAGGCCTTCTTTTTATCAGCAGTTCTGTCCAAGATGGTTTCCAGATCTGGCCCAAAAAGTAGGTCCCCAGAAAAGGGAAGGCCACATAGCCTAATCTTTGAGGCCGTGTCACCCGACCAAGTCTTTAGCCAGACAGCACGACGGGCTGAATTAACTAAAGCAGAAGACCTAGCTGCCAACTTGATAGACTCGGCAGAGGCGTCGGCCATGTATTTTACTGCCTTCAGGATCAAAGGGAAAGATTCCAAGAGGTCTTTCCGAGATGTCCCTGCCTCAATATGACTCTTAAGTTTCTCCACCCAGCATTCCAGGTTCCTCGCTACTACCGTGGAAGCCATGGCTGGTTTGAGGCTAGCTGCCGCAGAATCCCATGCCTTTTTAAGGAGGCCATCAGCCCTCTTATCCATCGTGTCCTTGAGGACCCCCATGTCCTCAAATGCCAAATCAGTGCGGCGTGAGACCTGGGAGAAAGCGGCATCCACCCGCGGCTTTTTATTCCAAACCTCCGACTCTTTATCGTCGAATGGGAAGCGCCGTTTGAGGGTTTTGGAGAGAAAAGGACCTCTCTCAGGGTCCTTCCACTCCCTTTTGACTGTGTCTGAAAGTACCCGATGGACCGGAAAAACCCTGGTTTTGGTGTCATCCAGGCCCTGATACATTCTGTCATGGACTGACAGTTGGACCTTTTCTTCTTGAATGTCTAAGGTAGTATATATACCTTTAAGTAGGTCATCTACTTCTTCTAGGGAAAGTTTGTACCTAGACCTACGGTCCTCATCCTCCTCTTCCCCCTCATCCTCTGAATCCCTGAGGGAAGGAAGAGTGCTTGTCCCCTCGTCCTCTGAATCCAGGATCTCCAGCTGTCTGGAGGTGGATTGTCTAGGACTTAGAGGTGGCTGCTGGCTAGTGCTCTGACCTGCTGGGTTCTGAGCCAACATGGTTTTTACAGAACTCAGGGAACTAGCAATCTCCTTAACAGAGGAGAAGAGGTCCCTGTACTGCTGGGAGGACTCTTCCTCCACCAGCTCCCTAATGCAAGCTTTGCAAAGGGCTTTTTGCCAAGATTCCCGCAATGGTACTTTGCACGAAGGGCATTTCTTCTGGCCTGGAGGGTTAGATCGTTTAGTTTTCCCCAAGACAGTCTCCTAAAAAGAAACCAAAAAAGGAATGTCTTACTGCTACTGCAGAGGGCCCACTAAAACAAACAGTGCTCACACCGACCACCAACAGGGAGAAGGACAACACCCCACTGTGACAAACAAAGGGGAAAAGACACAGCCACCATAAACCCACAGGTCTGAGTGACAGTAACCTCAGAAAACCTGAAGGGGCAGGCTCCCCTGAGGGAGGGAAATACAGTTCACAAGGAAAAAACATAAGCCCATAAGGGTAAGAATCAAGAGCACCGTTGTGCCCCTCTTACCTGGGCCTGACCGGTGCTCGTGGTGCCTGCCTCCACCGACGCTGACGATCTCTCTTCCATCATGCAGAGAGCGCAGCGGGGACTGAATCTGACACAGCTGATTTAAAACTCCCGGGCGTTGCGTCATTACGCTGGCCGGAAGCTTGCACACGGTCTATGGACCCGCCCCCTAGCCCCTGCGTTGTCAGGCGACCGGAACCACTCGTCGCCCCGCCCAAACAGGAAGCCGCGTCACTGGCCGCCGCGTCATCCGCCCTCCAGAGGGGACCCGGAAGCCAACTCAGCGCTAGCGCGCGAGATTCAAACTCGGGCTCCCGGGTCCAAGACGCCTCGACCTCCTGCTCGGCCATGCTCCCCTAAGCTGGACAAGGCTGGGGACTCCGGAACACCCTCCGAACGTACCAGGAAGGTGCTGGGATGGTCGTTTTGCCGCGAATCGCACCTCACCGAGGTAAGGCCTTTCAGCTCCCCCTGGAGAGATCGCAGCCCTGCTGGTTCCCACAAGTGCTTCCACATGGCGGAGGAAACACAAATAACTGAGGCCATGGTGGAAGAGGAGGGGTTTTAAAGGTCAAGCATGTGTTTCCTGAAAAGTGGGCGGAGCTGCGCTCTCTCCAGGGTTGTCCTGAAAGGCGATTTGAGAAAAAAACCCTATACTTCCCCTTTAAGAACATGCCCTTATTAAGCTTCAAGAACCCGTTAACAGAATTTTGGCATCGACTCTACTGAAGGTCAATGAGAAAACACAAAGGATTAAAACCAAGCAATTCATTCAACCTTTGACTGACTTGCTGCCCCCTCCATGGGGCAAAGACATTGGCAGGATGTTTGCTACACTCACCGCAAACCAATCACATTTTTGCAAGGCATTCTGCATCATGCCCTTATGCTTTCGCTTGCATGACTGCAATATAAACACGTAGGAGAGATCAGGTATGGTTATGAAAAAACACGTCAGAATAAACCATTCAGATGCTTGGTGCCAATCTATGGCACTATATCATACTGGGTGACAGCACAGTTAATGCTCAATAGACCAGGTAAAGCTCCAACTTCATTACAGGATCTGAGGTAGCACAGAAAAAAAGGAGCCAGACAGGAGCCAAAAAGAAGCACATCGGGGCTCTCCTAAACACTTTTCTCCCTGCAGGAGAAAAGCAGATTTAAATACGTGCCTAATTTGAGTTTTTGCAAACACATTTAGTGTAAAGTGATTGAGCTTTCATTCATTTTAATGGGCAGAATATTAAACATCTGTAAAATAGGCATTTGAGCTGCAGTGTGCATGAGGCCCAACATTTATAAAACACAACAGCTCTTCTAAAAAAACAGAACTACAGTGTGCCTTATTACCTTATTAATCAAACCTTTTTTTTGTGCAACTGGCAGGTCGTGGGCCATAAACTGCCCCACACAGAGGTCTTTTCTGATAAAAGTAGTTCATAAAGCGGTTGTAAACCCACTCCACTATTTAAAAAAATAAAAAAACCTGGAGGACAAAGGCATAATATGCATAGCATACTCGCTCATTATGAAATACTCACCTTAGATCTGAGCCCCAGCAGTGGTCCCCGTCACATCGCTCCCAGAGCCATTTATGGGTATGGCTGGCTCCAGCGCTGTGATTGGCTGGAGCCGCAATGATGTCACTACCGTGCATGCGCACGGGAGCTGCCGGTAAAGGCGCGTCAGCTGAAGCAATGGCACAAACGAGCCGTTGCTTCAGTGCGCATGTGCCAAAGACATCGGCTCATGCCGATACAGGGGATATCCAGGATAGCTACAGGTAAGCCTCATAGGCCTACCTGTAGAAAAAGTGGATTGTAAGGGTTTACAACCGCTTTAAAGCCTAATTTTTTTTTTTTACCTTAATACACACTATACGAAAATTCTTTGGACGAAAAGGTTTGCCTGATTCTCTTATATTGTGTATGAGCCTTTAGGCAGAGATAAAAAGAAACAGAACTTCTGTCTGTAAATGAGGTCAGTTTAACCACATAAAAGACAACCTTTTTCTGACACTTGCTTAACACTTGTTAAAATCTGTATTTTTTTGCTAGAAAATTGCTTAGAACCCCCAAACATTATATATTTTCTTTTAGCAGAGACCCTAGAGCAGTGATGGCGAACCTTGGCACCCCAGATGTTTTGGAACTACATTTGCCATGATGCTCATGCACTCTGCAGTGTAGTTGAGCACCATTGGAAATGTAGTGCCAAAACATCTGGGGTGCCAAGGTTCGCCATCACTGCCCTAGAGAATAAAATGGTGGTTGTTGCAATATTTTATATCACACTGTATTTGCTCAGCATTTTTTCAAACACATTTTTTTTTTTTAAGAGAGAAAAATACACTTATGAAAAAAAAATTTAAAAACAGTAAAGTTAGCCCAATTTTTTTTTGTATAATGTAAGAGATGTTACGCCGCGATAATCATGATCTTTATTCCAAGCAAAAAAAAATAAAAAATTGTGATTTATTTTGGCCAGAATCATGCAGCTCCAATATCACATTAATGAAAATATTTATGTCTAAATGTTTCCTGTGTGCAATTTCAAGTCTCAGCATGGAGTATTCCATACAAAACCCTCTTGTGAAAGTACAATTAAACATGAGCGGCTTCATAATAAATATGAATGTCCTTCGAAGAACAATAAAGCATTTTCTGAGTCTCCAATAAAAATTTCCCAAAGCATGAGTGTAGGGTGACAGCTATTACATGTCAGCAATATATCTGCAAACAGAAAAGCCTCTTATCTGGGCTCTTTTCATTTTATATCTTGCAGCAGTCAGGCAGACAATAGTGAAAGATGCAATGATGAGATCAGCGTCATGTAGAAGAGACAGTGGGGACAAACTATCTAAAATATTGGCGTATGCACTCACCAACCACAAAAATAAACCGCTAGCTTTCAGATTGGAATGACTGGTTCCTGAATTCTGCCCTTACCTTTAGGTAGCAAAGGTTTAAAGCAAAAGCAACTGTTGCATTATTATTATTGGCCCAACATTTTGGCTCTGGCACTTCTGTATTGGAACATTTGTACAAGCCTCCATGACCTATACATGACCAGAATACAATAGGTATAGGAGCCATCATGTGATGCTGGGTAATTAATGTTAATCTGGGTATTAAAGAAAAAAAAAAAAACCCAACCAGCAATCAGTAAGATGCTATTTTTTTTTAAAAATAAAAACACAAGGAAAAAACGTTTTTCGTTTGAGTAATAAAACAAAATCAATATTCTATACACAGCATATAGATTGTTATCTGATGAGAACCTCTTCACATCTTTTTATTATGCTGTTGTAAAATTTATGGCTTAGAACATAAACGCCAAGCCGTGCTATGGTTATGTGTACTACAATGCTAATCTAAGATAGGAAATGAAAACCTATTTATAAAAAAAAAAAGTTGCAATGCATTACAGCTGCAGGATTTCTATTTGTATAAATTATGACAGGCTTGCAAAACAGAGAGAGAGAAGGCCTCTCCCATACTAGACCTATACACATGCATCAAAACCATAGTTCCATCGAAAGGAATGGGTGAAAAACACTCTCCTGCTACACTGCTATGAAGACGAACAACCACCTGAAGACTCTTCAAGAAATGATTTTCTGGTTCCCTGCTGCACTAAAAGGCTTGATCCACCACCCCCCCCCCATTGTGACTTAAGGGTCAGCTGGAGGAACCCCGGATTGCACGGAGGATCCAGGAATCTGACATTTCCAGGAAACTTTTTGCGCAGAGGTTTCTCTTCATTACTATGGCATGGGAAAAGGCGTTAATCTTCTTAGCAGGGGACCTTGTTTTAGCATTTTTATATTAGCAACATAGTCCATAAAAATGTAAAAAGAAAAAAAAAAGGGGGGGGGGGGTTACTAAAGGAAACACATCATCAGGACACAAACAAAAAACGATTTTTTCTTAGAAATTCTGCTCTGAAACATTGCTGCTGTTCTGAAGTGTCTTTTTAAACTTGGCGCAGGGTTCCCCTTAATTTCCATATCAGACCCGAACGGCCTGGTATGGATTTTAGGGGGACCCCCGCGCATTTTTTTTTTTTTTTTTTTTTTTTTTTTTTTTTACACTTTGGTTCGGAGTTCCCCTTAATACTCATACCAGACCTAAAGGGCCTGGTAATGGACTGGGGGGGACCCCATGCTCTTTTTTTCAATGAATTTTATCTATATTGCCGAGACCCGACAATTCATTACAATTCACAATTCATTATAAATGAACACTTGATTTTTCATGTTAATGTCCCATAGACTTTAACGGTGTTCCGGCGGCTTTCGAATTTGCCCTGAACACCGCAGAACCTCCGAACAACCAAAGTTTGACCCGAACTTCTGCTCGGGCCGAACCTTCCGCCCATCCCCAATCGTGACCAAAAAAAAAATGCCCCTTCCTTAAAGCGGAGCTCCACCCTCCCACTTCCGGGGCTAGATATCCGCAGATACAATCACTTCCCATCACCCCCCCCCCCCCCCTCTGTTGTGTTCTGGGAAATGTGCGGCGTGACGCGCGCATGCGGAGTAGGGAACCGGGCAGTGAAGCCGCAACGCTTCACTTCCCGATTCCCTGACCGAGGATGGTGGTGGGGGCAGCCGAGAGATGAGCAATGAGCGATTGCTCGTCTTCTGCTGCCAACATCGCGGGCACCCTGGACAGGTAAGTGTCCATTTATTAAAAGTCAGCAGCTGCAGTATTTGTAGCTGCCGGCTTTTAATAATTTTTTTTTAAGGTAGACCTCCTTTAAACTTCCTCAAAAAAAAGTCTAGCCTAAACATTATTTGGGATTTTAAATGCAGTCTGGGTTTGATGCATCATCACTCCTTCCGGTTCACCGGTTTTACCGCGGTTTCCCATTCAAATCAATGGGAAGGAGCGGTATAGGAGCGGTGAATACACCGCTCCTATACCGCTCCAAAGATGCTGCTAGCAGGACTTTTGCCGTCCTGCTAGCGCACCGCTCCAGTGTGAAAGCCTGCCGGCTTTCACACTGGAGTTAAAGGGGCCGGATTTTTTCAGGCGGTGAACAGGCGCTATTTTTAGCGCTGTACCGCATGAAAAACGCCCCGGTGTGAAAGGGGCCTTACACTTGACTATATACTCTTCTTTTTTTCTAACTCTTCCTTCAACATGAAAGCTGCATAGACTCTCACCAAAATACTCCAGTCCTACATGCCATACTGGCAGAGACCTTCATTCAATCCAAATGGAAAGCCCTTTATTCAGATTCTACTGGCATGAACGATTGGAGAAGGCCCCTTTCATACTGCTCTGTAGCAAAATCGTGGTAAAAATGCATATGCATTTTTATCACGATTTTGCCGTTTCAGATGGGTTTCCCTGCGTTTCTGGTGCAATTTTGGACTGCCCGTACCTGTGAAAAATGTGTGACTCAAAACGCACCAGAAACGCAAACCACAGGTTTTTAACCGCGATTTCCATTCATGTCAATGGTTAACAGCATTTTTGGTGGAGTTTTGAAAACCGCACCAAAGATGCAGCATACAGGACTTTTCAAAGTGCACATGTAGTGGTGTAAAAGTCCAGAGGGATTTAAAAGGGAAACATTTTTTCCTTCAAGGTAAAAATCTAACCAGTGTGAAAGGGCCCTAAAAACTGAAGAATTCAATCTGAAGATCTCCTTACAAAAGCATTGTAGTTGGTATACGTTATGGTCATTGTACATGGGTTGGGGGGGGGGGAGAGGTGGGTGGGGGGGGGGGGGAGGGGGGGGGGGGGGGGGGGGGGGCGCGGGGGGGGGGGGGGGGTCGGGGGGGGGGGGGGGGGGGGGGGGGGGGGGGGGGGGGGGGGGGGGGGGGGGGGGGGGGGGGAGGGGGGGGGGGGGGTGGCGCGGGGGAGGGGGGGGGGGGGGGGGGGGGGGGGAGATGGGGGGGGGGGGGGGGGATAAGTACACCAAGTGTGATGTATTAATGTAGTCGTTGCTCTTTGCACAATTCTATTTCATGCATAAATGGAAGACATTTTCTGGGATTAGCTCTGGGCTATGACAGGGCACTTCATAGAACACAATTCTTTTCACTAGCTGTCTGGTTCCCATCCATATAAAATACCAGCATGATGCCAGGAGGCCAGAAACTAAGATGGCTTAAAAGGTTATGATATTTATAAGTTACTGCAAGTCAAGGACACAGAAATGGGGATTTATTAGAATGGAGTATAAAATCCAGCCGGGTAAATCACTTGTAAATGACTTCAATTTGTAAACGTGTTGCATGAAGACAAACCCAAACGATAAGTTCACCTTTTCAAAAAAAATAAACGCATTTTTGTTTTGCAGGTAAAGAAAAATGTGCATTTTATTTTTATCGGGAGCTAGAGCTGCACGATCGTTAAAAGATCGAGATCTCCACGATTCATGTAGAAAGCGCAGAACCGCTCAAAGCTGTGAAAAAAAAAAAAAAAAAAAAGGCAGCCGGCAATGTTTAACAACACTGCTCAGCCTCTTAAAGAGAAAGATAAAAAGAAACATGGCATCTGTTTAATCCTTTAGGCCAGGTTTCCACCATTGCGACACGAAAGTCATGCGATTTTGATGTGACTTATAACAATGCCTGTGTATTCTTGAGGTCTATGGACCTCAAGTCGCATCAAAGAGGGACCAAAGTAGTGCAGGGACTATTTTGAAGTTGCATGAATATGAACGGTACTCATTGGAAAGCATGGGGTACGTCTTGTCATGCGACTTTGCAGTCCCAAGTCGCGTGACAAGCCGCATTAGTTGAAACCGAGCCTTAACAGATCAAAAGGGATGAACTTCGGTCTGCAAAAGTCATCAATTTAAAGCAACATTGTCAAGTAAAAAAAATTTGGGGGGGGGGAGTGGTTTAAATTGTTCCTGTTTAGCCCCTTATTAACCCTTAATTTACTCTAATCAGCCTTCACTCATTCTCCTTCTCCATTTAATTATTTTCAGGATGATTTTTTATTATTTACTTCCATTTTATAAACTTGATAATTAAAAAACTTTTTTTTTGTTTGCTTTGTTCATTAATATTTTTATACCTTTAAACACATTGAAAAAAAGCGTAAAATTCAAAAAAAATAAAAAATAAAA
Source organism: Lithobates sylvaticus (assembly GCA_028564925.1). NCBI lineage: Eukaryota > Metazoa > Chordata > Amphibia > Anura > Ranidae > Lithobates > Lithobates sylvaticus. The sequence goes on along the minus strand of CM053034.1, from coordinate 161,083,851 downwards.
TTTGATTTGCAAAATAACTTATCAATGCTTTACCATTGCTGACAGCTGAAGTGTAAACAAAAAAGTGGCGATAGGTATCGGCGAGTACACAAAAAAATAAAATAAAAAAAATAAAAAAAAAATAAAAAATGGGCCCCAATATAAAAAAAATTTAATAATTATTTTTTATTTCTTTACACATTACATTTTTAATGACATTTCTTAAAAATTTGATTGAAGCAAAGATTACGTCTTATTTTATTGCCATCTTGTTTGATAACCTAATGTTCAGGCGTTGTAAAAAAGTTCAGAATCCTGAGAGAATCGCGATCTTTATTCTAAGCAAAAAAATTGGGATTCTAATTTTTTACAGAATCGTGCAGCTCTATTGGGAGCCAAAAAATGCCCCAGCGATAGGTGTAACATGTTATAAACTGAACTTATCCTTTAAAAAACAGGCTGCCAATGCACCAAAAAACACAATGCAGTACACTACAACACGTGGCAGTGCGTTACCCTGCATTGTTGTGTAGGGGACGACCAAGATAGTTTTTTTTTTTTTCCAGGGCCAATACCAATTCAGCTGCCTTGAAAGGCCAATATCAGGTGCCGATAGTCTGCAGATTTAAATTTTTTTATTGCTGTCACAAGGAATGTAAACATCCCTTGTGACAGTAATAGGCAGTGATAGGTACTCTTTATGGAGGGGTCTGGGGTCTATAAGACCCCAAACCCCTCCTCTGCATTTGAAATATTCAAAACATCAAGATTGGCGTTTTTGAATACTTTCTATTCTTTAAAACTGTCATGACATCACTTCTGGGTTACTAGATCCGAGACCCCAACAAAGCAAATATGGTTTTGTTGGGGTCTTCGGCCAGTTGGCGGATGTGCTGGCTGGTCGTTCGGGCCTTCCAGTGGGACGGGAGACCCAGGTGATGCAGTGTGTGTGGGGGGGGGGGGCTCTCCCACTGCTTGTATTAATAGTCGCATCGGTTGTCATTACAAGAAAGCCGACCATCTTCTCTAAAGAACATTACAGTACAACCCCTTGAAGCAATATTGGTAATGCCGCTTACACACGAGCGGATTTTCCGTCGGAAAAATCTTGGATATTTTTTCCGACGGAATTCCGCTCAATCTTGGCTTGCATACACACGGTCACACAAAAGTTTGCTGAACTTTCGACCGTCAAAAACACGGTGACGTACAACACTACGACGAGCCGAGAAAATTAAGTTGAATGCTTCCGAGCATGTGTCAAATTGTTTCCGAGCACGTGTAGGAATTTTGCACGTCGGAATTGGTACAGAAAATCTGAATTTCTGATCGAAAAATTGAGAACCAGTACCATAATCGCAAAAACGGCCTGGTCAGGAAGTGGGTAAAGCTGTCCAGGGCTGAAGTGGTTAAAGCCTAGGTTTACCTACAAGTATTAAAGTCATAACTACTTTGTCTGAAAGTGCCACTAAAGCTGCAAATACTAAATACACCACCAGTGATGTGACGTCCACAAGCTTCCTCCTCTTACCTACGGAATCACCATCTTCTCTATTGACTAGGCTGGGATGGTGTAACTCCCGAGCATGTGCACAGGAGGTAATTCATCCTGCCACCAAGGCACGTCAAGAAGGTAGAGGCAAATGCACAACTACACTAGCTATATACATTTTTCTTGTTCAGCCCTGAGAACAAAGTTCCACTTTAAGAAGGTCTGATGGGCAAGTGTCTGTTTATACTATATACTGGGTATCACCACTTCCATAGTACAGATCTGTGAAAGCTCTCCTTGCATTTTTATTTTATGTCCAAACAAATCCCAATTGTTTCCTTTTTTATTGCACCATTGTTCCCCTTAAAGAAGTCAAGAAAGGCTTATTAATAGAGATTGGGGACCTTTCTTCTATCAAAATTTAAATGAAAAAACAAAACCCAACTACGCTGAGCAGTAAACATATTGCTGCAGGGATATTGGATATAAAAAGACCTATATGCCACAAGTATTCAGCACATTACAAAAATAAAACAAACTGTTTAAACCATTGCATTAGAGATATTGTATGCGTTTCAAAGCAGCAAAGGCTATATTACAAATTTATGAGCTGCTCTTAATAACGTTGTGGGTCTACAGAGTGCAGAATGTTAAAATAATGTGGTTTTATCCAGTAATATTTATATCAAGCCGCTTAATCCAGGCTATTAAAATGACTACACTCAGCCCAAGTTCACATTGATGCAATTTGGCTATGGCACCGTCCGAATCAGTGCAACACTGACTTTGCGGCACCACACCGATTCCCAGAAGTAGTTTCTGTACTACATTTGGCGACTTCGGGGGCGAAGGAACCCACACAGACGTCTCTGAAATAGATCAGCGCTCCTAGCTATTGGCTGAGCGCGCTGATTGGGAACTGGTCAGCTGCTGGTTTACCAGCATGCTCGTCTGTCATGTATCGGCTTTTGATGGACCGGCTGCCATACACATGGGACAAATTTCGCCCAGCATTTGGCCCGTGTGGCTTTTGTGTCAGTCTACAAAAGGTGTTAATTCATTGATTTACATGGTTGGAAGTGTGAATTATATCCGCAATGTAAACATATGCATGTGTTAAAAACTCCTTTTGCCAGGATGTCACAGCATATATCGCATCAGTCACTTCCATCTCTGTCCCTCTCTTGGTGCTAGAGAGTCAATTGAGCCTAGTGGGGCACCTGGCCACCACAAAAGTTATACACTCTCTCCAAACTTCATTATTTTAAGCTAAGAAGTTGGAAAAAGTCTTCTCTGCCAACATTGGCGGCATGGAAATCTTTGGTGAATAAAGTGGTACCCTTCTACAAGGCCACCTATACACTTTTTAAAGGGGAGTGCGTTGACAATATATTTCATTCCTAGTGGTTTCCAATTGAATGTTGGTCTTTGTTTGGATTGTGAATTCCCGGTGGGGGTGGCCACATCTCACTCATTTTGACATACGCCATCCTCTGGCTGGAGGTTTCTGATTGTGCATGTTTTACGGGGAAAACGTCTTGGTTTGTTTTTGTCTTTTATGGTGTTGAATTTTGTATTCTTTATTGTACTCGCTACCGCGTTTTTTTACACTGTTAAGGATAACTTTATTGTCAAAACTCGAATAAAAAAGTAATTTGCAAAAAAAAAAGGCATACATCTAATCGAAGGCCCCATCCCATAGATCAGGGGTGTAAAACTCAATTTCATTGTGGGCCGCATCAGCATTATGATTGTCCTCAAAAGGGCCGGTTGTATCTGCAAGATTAGATGTCCAGCGCATCCCCTTCCCTTACATTAGATGTCAAGAGCCACCCCACCATCAGAAGTTGAGTCCCCTACTGTCCCTAACATCACAGTGCACCCCCCTTTTCCTTATGCTGCTGCTGGGAAGAAGCTGGATGCATTGCTTGAAAGCAGAAAGTAGGGATCTGGAGAAGGACCAGAGGAGGGATGGAGCTCTCCTGCAGCTGCAAGAGAGGTGCGAGGGCCAAATGAAATGGCCTACAGGGCCGTATTCAGCCTGCGAGCCTTGCGTTTGACACCTGAGCCATAGATGGAATTATGTACCCAGACAGGTTGGTTCCACAACTTTCACACCTCCACGTTCCATAATGATTGGATTAAGGTGTCAGAATTACCTGTGGGAATCTGATGTTGGGGTATCTTCCCAACACTCAAAACTAAAGAATGGCTTGGAGAACAACATCATAGCAGTCGTCCAGTTGAAAGCAACCGACTACTTCTACCCAAATTAGAGCAGTATTTTTCTTTTCTTTTTTAAGCATGCATATTTTTTCCAAATATGTGGAAAAGATTGCTTTGAAGAAAAAAAAAAAAATGAAATGTATTTCAGTAAGCATGAGGGAATTTGATAGGTGAAAGGTCTCCTCCTGACCAAACATTTAGTGTTCAAATATTTGCCTATAACCTCCAACCCACAGCCTGTTTTCCACTAAAAGCGTGTACAATTTAAAGCCATCTCCACATTTAATATCCCTATACAGGGGGTCCCCGGGTTACAAACAAGATAGGGACTGTAGGTTTGTTCTTAAGTTGAATCTGTAAGTCGGAACAGGTACATTTTTTAAGTGTAGCTCCAGCCAAAAAATCTATTTTAAAGTTTATCTGATAACAGAGAAGGGTTATCACCCCTATAACATTTGTTTTGCTGTCTGTGCCCCTGTTCAGAAGATTTCACCTCACCTTCTGTCCCAATGACAATTGGATTTTGAAAATGTTGGGTTGTTAGGGAAGCATGGACTGGTGATAAAGCATCAGAGGAGACACCGTTTTCCCATATTAACTCTTACAGGAGGGAATTTCCCTTCCTAGGGGTGGATTTCCTCTCACTCCCTGTTGTCTCCATCCGTTTGTAAGTAGGAGTCGTTTGTAAGTCGGATGTTTGTAAATAGGGGACCCCCTGTAGTTTGTTTGGGACAAGCTGGCCAAATGAACTATTTACTGCACCAACTGGTGTGCTTCTTGGGTGCACTGTATTAACTGTATGAAACCTCAGCTACATACAGTATACAGCACTGTGTTCAGGCAGCGGACCTGGGACTTCCGGAACAAAATATAGTCGGGGTTAGGCCTTAAACCCCATAGTGTGACTTTGGAAGCTATTGGTTATACTGGTAACTTGTCTCAAGTTACAGAACAATCCCAGGAAACCATACCCAGCAACATTTTAGCCCACTTCCACCAAAAGCATGTGGGGGGTGGGTCCATAAAATGTTATGAAAATATGAAACCTGGAGAAAAAAAATAAAAAATATGATAAACGTGAGTGAGTATTTCCAAACTGCTATTACCAGACCAAAGAAAGCCAAAAAAGAGCTACACATCTTAAAGAGGAAGTAAACCCTTATGGGTTTACTTCCTCTGCTTCTGCAAAGGTAAAGCATAATGGGCTACTATGCATCGTATAGTAGCCCATTATGTGTCCCTTACCTAACACAGGAGCCTGCGATGTCACCGCTGTCCCCTCTTCCACGGAGCCTCCATCTTCTTTCCGGGTATCGCTGCTCCGGTGCTGTGAGTGGCCAGAGCAGCGATGACGTCACTCTGGCGCATGCGTGCGGGAGCCGTGACGGCATTTTTGCCTTCACTTGTGGTGCGCCCAGTGCGCCTGCGCCGTTGTCTATGGCGTGCTTGCGCCATAGACATCGGTGCCCATTTTTTGTAAAATATCTCATTAACCATGCAGGTTAAAGAGATATTTCTTGGACCTAGAGGTAAGCCTTAATCTAGGCTTACCTGTAGGTCAAAGTGGTCTGTAAGGGTTTACAACCACTTTAAAACTTGCACATTTCAACAAACGAATTTGGCTACAGGCTTATCTGCCATCTCTCCATTGCCTTTTGAAAGTTATAGGACACACAGAAGCATAACAAACCCCTTGCTCACAGACATGCCACTTCCTCTACAAAGAACTACAAAGTGGCAAGCTGGTTACATTTTAGAAAATGAAATACAATTACAATGGTCCAAAAATATCAGCTCTGCAGAGCACACAGCCTAATTTTGAAAGCCTGAAGCTTTCACAGCAAACTGGTTTGCTTAAGATTGGACAGTGCTAATTTAGAACTCGGAGATTTGTATTTTTCTAAACTAAGCGAGGCACTTGCGTAGACACAGTACAGCTATAATTATGCACAGCAGAACATCGCTAGGGGAAGAGAACTTGACAATATTCACACTTTTCTAATCCAGCGTCGGAAATTCATGCTTAGACCTCTCAGATCAAGAAAATTATTTATTTTCTTGCCAGCTAATCTTCACGGTGCTTGAAATAACCGCTCATGCATGGCGATTTAGGAGGAATTCAAGCCATTCAGTGCAATCAAAGAAGTCAAGTTTATATTTACATAAGAATGGCAAAGGGGCGACTAACCCAATTTGCCATAGATTTATGATGTATTACAAAATGATGTAGTACAAAAAAAATATCCAGTAAAGACTATACCAGCCACCAGGAGTTACCGTTTAGAAGCGTTTGGGGCTTGAAATGCCTCTAAACTCCGCTTCTGAACGCATTTTTTTTGCGCTCCAAAAAAAGCCTCTAAACTCAACTGCCTAGAACCGACCCTGTGTATATGTACCGATAAGATAACAGAGGAGCGTTCAGGCGCAAAAAAATGCCCAACTGCTTCTAACGTCCGTTTACCAGCAGCAGTGTACATGAGGCCCAAGGCCCCTTTCACACTTACATGACTTGTCCCACGATTTGGGACGGCAAAGTAGCATGACAAGTCGTTCCCCATGATTTCCAATGACAGACATTCATATTAGTACGACTTCAAGTCGTTCCGACTTCAAAGCAGTCCCTGCACTACTTTGGTCCGATTTTGATGCCACTTACACAGGCATTCCTTGAAAACGCGGCAAAATCACGCGACTTTAAAGTCGCACAAGAGTGAAAGATGCCTAAAGCCCCATACACACGCGCGGATTATCCGAGGACCAGGTCCGTCGGACCATGTCCGTCATACTTTGTCTGATGTTGGTTTTGCGTACACACGGTCGGACAAAGTTGTCGGAAAATCCGATCATTCTGAACGTGGTGACGTTTGTTGCCTACGACGGGACTACGTAGAGGCTAGTAGCCAATAGCTTTGGTCTTGTAATGTGATCTGAGCATGCGTAGCACTTTGTCCGGTCGGACAACCGTACACACGATCGGATTTGGTGTGATCGGACCGTGTTGTCGGAAAATCTATCCAGCAGGAGATAGGACTTTGTCCGTCGGACAATCCGACGTACACTGTTTGATGGTGCCTACACACGGTCTGATTTTTCAACAACATTGTCCGATCGGACAGAATCCATGCAAAAATCCGACCGTGTGTATGGGGCTTAAGAGTGCTGACTGGAGTGTTCTGGTGAAGTGGCCACCCCCTTTCAGAACACAATAGAGCAGCAGGGGAGATCACCGTACTAATGTTGGCTAGTTAGGGCCGGTACCCACTGCCAATGTCAGACATTGCAGGCGACTCGCACCACACTTCTGTGCAAATCAAATGCAATGTCTGTGCGATGTGAATTCAGCCAAACTGATAGTATGGCTGAACTCGCATCGCATTCAGACCAAGCCTGTGCAGGACCCTTTTGGTCCGCACCAGAACTGGATTCCTGTCAGAATTGGCAGTTCACACTGCGATATGCCAATCGATCTGCGGGCGTCATTAACTTAGTATGGACACTCCCAGTGGTTTGCATAGCGCAGTGCGAACTGCCTGCAGGAGACATGCGATGTGGGAACCTATACTGGATACGCAGGGTTCCCGCATCCCTGCAGTGTGAACTGAGCCTTAGTACAGCGGCTCCTCCAGAGCTGTCAGTTTTATTTTCGTTCAGCCCTGCTGGGTTGAACGAAAAGACACTTCAAGTGTGTATTAGGCTTTACACCACAAACCAGAAGCCTTTTGCGTAGTCTGCCACAGAAAAGTCATAAGGACACCGCCCCCACAATCTAGACTTTCAAGTGTATAAATACATTGTAGAATGTTAACCCGACATTCAGATACTTTCTATTACTGAATATACAAATCGCTTCATCAACCTACTATATCATAGAATATCTTAACCACTTCAGCCACGGAAGAATTTATCCCCTTCCTGACCAGGCCATTTTTTTTCGTGCGACGTTGCACCCAAACAAAATCGATGTCCTTTTTATTCCACAACTAGAGCTTTCTTTTGGTGCCATTTGATCACCTCTGCGTTTTTTTTTCTCGTGCTAGAAACAAAAAAAAAACAAAAAAATAAAATAAAAAAAAATTAAATAAAAAGGACTATTTTGAAAAAAAAAAAGCAATATTTTTTACTATACTAAATATCCCCCAAAAATATATAAAATAAAAAAAAATTCTTCCTCAGTTTAGGCCAAATATGTATTCTATATATTTTTGGTAGAAAAAATAAATAAATAAAATCGCAATAAGTGTATATTGATTGGTTTGCGCAAAAGTTAAAAAAAAAAGTCTATAGATTTATGCCATTTTTATTATTATTTTTTTTTTTACTATTAATGGTGGTGATCTACGATTTTTATCAGGACTTCGACAGCATTTTTATTGGACAACTGGGCCTAATGGTACTTTCCTAATTGGTCCAAGACTCCAAGCTGTTTATTGAGCTCAGTGCCTCTGACAAGAAGCGAGAGGCACAGAGTTCAACCTCTCAGTCTGCTGCAAACAGAGTGTATTTAAAGTGCCCACTCTGTATTTCGTTTCTGACAGGCCGTGCAAGGAGCCCCATCTCTGAAACCATAGGTCGTAGATGGGGTAGCACAAATTGGGGGGCACTTAGGCTACATACCCCCCCCCCCATTTGGAGTCTCTATGACCCCAGGTCGCCAAGCTATGACCCTTGATTTAGTTTTTTTAATGTTCATGGCAGGTCATGTTCATGTTTAATGTTCATGGCAGGTCCCCTGACTGCACGTCTCTGCATTAGTTACCACCGTCAGAGGGTTTAGCTTTGCACAACTTACAAACGTATTTTGCTTCCCAACCGGCTCATACTCATTGGTAATTTTAACACAGGTACGAATAACGCAGCAACTGCTTTAGCGGTGGCAATCCTTACATCCTATGAGTCTTTACAAAATCTTGATCACAAGCAATCTACCCAGAGGGGGGTGGGAAAAAGGTTCTCAATATGGCGCTCTGGGTTTTTAAAGCTGCCCATCTGTTAGCAACTGGAGATGTTGGTAAATTGTCTCCCAATGCTCCCTTGTGGCATAATCCACAGCTCCATTATTTTTATTCCTGAGTGGATGGGTTGCTCTGGGCCAGATATGGCGTTAAAACTAGGGGTCGATCCGATATAATCGGACGATATTTGGCCTTTAAGAAATCGGCATCGGCCGATTATTATGTAAAATTAGGTCAATTAACACTGTTCCTCCTCTTTTCCCCACACTTCATTGGAAAAGCAGCGCGGCTCTTGACGCTTGCCAGATACGCCGAGTGTGAAACTGACATATGTAACTGAATGCAAATCAAGACCAGCTGTCATAATTCAGCAGTGATGTCAGGGGTGAGCAGGACCCAGGGTGGGCGGGACCCAGCAGCTATCAAACACCAGCCAATGGGATCTGAGCCGCTACGTGTATGTGGCCCCACCCCCTTTCTTAAGCAGCCCAATCATTGGCTGGTGTTTGATAGCTGCTGGGTCCCCCCCCCCCACCCTGGGTCCTGCCCAACCCGACATCACCACTGAATTTTGACAGCTGGTCTCTCTCTGCATTCAGTTACATATGTCAGTTTCACACAGTTACACTATATGGGCTCAGTGTGAAACCTGCCAGTGCCAACCGCCAGTGCTTCCAATCAGTGCCAGCCAATGCCACCTATCAGTGCCAGTGCTTCCAATCAGTGTACTGCAGGTCAGGACATTAAGTGTGTGGTAGAGTGACAGGAGCAAGCAGGGAGGGAATGAAGGAGTTTATGAGATGGGGAAAAAAAAATAAAAAAAAAATAAAAAAATAAATAAAATCGGCATTATTTCAGCCACCCCAATTTCTAAATATCGGCATTGGCCAGAGAAAAACCTATATCGGTCGACTAGTTAAAACTGGTGCACAAATATATCATACAGGGTCTTTTAAACTGTTTGCGGAATTTCAACGCAATTATAATATGCCTATACTGCTTATATTACTTACAGATCCGCCATACGGCTGCCGCTCAGTGCGGGCTTTTTAATGTGTTCTAAATTTCTAAAACGCAAACAGTTGCACTCCCAATCAGATCATTCTAAACTTACCTCCTCATTTTATACCTCCCTGTTACATTCCAATAGTAAACAGCTTGATTTGACCAATGCTAACTGGAGACATGACGTACCTGATCTTAACGAGGAAGTGCGGCAGGAAGTCTTACCTATACAATCCCCTATAGTTATATCTGCCAGAGATGAGGTCCTCCAAACAAAGTTCCTTCACCGCTCTCATTATACCCCTTATATTCTTTGCAAAATAGGAAGACTTCCCTCTCCTGTTTGTACTTGATGCTCTTGAAATTTAGGTTGATTTTACCATATGGTTTGGGGGTGCCCTCTTCTCCGAGCTTACTGATTTTACTAGTACAACTCTTAAGATTCCCAATATCTGTAATCCACTACAATGTTTACTGGATTACGTGGAGGATACTCTCCCTACTGGGACAAAAATACTAAATATGTTTTACAGTTTTCTATGCCAAAAAACTGATACTCATGCACTGGAAGTCTCAGGCCCCACCCTCCCTTCCTTACCCCCAAGGCTTAATCTTGCAATGTTAACCAAGCTATACCCATGTATAAACTAACCTACGAAGCGCGAGGCTGCCCCAAGAACTGTACTAAGACAAGAAGAGAACCCCTATGATTGGGACTTTAAATAGATCACAACTCTCACCAAAGATTTTGTGAAAAAATATTTTGGAATTTTATTGGTCAATAAAATAATATATAAAATCACCCAGATGTCCGATAGCAGGGTGCACAATTCACAATATGCATAGCAGTTTCAAAACAAGTAACAAAAAATTATACAAACAAATAAGACAACACTTTACAAAAAAATATATACACAAAGGTACGGTACTGATGCTCTCAAAGAGGTATGTGACCCCCAGATGCTTGACGCGTTTCCAGTTGCCCGAATGTGGGAACCTTCGTCAGGAGCAGAGAGTGGTTATATGTGGTAGGTACCCATCGCTCTCGTTGGAGTCGATGTTCGTGGACCAAGTGGGTTGTATCTCAAGAGGGAGGGAGGTGCGTCCCCCAGGTGTGGCAGCACACACGGGAATGAATCCTAATTATAGATTCCCTTACAGGGACTATATGTCCAGACAGCCGGGCCCTAAAGAAGGGAATAGCGTCTGTAAGCTATTCACTAGGGGTGCAACGGATCGTCGCCGATCCGTGATCCGAACGGGCCACCCCGTTCGGATCGGCACACCCCCCGCGATCCGCGGAGCGCTCCGCGGCCTCGGCCTTAGGAAAGGCCGCGGCTTCGGCCTAGCTCCGGAGCGACGGCGGCCATCTTTGTACACCCGGCGGCCTTAGGAAAGGCCGCGGCTTCGGCCTAGCTCCGGAGCGCGGCCATCTTGGTACACCCGGCCACTGTTTTTAATGTGATCGCTCCGTCAAATGACGGAGCGATCACTTGTAAACCCTGCATTACCCAGCCAATATCCTGCATTACCCTGCGGATACTCTGCATTACCCTGCGGATACTCTGCGATACCCAGCCGATACTCTGCGATACCCAGCCGATACTCTGCGATACCCAGCCCAGATACTCTGCGATACCCAGCCAATACTCTGCGATACCCAGCCGATACTCTGCGATACCCAGCCGATACTCTGCGATACCCAGCCAATACTCTGCGATACCCAGCCAATACTCTGCGATACCCAGCCAATACTCTGCGATACCCAGCCAATACTCTGCGATACCCAGCCAATACTCTGCGATACCCAGCCAATACTCTGCGATACCCAGCCAATACTCTGCGATACCCAGCCAATACTCTGCGATACCCAGCCTATACTCTGCGATACCCAGCCAATACTCTGCGATACCCAGCCAATACTCTGCGATACCCAGCCAATACTCTGCGATACCCAGCCAATACTCTGCGATACCCAGCCAATACTCTGCGATACCCAGCCAATACTCTGCGATACCCAGCCAATACTCTGCGATACCCAGCCAATACTCTGCGATACCCAGCCAATACTCTGCGATACCCAGCCAATACTCTGCGATACCCAGCCAATACTCTGCGATACCCAGCCAATACTCTGCGATACCCAGCCAATACTCTGCGATACCCAGCCAATACTCTGCGATACCCAGCCAATACTCTGCGATACCCAGCCAATACTCTGCGATACCCAGCCAATACTCTGCGATACCCAGCCAATACTCTGCGATACCCAGCCAATACTCTGCGATACCCAGCCAATACTCTGCGATACCCAGCCAATACTCTGCGATACCCAGCCAATACTCTGCGATACCCAGCCAATACTCTGCGATACCCAGCCAATACTCTGCGATACCCAGCCAATACTCTGCGATACCCAGCCAATACTCTGCGATACCCAGCCAATACTCTGCGATACCCAGCCAATACTCTGCGATACCCAGCCAATACTCTGCGATACCCAGCCAATACTCTGCGATACCCAGCCAATACTCTGCGATACCCAGCCAATACTCTGCGATACCCAGCCAATACTCTGCGATACCCAGCCAATACTCTGCGATACCCAGCCAATACTCTGCGATACCCAGCCAATACTCTGCGATACCCAGCCAATACTCTGCGATACCCAGCCAATACTCTGCGATACCCAGCCAATACTCTGCGATACCCAGCCAATACTCTGCGATACCCAGCCAATACTCTGCGATACCCAGCCAATACTCTGCGATACCCAGCCAATACTCTGCGATACCCAGCCAATACTCTGCGATACCCAGCCAATACTCTGCGATACCCAGCCAATACTCTGCGATACCCAGCCAATACTCTGCGATACCCAGCCAATACTCTGCGATACCCAGCCAATACTCTGCGATACCCAGCCAATACTCTGCGATACCCAGCCAATACTCTGCGATACCCAGCCATACTCTGCGATACCCAGCCAATACTCTGCGATACCCAGCCAATACTCTGCGATACCCAGCCAATACTCTGCGATACCCAGCCAATACTCTGCGATACCCAGCCAATACTCTGCGATACCCAGCCAATACTCTGCGATACCCAGCCAATAATCTGCGATACCCAGCCAATACTCTGCGATACCCAGCCAATACTCTGCGATACCCAGCCAATACTCTGCGATACCCAGCCAATACTCTGCGATACCCAGCCAATACTCTGCGATACCCAGCCAATACTCTGCGATACCCAGCCAATACTCTGCGATACCCAGCCAATACTCTGCGATACCCAGCCAATACTCAGCGATACCCAGCCAATACTCAGCGATACCCAGCCAATACTCTGCGATACCCAGCCAATACTCTGCGATACCCAGCCAATACTCTGCGATACCCAGCCAATACTCTGCGATACCCAGCCAATACTCTGCGATACCCAGCCAATACTCTGCGATACCCAGCCAATACTCTGCGATACCCAGCCAATACTCTGCGATACCCAGCCAATACTCTGCGATACCCAGCCAATACTCTGCGATACCCAGCCAATACTCTGCGATACCCAGCCAATACTCTGCGATACCCAGCCAATACTCTGCGATACCCAGCCAATACTCTGCGATACCCAGCCAATACTCTGCGATACCCAGCCAATACTCTGCGATACCCAGCCAATACTCTGCGATACCCAGCCAATACTCTGCGATACCCAGCCAATACTCTGCGATACCCAGCCAATACTCTGCGATACCCAGCCAATACTCTGCGATACCCAGCCAATACTCTGCGATACCCAGCCAATACTCTGCGATACCCAGCCAATACTCTGCGATACCCAGCCAATACTCTGCGATACCCAGCCAATACTCTGCGATACCCAGCCAATACTCTGCGATACCCAGCCAATACTCTGCGATACCCAGCCAATACTCTGCGATACCCAGCCAATACTCTGCGATACCCAGCCAATACTCTGCGATACCCAGCCAATACTCTGCGATACCCAGCCAATACTCTGCGATACCCAGCCAATACTCTGCGATACCCAGCCAATACTCTGCGATACCCAGCCAATACTCTGCGATACCCAGCCAATACTCTGCGATACCCAGCCAATACTCTGCGATACCCAGCCAATACTCTGCGATACCCAGCCAATACTCTGCGATACCCAGCCAATACTCTGCGATACCCAGCCAATACTCTGCGATACCCAGCCAATACTCTGCGATACCCAGCCAATACTCTGCGATACCCAGCCAATACTCTGCGATACCCAGCCAATACTCTGCGATACCCAGCCAATACTCTGCGATACCCAGCCAATACTCTGCGATACCCAGCCAATACTCTGCGATACCCAGCCAATACTCTGCGATACCCAGCCAATACTCTGCGATACCCAGCCAATACTCTGCGATACCCAGCCAATACTCTGCGATACCCAGCCAATACTCTGCGATACCCAGCCAATACTCTGCGATACCCAGCCAATACTCTGCGATACCCAGCCAATACTCTGCGATACCCAGCCAATACTCTGCGATACCCAGCCAATACTCTGCGATACCCAGCCAATACTCTGCGATACCCAGCCAATACTCTGCGATACCCAGCCAATACTCTGCGATACCCAGCCAATACTCTGCGATACCCAGCCAATACTCTGCGATACCCAGCCAATACTCTGCGATACCCAGCCAATACTCTGCGATACCCAGCCAATACTCTGCGATACCCAGCCAATACTCTGCGATACCCAGCCAATACTCTGCGATACCCAGCCAATACTCTGCGATACCCAGCCAATACTCTGCGATACCCAGCCAATACTCTGCGATACCCAGCCAATACTCTGCGATACCCAGCCAATACTCTGCGATACCCAGCCAATACTCTGCGATACCCAGCCAATACTCTGCGATACCCAGCCAAACTCTGCGATACCCAGCCAATACTCTGCGATACCCAGCCAATACTCTGCGATACCCAGCCAATACTCTGCGATACCCAGCCAATACTCTGCGATACCCAGCCAATACTCTGCGATACCCAGCCAATACTCTGCGATACCCAGCCAATACTCTGCGATACCCAGCCAATACTCTGCGATACCCAGCCAATACTCTGCGATACCAGCCAATACTCTGCGATACCCAGCCAATACTCTGCGATACCCAGCCAATACTCTGCGATACCCAGCCAATACTCTGCGATACCCAGCCAATACTCTGCGATACCCAGCCAATACTCTGCGATACCCAGCCAATACTCTGCGATACCCAGCCAATACTCTGCGATACCCAGCCAATACTCTGCGATACCCAGCCAATACTCTGCGATACCCAGCCAATACTCTGCGATACCCAGCCAATACTCTGCGATACCCAGCCAATACTCTGCGATACCCAGCCAATACTCTGCGATACCCAGCCAATACTCTGCGATACCCAGCCAATACTCTGCGATACCCAGCCAATACTCTGCGATACCCAGCCAATACTCTGCGATACCCAGCCAATACTCTGCGATACCCAGCCAATACTCTGCGATACCCAGCCAATACTCTGCGATACCCAGCCAATATACTCTGCGATACCCAGCCAATACTCTGCGATACCCAGCCAATACTCTGCGATACCCAGCCAATACTCTGCGATACCCAGCCAATACTCTGCGATACCCAGCCAATACTCTGCGATACCCAGCCAATACTCTGCGATACCCAGCCAATACTCTGCGATACCCAGCCAATACTCTGCGATACCCAGCCAATACTCTGCGATACCCAGCCAATACTCTGCGATACCCAGCCAATACTCTGCGATACCCAGCCAATACTCTGCGATACCCAGCCAATACTCTGCGATACCCAGCCAATACTCTGCGATACCCAGCCAATACTCTGCGATACCCAGCCAATACTCTGCGATACCCAGCCAATACTCTGCGATACCCAGCCAATACTCTGCGATACCCAGCCAATACTCTGCGATACCCAGCCAATACTCTGCGATACCCAGCCAATACTCTGCGATACCCAGCCAATACTCTGCGATACCCAGCCAATACTCTGCGATACCCAGCCAATACTCTGCGATACCCAGCCAATACTCTGCGATACCCAGCCAATACTCTGCGATACCCAGCCAATACTCTGCGATACCCAGCCAATACTCTGCGATACCCAGCCAATACTCTGCGATACCCAGCCAATACTCTGCGATACCCAGCCAATACTCTGCGATACCCAGCCAATACTCTGCGATACCCAGCCAATACTCTGCGATACCCAGCCAATACTCTGCGATACCCAGCCAATACTCTGCGATACCCAGCCAATACTCTGCGATACCCAGCCAATACTCTGCGATACCCAGCCAATACTCTGCGATACCCAGCCAATACTCTGCGATACCCAGCCAATACTCTGCGATACCCAGCCAATACTCTGCGATACCCAGCCAATACTCTGCGATACCCAGCCAATACTCTGCGATACCCAGCCAATACTCTGCGATACCCAGCCAATACTCTGCGATACCCAGCCAATACTCTGCGATACCCAGCCAATACTCTGCGATACCCAGCCAATACTCTGCGATACCCAGCCAATACTCTGCGATACCCAGCCAATACTCTGCGATACCCAGCCAATACTCTGCGATACCCAGCCAATACTCTGCGATACCCAGCCAATACTCTGCGATACCCAGCCAATACTCTGCGATACCCAGCCAATACTCTGCGATACCCAGCCAATACTCTGCGATACCCAGCCAATACTCTGCGATACCCAGCCAATACTCTGCGATACCCAGCCAATACTCTGCGATACCCAGCCAATACTCTGCGATACCCAGCCAATACTCTGCGATACCCAGCCAATACTCTGCGATACCCAGCCAATACTCTGCGATACCCAGCCAATACTCTGCGATACCCAGCCAATACTCTGCGATACCCAGCCAATACTCTGCGATACCAGCCAATACTCTGCGATACCCAGCCAATACTCTGCGATACCCAGCCAATACTCTGCGATACCCAGCCAATACTCTGCGATACCCAGCCAATACTCTCTGCGATACCCAGCCAATACTCTGCGATACCCAGCCAATACTCTGCGATACCCAGCCAATACTCTGCGATACCCATACCCAGCCAATACTCTGCGATACCCAGCCAATACTCTGCGATACCCAGCCAATACTCTGCGATACCCAGCCAATACTCTGCGATACCCAGCCAATACTCTGCGATACCCAGCCAATACTCTGCGATACCCAGCCAATACTCTGCGATACCCAGCCAATACTCTGCGATACCAGCCAATACTCTGCGATACCCAGCCAATACTCTGCGATACCCAGCCAATACTCTGCGATACCCAGCCAATACTCTGCGATACCCAGCCAATACTCTGCGATACCCAGCCAATACTCTGCGATACCCAGCCAATACTCTGCGATACCCAGCCAATACTCTGCGATACCCAGCCAATACTCTGCGATACCCAGCCAATACTCTGCGATACCCAGCCAATACTCTGCGATACCCAGCCAATACTCTGCGATACCCAGCCAATACTCTGCGATACCCAGCCAATACTCTGCGATACCCAGCCAATACTCTGCGATACCCAGCCAATACTCTGCGATACCCAGCCAATAACTCTGCGATACCCAGCCAATACTCTGCGATACCCAGCCAATACTCTGCGATACCCAGCCAATACTCTGCGATACCCAGCCAATACTCTGCGATACCCAGCCAATACTCTGCGATACCCAGCCAATACTCTGCGATACCCAGCCAATACTCTGCGATACCCAGCCAATACTCTGCGATACCCAGCCAATACTCTGCGATACCCAGCCAATACTCTGCGATACCCAGCCAATACTCTGCGATACCCAGCCAATACTCTGCGATACCCAGCCAATACTCTGCGATACCCAGCCAATACTCTGCGATACCCAGCCAATACTCTGCGATACCCAGCCAATACTCTGCGATACCCAGCCAATACTCTGCGATACCCAGCCAATACTCTGCGATACCCAGCCAATACTCTGCGATACCCAGCCAATACTCTGCGATACCCAGCCAATACTCTGCGATACCCAGCCAATACTCTGCGATACCCAGCCAATACTCTGCGATACCCAGCCAATACTCTGCGATACCCAGCCAATACTCTGCGATACCAGCCAATACTCTGCGATACCCAGCCAATACTCTGCGATACCCAGCCAATACTCTGCGATACCCAGCCAATACTCTGCGATACCCAGCCAATACTCTGCGATACCCAGCCAATACTCTGCGATACCCAGCCAATACTCTGCGATACCCAGCCAATACTCTGCGATACCCAGCCAATACTCTGCGATACCCAGCCAATACTCTGCGATACCCAGCCAATACTCTGCGATACCCAGCCAATACTCTGCGATACCCAGCCAATACTCTGCGATACCCAGCCAATACTCTGCGATACCCAGCCAATACTCTGCGATACCCAGCCAATACTCTGCGATACCCAGCCAATACTCTGCGATACCCAGCCAATACTCTGCGATACCCAGCCAATACTCTGCGATACCCAGCCAATACTCTGCGATACCCAGCCAATACTCTGCGATACCCAGCCAATACTCTGCGATACCCAGCCAATACTCTGCGATACCCAGCCAATACTCTGCGATACCCAGCCAATACTCTGCGATACCCAGCCAATACTCTGCGATACCCAGCCAATACTCTGCGATACCCAGCCAATACTCTGCGATACCCAGCCAATACTCTGCGATACCCAGCCAATACTCTGCGATACCCAGCCAATACTCTGCGATACCCAGCCAATACTCTGCGATACCCAGCCAATACTCTGCGATACCCAGCCAATACTCTGCGATACCCAGCCAATACTCTGCGATACCCAGCCAATACTCTGCGATACCCAGCCAATACTCTGCGATACCCAGCCAATACTCTGCGATACCCAGCCAATACTCTGCGATACCCAGCCAATACTCTGCGATACCCACCCAATACTCTGCGATACCCAGCCAATACTCTGCGATACCCAGCCAATACTCTGCGATACCCAGCCAATACTCTGCGATACCCAGCCAATACTCTGCGATACCCAGCCAATACTCTGCGATACCCAGCCAATACTCTGCGATACCCAGCCAATACTCTGCGATACCCAGCCAATACTCTGCGATACCCAGCCAATACTCTGCGATACCCAGCCAATACTCTGCGATACCCAGCCAATACTCTGCGATACCCAGCCAATACTCTGCGATACCCAGCCAATACTCTGCGATACCCAGCCAATACTCTGCGATACCCAGCCAATACTCTGCGATACCCAGCCAATACTCTGCGATACCCAGCCAATACTCTGCGATACCCAGCCAATACTCTGCGATACCCAGCCAATACTCTGCGATACCCAGCCAATACTCTGCGATACCCAGCCAATACTCTGCGATACCCAGCCAATACTCTGCGATACCCAGCCAATACTCTGCGATACCCAGCCAATACTCTGCGATACCCAGCCAATACTCTGCGATACCCAGCCAATACTCTGCGATACCCAGCCAATACTCTGCGATACCCAGCCAATACTCTGCGATACCCAGCCAATACTCTGCGATACCAGCCAATACTCTGCGATACCCAGCCAATACTCTGCGATACCCAGCCAATACTCTGCGATACCCAGCCAATACTCTGCGATACCCAGCCAATACTCTGCGATACCCAGCCAATACTCTGCGATACCCAGCCAATACTCTGCGATACCCAGCCAATACTCTGCGATACCCAGCCAATACTCTGCGATACCCAGCCAATACTCTGCGATACCCAGCCAATACTCTGCGATACCCAGCCAATACTCTGCGATACCCAGCCAATACTCTGCGATACCCAGCCAATACTCTGCGATACCCAGCCAATACTCTGCGATACCCAGCCAATACTCTGCGATACCCAGCCAATACTCTGCGATACCCAGCCAATACTCTGCGATACCCAGCCAATACTCTGCGATACCCAGCCAATACTCTGCGATACCCAGCCAATACTCTGCGATACCCAGCCAATACTCTGCGATACCCAGCCAATACTCTGCGATACCCAGCCAATACTCTGCGATACCCAGCCAATACTCTGCGATACCCAGCCAATACTCTGCGATACCCAGCCAATACTCTGCGATACCCAGCCAATACTCTGCGATACCCAGCCAATACTCTGCGATACCCAGCCAATACTCTGCGATACCCAGCCAATACTCTCTGCGATACCCAGCCAATACTCTGCGATACCCAGCCAATACTCTGCGATACCCAGCCAATACTCTGCGATACCCAGCCAATACTCTGCGATACCCAGCCAATACTCTGCGATACCCAGCCAATACTCTGCGATACCCAGCCAATACTCTGCGATACCCAGCCAATACTCTGCGATACCCAGCCAATACTCTGCGATACCCAGCCAATACTCTGCGATACCCAGCCAATACTCTGCGATACCCAGCCAATACTCTGCGATACCCAGCCAATACTCTGCGATACCCAGCCAATACTCTGCGATACCCAGCCAATACTCTGCGATACCCAGCCAATACTCTGCGATACCCAGCCAATACTCTGCGATACCCAGCCAATACTCTGCGATACCCAGCCAATACTCTGCGATACCCAGCCAATACTCTGCGATACCCAGCCAATACTCTGCGATACCCAGCCAATACTCTGCGATACCCAGCCAATACTCTGCGATACCCAGCCAATACTCTGCGATACCCAGCCAATACTCTGCGATACCCAGCCAATACTCTGCGATACCCAGCCAATACTCTGCGATACCCAGCCAATACTCTGCGATACCCAGCCAATACTCTGCGATACCCAGCCCAGCCAATACTCTGCGATACCCAGCCAATACTCTGCGATACCCAGCCAATACTCTGCGATACCCAGCCAATACTCTGCGATACCCAGCCAATACTCTGCGATACCCAGCCAATACTCTGCGATACCCAGCCAATACTCTGCGATACCCAGCCAATACTCTGCGATACCCAGCCAATACTCTGCGATACCCAGCCAATACTCTGCGATACCCAGCCAATACTCTGCGATACCCAGCCAATACTCTGCGATACCCAGCCAATACTCTGCGATACCCAGCCAATACTCTGCGATACCCAGCCAATACTCTGCGATACCCAGCCAATACTCTGCGATACCCAGCCAATACTCTGCGATACCCAGCCAATACTCTGCGATACCCAGCCAATACTCTGCGATACCCAGCCAATACTCTGCGATACCCAGCCAATACTCTGCGATACCCAGCCAATACTCTGCGATACCCAGCCAATACTCTGCGATACCCAGCCAATACTCTGCGATACCCAGCCAATACTCTGCGATACCCAGCCAATACTCTGCGATACCCAGCCAATACTCTGCGATACCCAGCCAATACTCTGCGATACCCAGCCAATACTCTGCGATACCCAGCCAATACTCTGCGATACCCAGCCAATACTCTGCGATACCCAGCCAATACTCTGCGATACCCAGCCAATACTCTGCGATACCCAGCCAATACTCTGCGATACCCAGCCAATACTCTGCGATACCCAGCCAATACTCTGCGATACCCAGCCAATACTCTGCGATACCCAGCCAATACTCTGCGATACCCAGCCAATACTCTGCGATACCCAGCCAATAACTCTGCGATACCCAGCCAATACTCTGCGATACCCAGCCAATACTCTGCGATACCCAGCCAATACTCTGCGATACCCAGCCAATACTCTGCGATACCCAGCCAATACTCTGCGATACCCAGCCAATACTCTGCGATACCCAGCCAATACTCTGCGATACCCAGCCAATACTCTGCGATACCCAGCCAATACTCTGCGATACCCAGCCAATACTCTGCGATACCCAGCCAATACTCTGCGATACCCAGCCAATACTCTGCGATACCCAGCCAATACTCTGCGATACCCAGCCAATACTCTGCGATACCCAGCCAATACTCTGCGATACCCAGCCAATACTCTGCGATACCCAGCCAATACTCTGCGATACCCAGCCAATACTCTGCGATACCCAGCCAATACTCTGCGATACCCAGCCAATACTCTGCGATACCCAGCCAATACTCTGCGATACCAGCCAATACTCTGCGATACCCAGCCAATACTCTGCGATACCCAGCCAATACTCTGCGATACCCAGCCAATACTCTGCGATACCCAGCCAATACTCTGCGATACCCAGCCAATACTCTGCGATACCCAGCCAATACTCTGCGATACCCAGCCAATACTCTGCGATACCCAGCCAATACTCTGCGATACCCAGCCAATACTCTGCGATACCCAGCCAATACTCTGCGATACCCAGCCAATACTCTGCGATACCCAGCCAATACTCTGCGATACCCAGCCAATACTCTGCGATACCCAGCCAATACTCTGCGATACCCAGCCAATACTCTGCGATACCCAGCCAATACTCTGCGATACCCAGCCAATACTCTCTGCGATACCCAGCCAATACTCTGCGATACCCAGCCAATACTCTGCGATACCCAGCCAATACTCTGCGATACCCAGCCAATACTCTGCGATACCCAGCCAATACTCTGCGATACCCAGCCAATACTCTGCGATACCCAGCCAATACTCTGCGATACCCAGCCAATACTCTGCGATACCCAGCCAATACTCTGCGATACCCAGCCAATACTCTGCGATACCCAGCCAATACTCTGCGATACCCAGCCAATACTCTGCGATACCCAGCCAATACTCTGCATACCCAGCCAATACTCTGCGATACCCAGCCAATACTCTGCGATACCCAGCCAATACTCTGCGATACCCAGCCAATACTCTGCGATACCCACCCAGCCAATACTCTGCGATACCCAGCCAATACTCTGCGATACCCAGCCAATACTCTGCGATACCCAGCCAATACTCTGCGATACCCAGCCAATACTCTGCGATACCCAGCCAATACTCTGCGATACCCAGCCAATACTCTGCGATACCCAGCCAATACTCTGCGATACCCAGCCAATACTCTGCGATACCCAGCCAATACTCTGCGATACCCAGCCAATACTCTGCGATACCCAGCCAATACTCTGCGATACCCAGCCAATACTCTGCGATACCCAGCCAATACTCTGCGATACCCAGCCAATACTCTGCGATACCCAGCCAATACTCTGCGATACCCAGCCAATACTCTGCGATACCCAGCCAATACTCTGCGATACCCAGCCAATACTCTGCGATACCCAGCCAATACTCTGCGATACCCAGCCAATACTCTGCGATACCCAGCCAATACTCTGCGATACCCAGCCAATACTCTGCGATACCCAGCCAATACTCTGCGATACCCAGCCAATACTCTGCGATACCCAGCCAATACTCTGCGATACCCAGCCAATACTCTGCGATACCCAGCCAATACTCTGCGATACCCAGCCAATACTCTGCGATACCCAGCCAATACTCTGCGATACCCAGCCAATACTCTGCGATACCCAGCCAATACTCTGCGATACCCAGCCAATACTCTGCGATACCCAGCCAATACTCTGCGATACCCAGCCAATACTCTGCGATACCCAGCCAATACTCTGCGATACCCAGCCAATACTCTGCGATACCCAGCCAATACTCTGCGATACCCAGCCAATACTCTGCGATACCCAGCCAATACTCTGCGATACCCAGCCAATACTCTGCGATACCCAGCCAATACTCTGCGATACCCAGCCAATACTCTGCGATACCCAGCCAATACTCTGCGATACCCAGCCAATACTCTGCGATACCCAGCCAATACTCTGCGATACCCAGCCAATACTCTGCGATACCCAGCCAATACTCTGCGATACCCAGCCAATACTCTGCGATACCCAGCCAATACTCTGCGATACCCAGCCAATACTCTGCGATACCCAGCCAATACTCTGCGATACCAGCCAATACTCTGCGATACCCAGCCAATACTCTGCGATACCCAGCCAATACTCTGCGATACCCAGCCAATACTCTGCGATACCCAGCCAATACTCTGCGATACCCAGCCAATACTC
This sequence comes from Lithobates sylvaticus, assembly GCA_028564925.1. Taxonomy (NCBI): domain Eukaryota; kingdom Metazoa; phylum Chordata; class Amphibia; order Anura; family Ranidae; genus Lithobates; species Lithobates sylvaticus. The sequence continues at coordinate 161,060,014 of CM053034.1, read as the reverse complement.
TGCGATACCCAGCCAATACTCTGCGATACCCAGCCAATACTCTGCGATACCCAGCCAATACTCTGCGATACCCAGCCAATACTCTGCGATACCCAGCCAATACTCTGCGATACCCAGCCAATACTCTGCGATACCCAGCCAATACTCTGCGATACCCAGCCAATACTCTGCGATACCCAGCCAATACTCTGCGATACCCAGCCAATACTCTGCGATACCCAGCCAATACTCTGCGATACCCAGCCAATACTCTGCGATACCCAGCCAATACTCTGCGATACCCAGCCAATACTCTGCGATACCCAGCCAATACTCTGCGATACCCAGCCAATACTCTGCGATACCCAGCCAATACTCTGCGATACCCAGCCAATACTCTGCGATACCCAGCCAATACTCTGCGATACCCAGCCAATACTCTGCGATACCCAGCCAATACTCTGCGATACCCAGCCAATACTCTGCGATACCCAGCCAATACTCTGCGATACCCAGCCAATACTCTGCGATACCCAGCCAATACTCTGCGATACCCAGCCAATACTCTGCGATACCCAGCCAATACTCTGCGATACCCAGCCAATACTCTGCGATACCCAGCCAATACTCTGCGATACCCAGCCAATACTCTGCGATACCCAGCCAATACTCTGCGATACCCAGCCAATACTCTGCGATACCCAGCCAATACTCTGCGATACCCAGCCAATACTCTGCGATACCCAGCCAATACTCTGCGATACCCAGCCAATACTCTGCGATACCCAGCCAATACTCTGCGATACCCAGCCAATACTCTGCGATACCCAGCCAATACTCTGCGATACCCAGCCAATACTCTGCGATACCCAGCCAATACTCTGCGATACCCAGCCAATACTCTGCGATACCCAGCCAATACTCTGCGATACCCAGCCAATACTCTGCGATACCCAGCCAATACTCTGCGATACCCAGCCAATACTCTGCGATACCCAGCCAATACTCTGCGATACCCAGCCAATACTCTGCGATACCCAGCCAATACTCTGCGATACCCAGCCAATACTCTGCGATACCCAGCCAATACTCTGCGATACCCAGCCAATACTCTGCGATACCCAGCCAATACTCTGCGATACCCAGCCAATACTCTGCGATACCCAGCCAATACTCTGCGATACCCAGCCAATACTCTGCGATACCCAGCCAATACTCTGCGATACCCAGCCAATACTCTGCGATACCCAGCCAATACTCTGCGATACCCAGCCAATACTCTGCGATACCCAGCCAATACTCTGCGATACCCAGCCAATACTCTGCGATACCCAGCCAATACTCTGCGATACCCAGCCAATACTCTGCGATACCCAGCCAATACTCTGCGATACCCAGCCAATACTCTGCGATACCCAGCCAATACTCTGCGATACCCAGCCAATACTCTGCGATACCCAGCCAATACTCTGCGATACCCAGCCAATACTCTGCGATACCCAGCCAATACTCTGCGATACCCAGCCAATACTCTGCGATACCCAGCCAATACTCTGCGATACCCAGCCAATACTCTGCGATACCCAGCCAATACTCTGCGATACCCAGCCAATACTCTGCGATACCCAGCCAATACTCTGCGATACCCAGCCAATACTCTGCGATACCCAGCCAATACTCTGCGATACCCAGCCAATACTCTGCGATACCCAGCCAATACTCTGCGATACCCAGCCAATACTCTGCGATACCCAGCCAATACTCTGCGATACCCAGCCAATACTCTGCGATACCCAGCCAATACTCTGCGATACCCAGCCAATACTCTGCGATACCCAGCCAATACTCTGCGATACCCAGCCAATACTCTGCGATACCCAGCCAATACTCTGCGATACCCAGCCAATACTCTGCGATACCCAGCCAATACTCTGCGATACCCAGCCAATACTCTGCGATACCCAGCCAATACTCTGCGATACCCAGCCAATACTCTGCGATACCCAGCCAATACTCTGCGATACCCAGCCAATACTCTCTGCGATACCCAGCCAATACTCTGCGATACCCAGCCAATACTCTGCGATACCCAGCCAATACTCTGCGATACCCAGCCAATACTCTGCGATACCCAGCCAATACTCTGCGATACCCAGCCAATACTCTGCGATACCCAGCCAATACTCTGCGATACCCAGCCAATACTCTGCGATACCCAGCCAATACTCTGCGATACCCAGCCAATACTCTGCGATACCCAGCCAATACTCTGCGATACCCAGCCAATACTCTGCGATACCCAGCCAATACTCTGCGATACCCAGCCAATACTCTGCGATACCCAGCCAATACTCTGCGATACCCAGCCAATACTCTGCGATACCCAGCCAATACTCTGCGATACCCAGCCAATACTCTGCGATACCCAGCCAATACTCTGCGATACCCAGCCAATACTCTGCGATACCCAGCCAATACTCTGCGATACCCAGCCAATACTCTGCGATACCCAGCCAATACTCTGCGATACCCAGCCAATACTCTGCGATACCCAGCCAATACTCTGCGATACCCAGCCAATACTCTGCGATACCCAGCCAATATTACAGTGGGGGAGATGACATGGATATTACAGTGGGGACTATATGGTGGCGTAATTTTCACGGGTTTTTGCAAATTCAATTATTATTTGCTGATCCGAAAATGATCCGATCCGTGACTCCTGATCCGAGGATCGATCCGATCCGTGAGTTTTTTGATCCGTTGCACCCCTACTATTCACAGCTGTTCAAGGTGTACCCTTGAGATAGTGCTCATCCCCGAGAAATAGTGTCCCGGATGGACGAGGTAAGATCCCAATAAGGGATCACTAAGACCCTTTCCTCTGTGGAGTATCCCCTATGGGGAGACGTACGACCGCTGTGTAATGTCCGCTGTGTAATGTCCGCCGTGTGGTCCTCTGCTGTCCTCTACTGTACTAAAGTTAATAATGTTAATGTATCTCTATATTCATAACCCTTTTCTGTCTTTGGCTGTGAGGTATTTCATGAATTTTTCCATTTCAAGTTATATTTTGTTTTTTATGTTATGTCCTGAACAGGGACCTTCCTTTTTGGTCCCTATTGCACCATCTGGTATTGTCATGTATGGATAATCTGATATTTGTGTTCTGTATTGTGCCAAGCTTTGCTAGGCACATTCTCTTTTGTCTTTGTTAACGCAAGGGGAAAAAAGAAAAATTTAAAAATAATAAGAGGAGAAACTGGGAAAAGGGGGGGGGGTGGAGCAGCACACAGGTTTTTTTTTTGCATAGAACTCTTTATAACTACTTTAAGCGTCATGCCTAGATTAATGGGGCTGCCACTCATTTCTGTTTGATATCCCTCTATTATGATGCGACACAAAAGCTAGACGCCACAACATGGAGACGCTTGCGATGTTGTGAAATGCCGGGGCCAACTACCGACCTGCGCAGTTCATTTCTGCGAGCCAAGTCTGCCATGCTGTCAGTTAACTTCTCCTCTCCAAGGGAAGTTTTTTTTTTTTCTTGGCAAACTGCTGCAGTATAATAAATGTCAGCAAGTTGTCAGATTTACTTATGAATCAATGCCAGATTGATAAATTACCTATGACAAACAGTATTGTTACTTGCTTTCACACTGAAAGTGAAATAAAAACAAAAACAAACAAACCTATTTACCTTGACAAATTTACGTAAAAGAGAAAATGATATGAAAAGACAGGTGTTTATTATATTCCTGCAACAGTGATTTATTCATTTTGAGAGCCGTTTAAAAATGATCGGTTTATTTCAATTGACTTTCACCCATTTCAAAAAAGGCAACACCATTTGGCTTTTACTGATCAAAATTTTAAAATATTCCAGTATTAAGAATAGGAGCGCCCAGGAGCCAGGCCATTTGGGATTACCCAAAAAGTAAATCAAAGCTACAGAATCTGCCAACCGGTGCAACAATGTAAGGGCGGGTTCACATGGGTGCGTTGTGATTCATCTGCGTTTTCATTAAGTGCATCAAAGTCCTGCATCTGTCATGAGCTTTTAGAAAAGAAGCCAATGGGAGGTGCTTGCAAATCGCTGATACACCCGCATTGCTGCCAAACCACAGCATACTGGTGTGAGTCCGACCTGACCAATCACGAAGGGTAAGGTGGAAGCAGGAGGGACCAACTTCCTACATTCCTAATCTACAGTGAGATTTGTGGGTTTTAAAAATTCTAATTAAAAGAAAAAAAAAAAAAACGCAGGGGCTGCATGCAGGGAGCAGGAAACATCTATTACATGTATAACACTAGTATGAATTTCCCTTCAGAATATAAAGGACCACTAAGGCTTGATTCACACTAATGCGTTTTTTGATGCATTTTGCAGAAATGCAGGGAAGTTTAACATTTGTTCCTATGGAACATGTTCACATCAAAGCATTTTTATGCCTCTGCGTTTTTGGAAAGGGCGGGGACTTTTTTCATGCAAAATGCAGCGTTTTGCATGCAATAGAAGTCAATGGACCCGCATCCAAAACGCAAGTACCGCGTTTTTACAGCAATTTTGCAAAATACACAAAAACGCGACAAAATCGCGGTAAGAACGCGTGTCCAAAAAACACGGCAACTCCGCAAAAACGCTCAAAAGCAACATGCATAGATGTGAAATCGAGCCTAAATCACAATGCAGGTGGTCATTTTATCTATTTAATGCTTTTCTTTCAATACGATATTTAATTTTATATCGTACCTATTAGTTGAACTTCCCAAATGCATTTTTAATGGGCTCTGCTGTATTCATGTGAAAAGGAGACGCACAGCCCAATTTAAAACAGCTTTACTAAGCTGTGACTTTGCTTAAAAGTTTTATGGGCGACTACTATTTAAAGCAGGGGTCTCAAACTGGCGGCCCTCCAGCTGTTGCAAAACTACAAGTCCCATGAGGCATTGCAAGGCTGAACCGTTACAAGCATGACTCCCTCAGGCAGAGGCATGATGGGATTTGTAGTTCCGCAACAGCTGGAGGGCCACCAGTTTGAGACCCCTGATTTAAAGGATAGGTGCACCTTTTAAACCGTATTTAGGACAGACAACCCCCCCCAGCCGCTGCCTTGTTTTAAAATCGGCATGGCTGTGTGGGGCTCCAACGGCGCAGCCACGTCATCCATTCACGGGAATCTGTGAATGAAGAAACTACAATTCCTGTCTTTCTTAACTCCTCTTCTCATTTACAGACATCCCAATCTATAACTGCACAGAATTTGGCTATGGGGACAATCTCATTTACAGGATGGGCTCTAACTAAAAATCTATCAGTCACTGATGGAAGTTATATTCCAGAGTTCATACTGCTTATAATAAACATCATCCAGAACATTTGTTCTTGCACATAAGTGCTTGGGATTATTTTGTTGACAATTAAAAAATCCCCGGGGAACCTCAGCTGCCCGATGATTGTACCAGATCTCTGGAGACAAATTAAAGACGCCTCCGAACTCTCAAAACTCACAATAATGCGAGATCTTCCACCGCAGGGATTCAAACCACAGACCTTGGGAACCACCGAGGTCAAAATCTCAAAAAGTACATCTTATGATGACCCCTAGAATTCATTGTGGCCAACAAAATCGCATACAGCCTTTATATGACACATACTGTGCAGAACACATGTATTGTATCATCATACAAAAATTGTGTTCTGCTCGCTGTCCCAAAGGATTACAGTTGAAAACACTTCGGAATGAAAGCAGTCACATGTGCCTCGTTACTGAAAACTCCCAATCAGCGCTTTGAGCGAGCGAGAGAGAGAGAGAAGGCATTAAAGGTTTGTGTCAGGACACTGGTGTGATCTACGATACTCTGTTCTATCGCCATATCAAACCTTACACAGACCTGTAGCTTTTACCAATTTAATCATCACCTCTCCTGCCTTTCCCTCCCTCTTACACAATTGCATACATTTGTAATAGTTTTACTTTATGAATCCTCACCTAGGTGAGGATGATGTATATATCTGGCCACCCACGTTCTCCTGGGATGTGAACGTCACACATCCCAAGAGGCAGCTTGCAAGATCTCATGCATGCGCAGACAGGCGGCTAGTGTCTGCCAGGTCCCAGAGATGAACAGCGCGCACGTGCCACTTCTCATTTAACCACTTCAGCCCCGGAAGAATTTACCCCCTTCCTGACCAGAGCACTTTTTTGCGATACAGCACTGCATCGCTTTAACTGACAATTGCGCGGTTGTGCGACGTTGTACCCAATCAAAATTTATGTCCTTTTTTTCCCACAAATAGAGCATTCTGTTGGTTGTTTATCGCCTCTGCGCTATAAACAAAAAAGGAGCGACAATTTTGAATAAAAGAAAAACGCATTATTTTTTACTTTTTGCTATAATAAATATCCCCCAAAAACATATAAAAAAAAAAATGTTTTTTCTCAGTTTAGGCCGATATGCATTCTACATATTTTT